>CACVBM020000275.1:0-14832 GCA_902728155.2 Microthlaspi erraticum | reverse complement strand
CTTGGATTGAGACCGTTTCACTCATGTTTGTCCTCATAGTCATGTGTAGAAGCTATTAATCCATGTTTTGGTAAGTATGGGTCCATCTAGTTCATCTTATACACTACAAGTGAGTTTCCACAATGTGGAGGCACAAAGGTACATTTCGGACTCCTTACCTCTTCCGGTTCCCAAATTTGGTCCATTTGATGTTCCTCCCTTGGATTGAGACCGTTTCACTCATGTTTGTCCTCATAGTCATGTGTAGAAGCTATTAATCCATGTTTTGGTAAGTATGGGTCCATCTAGTTCCATTTATACACTACAAGTGAGTTTCCACAATGTGGAGGCACAGAGGTACATTTCGGACTCCTTACCTCTTCCGGTTCCCAAATTTGGTCCATTTGATGTTCCTCCCTTGGATTGAGACCGTTTCACTCATGTTTGTCCTCATAGTCATGTGTAGAAGCTATTAATCCATGTTTTGGTAAGTATGGGTCCATCTAGTTCATCTTATACACTACAAGTGAGTTTCCACAATGTGGAGGCACAGAGGTACATTTCGGACTCCTTACCTCTTCCGGTTCCCAAATTTGGTCCATTTGATGTTCCTCCCTTGGATTGAGACCGTTTCACTCATGTTTGTCCTCATAGTCATGTGTAGAAGCTATTAATCCATGTTTTGGTAAGTATGGGTCCATCTAGTTCATCTTATACACTACAAGTGAGTTTCCACAATGTGGAGGCACAGAGGTACATTTCGGACTCCTTACCTCTTCCGGTTCCCAAATTTGGTCCATTTGATGTTCCTCCCTTGGATTGAGACCGTTTCACTCATGTTTGTCCTCATAGTCATGTGTAGAACTATTAATCCATGTTTTGGTAAGTATGGGTCCATCTAGTTCATTTATACACTACAAGTGAGTTTCCACAATGTGGAGGCACAGAGGTACATTTCGGACTCCTTACCTCTTCCGGTTCCCAAATTTGGTCCATTTGATGTTCCTCCCTTGGATTGAGACCGTTTCACTCATGTTTGTCCTCATAGTCATGTGTAGAAGCTATTAATCCATGTTTTGGTAAGTATGGGTCCATCTAGTTCATCTTATACACTACAAGTGAGTTTCCACAATGTGGAGGCACAGAGGTACATTTCGGACTCCTTACCTCTTCCGGTTCCCAAATTTGGTCCATTTGATGTTCCTCCCTTGGATTGAGACCGTTTCACTCATGTTTGTCCTCATAGTCATGTGTAGAAGCTATTAATCCATGTTTTGGTAAGTATGGGTCCATCTAGTTCATCTTATACACTACAAGTGAGTTTCCACAATGTGGAGGCACAGAGGTACATTTCGGACTCCTTACCTCTTCCGGTTCCCAAATTTGGTCCATTTGATGTTCCTCCCTTGGATTGAGACCGTTTCACTCATGTTTGTCCTCATAGTCATGTGTAGAAGCTATTAATCCATGTTTTGGTAAGTATGGGTCCATCTAGTTCATCTTATACACTACAAGTGAGTTTCCACAATGTGGAGGCACAGAGGTACATTTCGGACTCCTTACCTCTTCCGGTTCCCAAATTTGGTCCATTTGATGTTCCTCCCTTGGATTGAGACCGTTTCACTCATGTTTGTCCTCATAGTCATGTGTAGAAGCTATTAATCCATGTTTTGGTAAGTATGGGTCCATCTAGTTCATCTTATACACTACAAGTGAGTTTCCACAATGTGGAGGCACAGAGGTACATTTCGGACTCCTTACCTCTTCCGGTTCCCAAATTTGGTCCATTTGATGTTCCTCCCTTGGATTGAGACCGTTTCACTCATGTTTGTCCTCATAGTCATGTGTAGAAGCTATTAATCCATGTTTTGGTAAGTATGGGTCCATCTAGTTCATCTTATACACTACAAGTGAGTTTCCACAATGTGGAGGCACAAGGTACATTTCGGACTCCTTACCTCTTCCGGTTCCCAAATTTGGTCCATTTGATGTTCCTCCCTTGGATTGAGACCGTTTCACTCATGTTTGTCCTCATAGTCATGTGTAGAAGCTATTAATCCATGTTTTGGTAAGTATGGGTCCATCTAGTTCATCTTATACACTACAAGTGAGTTTCCACAATGTGGAGGCACAGAGGTACATTTCGGACTCCTTACCTCTTCCGGTTCCCAAATTAGGTCCATTTGATGTTCCTCCCTTGGATTGAGACCGTTTCACTCATGTTTGTCCTCATAGTCATGTGTAGAACCTATTAATCCATGTTTGGATAAGTATGGGTCCATCTAGTTCATCTTATACACTACAAGTGAGTTTCCACAATGTGGAGTCACAGAGGTACATTTCGGACTCCTTACCTCTTCCGGTTCCCAAATTAGGTCCATTTGATGTTCCTCCCTTGGATTGAGACCGTTTCACTCATGTTTGTCCTCATAGTCATGTGTAGAACCTATTAATCCATGTTTGGATAAGTATGGGTCCATCTAGTTCATCTTATACACTACAAGTGAGTTTCCACAATTCCACAATGTGGAGTCACAGAGGTACATTTCGGACTCCTTACCTCTTCCGGTTCCCAAATTAGGTCCATTTGATGTTCCTCCCTTGGATTGAGACCGTTTCACTCATGTTTGTCCTCATAGTCATGTGTAGAACCTATTAATCCATGTTTGGATAAGTATGGGTCCATCTAGTTCATCTTATACACTACAAGTGAGTTTCCACAATGTGGAGTCACAGAGGTACATTTCGGACTCCTTACCTCTTCCGGTTCCCAAATTAGGTCCATTTGATGTTCCTCCCTTGGATTGAGACCGTTTCACTCATGTTTGTCCTCATAGTCATGTGTAGAACCTATTAATCCATGTTTGGATAAGTATGGGTCCATCTAGTTCATCTTATACACTACAAGTGAGTTTCCACAATGTGGAGTCACAGAGGTACATTTCGGACTCCTTACCTCTTCCGGTTCCCAAATTAGGTCCATTTGATGTTCCTCCCTTGGATTGAGACCGTTTCACTCATGTTTGTCCTCATAGTCATGTGTAGAACCTATTAATCCATGTTTGGATAAGTATGGGTCCATCTAGTTCATCTTATACACTACAAGTGAGTTTCCACAATGTGGAGTCACAGAGGTACATTTCGGACTCCTTACCTCTTCCGGTTCCCAAATTAGGTCCATTTGATGTTCCTCCCTTGGATTGAGACCGTTTCACTCATGTTTGTCCTCATAGTCATGTGTAGAACCTATTAATCCATGTTTGGATAAGTATGGGTCCATCTAGTTCATCTTATACACTACAAGTGAGTTTCCACAATGTGGAGTCACAGAGGTACATTTCGGACTCCTTACCTCTTCCGGTTCCCAAATTAGGTCCATTTGATGTTCCTCCCTTGGATTGAGACCGTTTCACTCATGTTTGTCCTCATAGTCATGTGTAGAACCTATTAATCCATGTTTGGATAAGTATGGGTCCATCTAGTTCATCTTATACACTACAAGTGAGTTTCCACAATGTGGAGTCACAGAGGTACATTTCGGACTCCTTACCTCTTCCGGTTCCCAAATTAGGTCCATTTGATGTTCCTCCCTTGGATTGAGACCGTTTCACTCATGTTTGTCCTCATAGTCATGTGTAGAACCTATTAATCCATGTTTGGATAAGTATGGGTCCATCTAGTTCATCTTATACACTACAAGTGAGTTTCCACAATGTGGAGTCACAGAGGTACATTTCGGACTCCTTACCTCTTCCGGTTCCCAAATTAGGTCCATTTGATGTTCCTCCCTTGGATTGAGACCGTTTCACTCATGTTTGTCCTCATAGTCATGTGTAGAACCTATTAATCCATGTTTGGTAAGTATGGGTCCATCTAGTTCATCTTATACACTACAAGTGAGTTTCCACAATGTGGAGTCACAGAGGTACATTTCGGACTCCTTACCTCTTCCGGTTCCCAAATTAGGTCCATTTGATGTTCCTCCCTTGGATTGAGACCGTTTCACTCATGTTTGTCCTCATAGTCATGTGTAGAACCTATTAATCCATGTTTGGATAAGTATGGGTCCATCTAGTTCATCTTATACACTACAAGTGAGTTTCCACAATGTGGAGTCACAGAGGTACATTTCGGACTCCTTACCTCTTCCGGTTCCCAAATTAGGTCCATTTGATGTTCCTCCCTTGGATTGAGACCGTTTCACTCATGTTTGTCCTCATAGTCATGTGTAGAACCTATTAATCCATGTTTGGTAAGTATGGGTCCATCTAGTTCATCTTATACACTACAAGTGAGTTTCCACAATGTGGAGTCACAGAGGTACATTTCGGACTCCTTACCTCTTCCGGTTCCCAAATTAGGTCCATTTGATGTTCCTCCCTTGGATTGAGACCGTTTCACTCATGTTTGTCCTCATAGTCATGTGTAGAACCTATTAATCCATGTTTGGATAAGTATGGGTCCATCTAGTTCATCTTATACACTACAAGTGAGTTTCCACAATGTGGAGTCACAGAGGTACATTTCGGACTCCTTACCTCTTCCGGTTCCCAAATTAGGTCCATTTGATGTTCCTCCCTTGGATTGAGACCGTTTCACTCATGTTTGTCCTCATAGTCATGTGTAGAACCTATTAATCCATGTTTGGATAAGTATGGGTCCATCTAGTTCATCTTATACACTACAAGTGAGTTTCCACAATGTGGAGTCACAGAGGTACATTTCGGACTCCTTACCTCTTCCGGTTCCCAAATTAGGTCCATTTGATGTTCCTCCCTTGGATTGAGACCGTTTCACTCATGTTTGTCCTCATAGTCATGTGTAGAACCTATTAATCCATGTTTGGATAAGTATGGGTCCATCTAGTTCATCTTATACACTACAAGTGAGTTTCCACAATGTGGAGTCACAGAGGTACATTTCGGACTCCTTACCTCTTCCGGTTCCCAAATTAGGTCCATTTGATGTTCCTCCCTTGGATTGAGACCGTTTCACTCATGTTTGTCCTCATAGTCATGTGTAGAACCTATTAATCCATGTTTGGTAAGTATGGGTCCATCTAGTTCATCTTATACACTACAAGTGAGTTTCCACAATGTGGAGTCACAGAGGTACATTTCGGACTCCTTACCTCTTCCGGTTCCCAAATTAGGTCCATTTGATGTTCCTCCCTTGGATTGAGACCGTTTCACTCATGTTTGTCCTCATAGTCATGTGTAGAACCTATTAATCCATGTTTGGTAAGTATGGGTCCATCTAGTTCATCTTATACACTACAAGTGAGTTTCCACAATGTGGAGTCACAGAGGTACATTTCGGACTCCTTACCTCTTCCGGTTCCCAAATTAGGTCCATTTGATGTTCCTCCCTTGGATTGAGACCGTTTCACTCATGTTTGTCCTCATAGTCATGTGTAGAACCTATTAATCCATGTTTGGTAAGTATGGGTCCATCTAGTTCATCTTATACACTACAAGTGAGTTTCCACAATGTGGAGTCACAGAGGTACATTTCGGACTCCTTACCTCTTCCGGTTCCCAAATTAGGTCCATTTGATGTTCCTCCCTTGGATTGACCGTTTCACTCATGTTTGTCCTCATAGTCCTATTAATCCATGTTTGGTAAGTATGGGTCCATCTAGTTCATCTTATACACTACAAGTGAGTTTCCACAATGTGGAGTCACAGAGGTACATTTCGGACTCCTTACCTCTTCCGGTTCCCAAATTAGGTCCATTTGATGTTCCTCCCTTGGATTGAGACCGTTTCACTCATGTTTGTCCTCATAGTCATGTGTAGAACCTATTAATCCATGTTTGGATAAGTATGGGTCCATCTAGTTCATCTTATACACTACAAGTGAGTTTCCACAATGTGGAGTCACAGAGGTACATTTCGGACTCCTTACCTCTTCCGGTTCCCAAATTAGGTCCATTTGATGTTCCTCCCTTGGATTGAGACCGTTTCACTCATGTTTGTCCTCATAGTCATGTGTAGAAGCTATTAATCCATGTTTGGATAAGTATGGGTCCATCTAGTTCATCTTATACACTACAAGTGAGTTTCCACAATGTGGAGTCACAGAGGTACATTTCGGACTCCTTACCTCTTCCGGTTCCCAAATTAGGTCCATTTGATGTTCCTCCCTTGGATTGAGACCGTTTCACTCATGTTTGTCCTCATAGTCATGTGTAGAACCTATTAATCCATGTTTGGTAAGTATGGGTCCATCTAGTTCATCTTATACACTACAAGTGAGTTTCCACAATGTGGAGTCACAGAGGTACATTTCGGACTCCTTACCTCTTCCGGTTCCCAAATTAGGTCCATTTGATGTTCCTCCCTTGGATTGAGACCGTTTCACTCATGTTTGTCCTCATAGTCATGTGTAGAACCTATTAATCCATGTTTGGATAAGTATGGGTCCATCTAGTTCATCTTATACACTACAAGTGAGTTTCCACAATGTGGAGTCACAGAGGTACATTTCGGACTCCTTACCTCTTCCGGTTCCCAAATTAGGTCCATTTGATGTTCCTCCCTTGGATTGAGACCGTTTCACTCATGTTTGTCCTCATAGTCATGTGTAGAACCTATTAATCCATGTTTGGATAAGTATGGGTCCATCTAGTTCATCTTATACACTACAAGTGAGTTTCCACAATGTGGAGTCACAGAGGTACATTTCGGACTCCTTACCTCTTCCGGTTCCCAAATTAGGTCCAT
Organism: Microthlaspi erraticum; assembly: GCA_902728155.2. Classification (NCBI taxonomy): domain Eukaryota; kingdom Viridiplantae; phylum Streptophyta; class Magnoliopsida; order Brassicales; family Brassicaceae; genus Microthlaspi; species Microthlaspi erraticum. The sequence continues at coordinate 8,128 of CACVBM020000275.1, read as the reverse complement.
TTGATGTTCCTCCCTTGGATTGAGACCGTTTCACTCATGTTTGTCCTCATAGTCATGTGTAGAACCTATTAATCCATGTTTGGATAAGTATGGGTCCATCTAGTTCATCTTATACACTACAAGTGAGTTTCCACAATGTGGAGTCACAGAGGTACATTTCGGACTCCTTACCTCTTCCGGTTCCCAAATTAGGTCCATTTGATGTTCCTCCCTTGGATTGAGACCGTTTCACTCATGTTTGTCCTCATAGTCATGTGTAGAACCTATTAATCCATGTTTGGTAAGTATGGGTCCATCTAGTTCATCTTATACACTACAAGTGAGTTTCCACAATGTGGAGTCACAGAGGTACATTTCGGACTCCTTACCTCTTCCGGTTCCCAAATTAGGTCCATTTGATGTTCCTCCCTTGGATTGAGACCGTTTCACTCATGTTTGTCCTCATAGTCATGTGTAGAACCTATTAATCCATGTTTGGATAAGTATGGGTCCATCTAGTTCATCTTATACACTACAAGTGAGTTTCCACAATGTGGAGTCACAGAGGTACATTTCGGACTCCTTACCTCTTCCGGTTCCCAAATTAGGTCCATTTGATGTTCCTCCCTTGGATTGAGACCGTTTCACTCATGTTTGTCCTCATAGTCATGTGTAGAACCTATTAATCCATGTTTGGTAAGTATGGGTCCATCTAGTTCATCTTATACACTACAAGTGAGTTTCCACAATGTGGAGTCACAGAGGTACATTTCGGACTCCTTACCTCTTCCGGTTCCCAAATTAGGTCCATTTGATGTTCCTCCCTTGGATTGAGACCGTTTCACTCATGTTTGTCCTCATAGTCATGTGTAGAACCTATTAATCCATGTTTGGATAAGTATGGGTCCATCTAGTTCATCTTATACACTACAAGTGAGTTTCCACAATGTGGAGTCACAGAGGTACATTTCGGACTCCTTACCTCTTCCGGTTCCCAAATTAGGTCCATTTGATGTTCCTCCCTTGGATTGAGACCGTTTCACTCATGTTTGTCCTCATAGTCATGTGTAGAACCTATTAATCCATGTTTGGTAAGTATGGGTCCATCTAGTTCATCTTATACACTACAAGTGAGTTTCCACAATGTGGAGTCACAGAGGTACATTTCGGACTCCTTACCTCTTCCGGTTCCCAAATTAGGTCCATTTGATGTTCCTCCCTTGGATTGAGACCGTTTCACTCATGTTTGTCCTCATAGTCATGTGTAGAACCTATTAATCCATGTTTGGTAAGTATGGGTCCATCTAGTTCATCTTATACACTACAAGTGAGTTTCCACAATGTGGAGTCACAGAGGTACATTTCGGACTCCTTACCTCTTCCGGTTCCCAAATTAGGTCCATTTGATGTTCCTCCCTTGGATTGAGACCGTTTCACTCATGTTTGTCCTCATAGTCATGTGTAGAACCTATTAATCCATGTTTGGATAAGTATGGGTCCATCTAGTTCATCTTATACACTACAAGTGAGTTTCCACAATGTGGAGTCACAGAGGTACATTTCGGACTCCTTACCTCTTCCGGTTCCCAAATTAGGTCCATTTGATGTTCCTCCCTTGGATTGAGACCGTTTCACTCATGTTTGTCCTCATAGTCATGTGTAGAACCTATTAATCCATGTTTGGTAAGTATGGGTCCATCTAGTTCATCTTATACACTACAAGTGAGTTTCCACAATGTGGAGTCACAGAGGTACATTTCGGACTCCTTACCTCTTCCGGTTCCCAAATTAGGTCCATTTGATGTTCCTCCCTTGGATTGAGACCGTTTCACTCATGTTTGTCCTCATAGTCATGTGTAGAACCTATTAATCCATGTTTGGTAAGTATGGGTCCATCTAGTTCATCTTATACACTACAAGTGAGTTTCCACAATGTGGAGTCACAGAGGTACATTTCGGACTCCTTACCTCTTCCGGTTCCCAAATTAGGTCCATTTGATGTTCCTCCCTTGGATTGAGACCGTTTCACTCATGTTTGTCCTCATAGTCATGTGTAGAACCTATTAATCCATGTTTGGTAAGTATGGGTCCATCTAGTTCATCTTATACACTACAAGTGAGTTTCCACAATGTGGAGTCACAGAGGTACATTTCGGACTCCTTACCTCTTCCGGTTCCCAAATTAGGTCCATTTGATGTTCCTCCCTTGGATTGAGACCGTTTCACTCATGTTTGTCCTCATAGTCATGTGTAGAACCTATTAATCCATGTTTGGTAAGTATGGGTCCATCTAGTTCATCTTATACACTACAAGTGAGTTTCCACAATGTGGAGTCACAGAGGTACATTTCGGACTCCTTACCTCTTCCGGTTCCCAAATTAGGTCCATTTGATGTTCCTCCCTTGGATTGAGACCGTTTCACTCATGTTTGTCCTCATAGTCATGTGTAGAACCTATTAATCCATGTTTGGTAAGTATGGGTCCATCTAGTTCATCTTATACACTACAAGTGAGTTTCCACAATGTGGAGTCACAGAGGTACATTTCGGACTCCTTACCTCTTCCGGTTCCCAAATTAGGTCCATTTGATGTTCCTCCCTTGGATTGAGACCGTTTCACTCATGTTTGTCCTCATAGTCATGTGTAGAACCTATTAATCCATGTTTGGTAAGTATGGGTCCATCTAGTTCATCTTATACACTACAAGTGAGTTTCCACAATGTGGAGTCACAGAGGTACATTTCGGACTCCTTACCTCTTCCGGTTCCCAAATTAGGTCCATTTGATGTTCCTCCCTTGGATTGAGACCGTTTCACTCATGTTTGTCCTCATAGTCATGTGTAGAACCTATTAATCCATGTTTGGTAAGTATGGGTCCATCTAGTTCATCTTATACACTACAAGTGAGTTTCCACAATGTGGAGTCACAGAGGTACATTTCGGACTCCTTACCTCTTCCGGTTCCCAAATTAGGTCCATTTGATGTTCCTCCCTTGGATTGAGACCGTTTCACTCATGTTTGTCCTCATAGTCATGTGTAGAACCTATTAATCCATGTTTGGATAAGTATGGGTCCATCTAGTTCATCTTATACACTACAAGTGAGTTTCCACAATGTGGAGTCACAGAGGTACATTTCGGACTCCTTACCTCTTCCGGTTCCCAAATTAGGTCCATTTGATGTTCCTCCCTTGGATTGAGACCGTTTCACTCATGTTTGTCCTCATAGTCATGTGTAGAACCTATTAATCCATGTTTGGATAAGTATGGGTCCATCTAGTTCATCTTATACACTACAAGTGAGTTTCCACAATGTGGAGTCACAGAGGTACATTTCGGACTCCTTACCTCTTCCGGTTCCCAAATTAGGTCCATTTGATGTTCCTCCCTTGGATTGAGACCGTTTCACTCATGTTTGTCCTCATAGTCATGTGTAGAACCTATTAATCCATGTTTGGATAAGTATGGGTCCATCTAGTTCATCTTATACACTACAAGTGAGTTTCCACAATGTGGAGTCACAGAGGTACATTTCGGACTCCTTACCTCTTCCGGTTCCCAAATTAGGTCCATTTGATGTTCCTCCCTTGGATTGAGACCGTTTCACTCATGTTTGTCCTCATAGTCATGTGTAGAACCTATTAATCCATGTTTGGATAAGTATGGGTCCATCTAGTTCATCTTATACACTACAAGTGAGTTTCCACAATGTGGAGTCACAGAGGTACATTTCGGACTCCTTACCTCTTCCGGTTCCCAAATTAGGTCCATTTGATGTTCCTCCCTTGGATTGAGACCGTTTCACTCATGTTTGTCCTCATAGTCATGTGTAGAACCTATTAATCCATGTTTGGATAAGTATGGGTCCATCTAGTTCATCTTATACACTACAAGTGAGTTTCCACAATGTGGAGTCACAGAGGTACATTTCGGACTCCTTACCTCTTCCGGTTCCCAAATTAGGTCCATTTGATGTTCCTCCCTTGGATTGAGACCGTTTCACTCATGTTTGTCCTCATAGTCATGTGTAGAACCTATTAATCCATGTTTGGATAAGTATGGGTCCATCTAGTTCATCTTATACACTACAAGTGAGTTTCCACAATGTGGAGTCACAGAGGTACATTTCGGACTCCTTACCTCTTCCGGTTCCCAAATTAGGTCCATTTGATGTTCCTCCCTTGGATTGAGACCGTTTCACTCATGTTTGTCCTCATAGTCATGTGTAGAACCTATTAATCCATGTTTGGTAAGTATGGGTCCATCTAGTTCATCTTATACACTACAAGTGAGTTTCCACAATGTGGAGTCACAGAGGTACATTTCGGACTCCTTACCTCTTCCGGTTCCCAAATTAGGTCCATTTGATGTTCCTCCCTTGGATTGAGACCGTTTCACTCATGTTTGTCCTCATAGTCATGTGTAGAACCTATTAATCCATGTTTGGATAAGTATGGGTCCATCTAGTTCATCTTATACACTACAAGTGAGTTTCCACAATGTGGAGTCACAGAGGTACATTTCGGACTCCTTACCTCTTCCGGTTCCCAAATTAGGTCCATTTGATGTTCCTCCCTTGGATTGAGACCGTTTCACTCATGTTTGTCCTCATAGTCATGTGTAGAACCTATTAATCCATGTTTGGATAAGTATGGGTCCATCTAGTTCATCTTATACACTACAAGTGAGTTTCCACAATGTGGAGTCACAGAGGTACATTTCGGACTCCTTACCTCTTCCGGTTCCCAAATTAGGTCCATTTGATGTTCCTCCCTTGGATTGAGACCGTTTCACTCATGTTTGTCCTCATAGTCATGTGTAGAACCTATTAATCCATGTTTGGATAAGTATGGGTCCATCTAGTTCATCTTATACACTACAAGTGAGTTTCCACAATGTGGAGTCACAGAGGTACATTTCGGACTCCTTACCTCTTCCGGTTCCCAAATTAGGTCCATTTGATGTTCCTCCCTTGGATTGAGACCGTTTCACTCATGTTTGTCCTCATAGTCATGTGTAGAACCTATTAATCCATGTTTGGATAAGTATGGGTCCATCTAGTTCATCTTATACACTACAAGTGAGTTTCCACAATGTGGAGTCACAGAGGTACATTTCGGACTCCTTACCTCTTCCGGTTCCCAAATTAGGTCCATTTGATGTTCCTCCCTTGGATTGAGACCGTTTCACTCATGTTTGTCCTCATAGTCATGTGTAGAACCTATTAATCCATGTTTGGATAAGTATGGGTCCATCTAGTTCATCTTATACACTACAAGTGAGTTTCCACAATGTGGAGTCACAGAGGTACATTTCGGACTCCTTACCTCTTCCGGTTCCCAAATTAGGTCCATTTGATGTTCCTCCCTTGGATTGAGACCGTTTCACTCATGTTTGTCCTCATAGTCATGTGTAGAACCTATTAATCCATGTTTGGATAAGTATGGGTCCATCTAGTTCATCTTATACACTACAAGTGAGTTTCCACAATGTGGAGTCACAGAGGTACATTTCGGACTCCTTACCTCTTCCGGTTCCCAAATTAGGTCCATTTGATGTTCCTCCCTTGGATTGAGACCGTTTCACTCATGTTTGTCCTCATAGTCATGTGTAGAACCTATTAATCCATGTTTGGTAAGTATGGGTCCATCTAGTTCATCTTATACACTACAAGTGAGTTTCCACAATGTGGAGTCACAGAGGTACATTTCGGACTCCTTACCTCTTCCGGTTCCCAAATTAGGTCCATTTGATGTTCCTCCCTTGGATTGAGACCGTTTCACTCATGTTTGTCCTCATAGTCATGTGTAGAACCTATTAATCCATGTTTGGTAAGTATGGGTCCATCTAGTTCATCTTATACACTACAAGTGAGTTTCCACAATGTGGAGTCACAGAGGTACATTTCGGACTCCTTACCTCTTCCGGTTCCCAAATTAGGTCCATTTGATGTTCCTCCCTTGGATTGAGACCGTTTCACTCATGTTTGTCCTCATAGTCATGTGTAGAACCTATTAATCCATGTTTGGTAAGTATGGGTCCATCTAGTTCATCTTATACACTACAAGTGAGTTTCCACAATGTGGAGTCACAGAGGTACATTTCGGACTCCTTACCTCTTCCGGTTCCCAAATTAGGTCCATTTGATGTTCCTCCCTTGGATTGAGACCGTTTCACTCATGTTTGTCCTCATAGTCATGTGTAGAACCTATTAATCCATGTTTGGTAAGTATGGGTCCATCTAGTTCATCTTATACACTACAAGTGAGTTTCCACAATGTGGAGTCACAGAGGTACATTTCGGACTCCTTACCTCTTCCGGTTCCCAAATTAGGTCCATTTGATGTTCCTCCCTTGGATTGAGACCGTTTCACTCATGTTTGTCCTCATAGTCATGTGTAGAACCTATTAATCCATGTTTGGTAAGTATGGGTCCATCTAGTTCATCTTATACACTACAAGTGAGTTTCCACAATGTGGAGTCACAGAGGTACATTTCGGACTCCTTACCTCTTCCGGTTCCCAAATTAGGTCCATTTGATGTTCCTCCCTTGGATTGAGACCGTTTCACTCATGTTTGTCCTCATAGTCATGTGTAGAACCTATTAATCCATGTTTGGTAAGTATGGGTCCATCTAGTTCATCTTATACACTACAAGTGAGTTTCCACAATGTGGAGTCACAGAGGTACATTTCGGACTCCTTACCTCTTCCGGTTCCCAAATTAGGTCCATTTGATGTTCCTCCCTTGGATTGAGACCGTTTCACTCATGTTTGTCCTCATAGTCATGTGTAGAACCTATTAATCCATGTTTGGATAAGTATGGGTCCATCTAGTTCATCTTATACACTACAAGTGAGTTTCCACAATGTGGAGTCACAGAGGTACATTTCGGACTCCTTACCTCTTCCGGTTCCCAAATTAGGTCCATTTGATGTTCCTCCCTTGGATTGAGACCGTTTCACTCATGTTTGTCCTCATAGTCATGTGTAGAACCTATTAATCCATGTTTGGTAAGTATGGGTCCATCTAGTTCATCTTATACACTACAAGTGAGTTTCCACAATGTGGAGTCACAGAGGTACATTTCGGACTCCTTACCTCTTCCGGTTCCCAAATTAGGTCCATTTGATGTTCCTCCCTTGGATTGAGACCGTTTCACTCATGTTTGTCCTCATAGTCATGTGTAGAACCTATTAATCCATGTTTGGATAAGTATGGGTCCATCTAGTTCATCTTATACACTACAAGTGAGTTTCCACAATGTGGAGTCACAGAGGTACATTTCGGACTCCTTACCTCTTCCGGTTCCCAAATTAGGTCCATTTGATGTTCCTCCCTTGGATTGAGACCGTTTCACTCATGTTTGTCCTCATAGTCATGTGTAGAACCTATTAATCCATGTTTGGTAAGTATGGGTCCATCTAGTTCATCTTATACACTACAAGTGAGTTTCCACAATGTGGAGTCACAGAGGTACATTTCGGACTCCTTACCTCTTCCGGTTCCCAAATTAGGTCCATTTGATGTTCCTCCCTTGGATTGAGACCGTTTCACTCATGTTTGTCCTCATAGTCATGTGTAGAACCTATTAATCCATGTTTGGATAAGTATGGGTCCATCTAGTTCATCTTATACACTACAAGTGAGTTTCCACAATGTGGAGTCACAGAGGTACATTTCGGACTCCTTACCTCTTCCGGTTCCCAAATTAGGTCCATTTGATGTTCCTCCCTTGGATTGAGACCGTTTCACTCATGTTTGTCCTCATAGTCATGTGTAGAACCTATTAATCCATGTTTGGTAAGTATGGGTCCATCTAGTTCATCTTATACACTACAAGTGAGTTTCCACAATGTGGAGTCACAGAGGTACATTTCGGACTCCTTACCTCTTCCGGTTCCCAAATTAGGTCCATTTGATGTTCCTCCCTTGGATTGAGACCGTTTCACTCATGTTTGTCCTCATAGTCATGTGTAGAACCTATTAATCCATGTTTGGTAAGTATGGGTCCATCTAGTTCATCTTATACACTACAAGTGAGTTTCCACAATGTGGAGTCACAGAGGTACATTTCGGACTCCTTACCTCTTCCGGTTCCCAAATTAGGTCCATTTTGATGTTCCTCCCTTGGATTGAGACCGTTT
>CACVBM020000274.1:0-14855 GCA_902728155.2 Microthlaspi erraticum | reverse complement strand
AAAGAAAGAAGAGCAAGGAGACCACCTAAGTGGCTCGAAACTTTATTGAATGTGTCTTTATGTCTCGGTGACTGGTGATTCTTATTACAAGAGGCTAAAAGCAAGTATATATAGGTAGAGAGCGGGTCTAGGTCGGCAAAGTTGCGGCGCACCAAGAAGAGGAAAGTTTCCATTTCTCTTCAGCCGCTTGAGCTTGCTCTCCACGTTTTTGAATGGGCCGAGTTCGGGCCAATGGAACCTCCTTGATCGAGCTAGATCAATGTTAAGACGAGCTAAGGCCTTTGGCGCGGTGGCTTGGGCCTATAGATACGTCAAAGTCTCCACGAGCTCTACTTGGGCGTTTTCCGGACATGTCTTGGTAGAAATTAAGTTCCGGCCAAATTAATGATCCAAATGACCTCTTTCCACTTCGCCGCGTGTCACAACTCAAATATCTATCTTTCCATATAAGAATCATGACTTTTGGACGTCGGGAAGGCATGAATACGCGGCCGTACTTCGGATGCTCCGGTTTGGTCTCTAGCGAGAAATGTAGATTTTGGTGCTCTAGACTTGGGAACTTGGTGATTTGACTCCTTTTGCTCCATTTTGGACTATTCTTTGCTATTTTGACCTGAATGATGCTCAAAACCAGAATATACAAGAAAACTACCTCTCGGGCTTAAAAACCACATTATTTGTATTGAAAACATAGTGAAAACCTTGGTAAAAACATGAAAGATATGGGTATATCACACATCAATGGTTTTGGTGTCTTTCTTCCATTGCTTAAGTTGGAGCTTAAGTTGTTTGATATGGCCCCTACTTGGTTTGGCATAGGTTGTCGCCAATGTTTGCCACACTTCAGCAGCAGTGGTGGCACGAGAGACAATGGGCTGGATCGGAGTGGATATGGCGCCAATCAACGAGCTGAAGATCAACTTGTCTTGGCGTTTCCATATGGTGTACGCTGGGTTGACTGAAACTACATCTGCAACAGTGAGCGTAGGTTGCGGAACCAGGATGGATCCATCGAGATGACCAACCAAATCGTAGCCATCAAGAAGAGCATGCACTTGTAGACTACACATGAGGTAATTTGTGGAGGTTAGCTTGGACACACTTGTCATGTTGATTGTGAATATTGTTTGACTGTTTGTGTTGATGGCATCAGTAACACCGGCTGGAGAATTGTTACCAGAGTTAGCCATGGAAGCAGGATTTGCAAACGAAGGAAGGAGAAGGGAAGAAAATAAAAATATGAGAGGTCTATAGATCTAGAGCTCTGATACCATATAGAAGTTTGTAGAAGTGATAATGTTATTGATAGGTGAATGATACAATTTATACAAGAGCTCCTATGCTAGGGCTTTACATTACTAGTCAATGAGAATATACTTATTTACATGAATAGCTGCATAAGATCAGGGATGATTGATATGATATGATTTATCATTAATAGTAGGGAGGCCTTCTTTTATTCTCTTGACGAGATGACTCTTGATGAGATGATGCTTGCCGAGACGACTCCTTCATCATTCCATGAATCTTTGAGTGGTGCGCCTTGCTTTCTTTGACGCTGACATATTTTTGGGACCTGTGCAAAGCGTCCTGGAGGGTTGCGGGTTCGTCGAGCATCATACTTTCTTTCAACTTCGATTCGAACCAAAGCCCGTTTTCGAAAGCTTTAATTCCCATCTCGTCGGGGATGTCTGAGTGCTCTGCTGCTGATGATTTGAATCTCTCCACGAGCTCGCGAAGTGGCTCATCTTTTCCCTGTGCCATAGTGAAAAGATTGGTGCTGCCTTTCGACATAAACATGCCAAAAAATTTCATGAATGCCATTCTGAGATCGTTGAAGCTATCGATGGTCTCGGCGAGAAGATTCAAAAACCAGCTCGTCGCGTCTTTGTTCATATGCTCGATGAACACTTGGCAGTAAATTGCGTCTTGTTCTTCAGGGTAGGCATATTTTTGCCTTTTCATGATGATTTCGAAGTTTCTTAGCCAGCCTCGAAGATCGTTACCCTTGTTGTTTGTTTTTAGTCATCTTTCCTCTCCTCCAATTTCTTAATCTCTGATCTAGAAAACTGATTTAGAAAAGACAAAAATCCCAAACTTTTTTTTTTTTCATGAGCAAATCATTATTCTTAAATTTGTTTGTTGTAAAAAGAATAGATCTGATTATTCATTTTGATTTGATCAAATATTCAAAATCTGTAATCTGATTTTAGAGTTTGTTTAATTGTGTGTTCATCTACTCTGATTGCAGTAATGACCTATGCCTTACGATCATGAGCTTTGGGTTTCTGATTGAAGCAATAATTGAGATCTGGTTCATTTTTATTACATTTCTAATTTCTTCGAAAGAGAAGAGAGATTTGTCGTGGAGTTGTGGAAAAGGAGAAAGAGAAGAATATTCTTCTTATTTTTTAATTTATAAATTAAAAATAAAGAAAATAATAATTAAAATTATTTTTTATTTAGAAAAATAAAAATTACCGGCACGTCATCATTTTACTGGAAAGTTAACGGTCACAATTTGTTTTTGCCGGCGCAAACTTTTTAGCTAATTTAAAGGTTTGATGTGTTAACATAATTGGTTTTAGGTTTAAAGTGCTGTCATTTGACACTTTGAAAGTTAAAAATGCAATTTTCCCTTTTTAAGAACTTCACATATATTTCATGTATGTCTTTTTTTTTTTCTACTGCTAAACCTAATTTTCTTGCAATGTTCTCTAGCCGCCTCTGTTTACCTCTTTACATTAAACTTTTTTGAAAATTCTGGACCTTTAATGTAAAGAAAATTTTGAGGACCATGTGCTTTTGCACCTTTAGCACAAACCTAGGACCATGCTTGCTCCTTGGGCCTGACTAGTTTAAACGTTCCGGTTGTGGTTGCGGGAGTTTGCGGAAGCGGGAGTTTGCGAATAAAAGCTGTTTGTACGACTGGTATAGCAATTCATAGCGGTTGCGTTTGCAGGATATTTTTGACTGGTTAGCCAGCGGGTGCAAGAGCGGTTTAACCAAAAGTTACTAGTAAAATAAACATAATATATAATTATTCAAAACATTTATAATTTGGAGATATTATGTTTTTTTTTTTTTTTTCAAACCGCAACCGCAACCGCCCGCAAACGCTTGCGGAAAGGAGCTTTTGATTTCCAGCGATAGAGCGGTACAGAGTGGTATAGAGCGGTTGAAAGCGGTTGTCGTGATTGTTATAAAACGCCAAGAACCGCTACGAGCGGGAGAACTAATCATCACCTTAGTCTCTATAAAAAGAAATGCATTCATCCCTTGTAATTTAACATTAGTAATACGAAAGTATATTATCTTTAAGTTCACTATGATTCAATTTAGGGTTTATAAAATCAATTTGGAGAAAATTGACTTTTTGAAGAAAAAGTAAAATGGGCAAATTAGTTTTTTTTAATAGATTTTAACCCACGTGTTTTAAGTTTAAACGACATTCTTATATTAATAAGACTAGGTTAAAGCCCGCGCTATGCGCGGGTAGTGTTGTGACTTTTTCATAAAAATTGTCTTTTTTTTTCATTTTTGTTAAAAAAAAATTTCAAGTATGATAATTTTTTACCCGAAACATAAACCTGACTCGAAAACTCGAATCAAACCCGAACCCAAAATTTTAAAAACTCAAACGGTGTTCATATCTGTAAACTTGAAAAAACCTAAAAACTTAAAAAAAATAAATAAATGAAAAACATGGAAAACCCTAACCGAACGCAAACAAAATCCAAACACAACCAAAATAAAAAATAAAACCCGAAAGGTTTCTGAATCCCGAAGTGTAAGGCCTAGTCTTTCTGACGCAAGCATTTCGTTTAGTTTCTCAAGTTTTTTTTACCACTCATGCACATTTTCCCTGTTTTGTAGCTAATGAGTCGCAATTTCAACTTAAGATATAGGTTTAACAGAACTGTATGAATGGCTTTAACTATTAGACAAGATCAGTAGTAAAGCCAGCCAGCATGATGGTTATCTCTCAACTTTCTAACCACACAAGTCAGAATAGCGGCGACCAAAACAATAGGGGCGATGTAGATCTCCGACCGAAATAATGTTCCCGAGCACTTGTTCATCTAAAGAGAAAGCATAATGAAAGACCCAAATCCATGTGCAGTAGCATCAATCAACATATGAATCACCACAGTCTATCTAAACCTGACTTATCCCCTGCAAACCACGCAATCATGAAACCAGTTTAGAAGGTAACATTTTCTATTCGTTGTTTCAGGACAATAAAACTTAAAGAGTATAGCTTAGTGCTGAATTATAAACAATTAAAAAACTTAGGAAACTTCAAAATTTACAAAACATCAACGAATTGGATATCCATAGGTAAAGAGAAATCTATAATTTTTTTTAACAGGTAAAAAAAAAAATCAAATCTCAAGTGATAAGATAGAATCATTAATCATACCATGAGAAAGTGTGGTAAATTTAGTCCGAAATTTCCAAAAACTGAATTCTTTGGCAACATCATCATCATCACCACCATTATGAGTATTCTGAATTTCTTCATTGGAGTCAGGGAATGACCAATTGATTTGCGCACGACTCTCCAGTGGTTTTGACTTGAACCCAATTTAGATTATTGGATTTGTGTCTGAACAAACTTAGAAAGAAATGATAGATCCCGTTCCAGAGGTAAAGCTAACATTCTCAAGGTTACTCAATCTGATGAGTAGAAAGCTATAGAAGATTAAGTATACCTGTGTCTGTGCATCATCACCAGTGAAAATGTTACCGATGCTACGGAGGGCAGGAATAAGCACAGATGGTGATGGATGCCTACAGCGAACCAAAATTCATTGATATTTGTTAGCACAATATCATGTCCAAAAGTAATGTGAATCACAGGATTTAAAAAACTCACTGGAGAAGCTCCACAAGTCGAGGAACAACACCGGCCTCAATGACATATTGGATTTTGTCATTTGTGCCATCAGAAAGATAAGAGAGGGCCCAACAGGCATCCGTCAACACTTCCTCATTAGTCGAGTGAATCAGGCGTTCAAGGGCCGGAAGTCCTGGGCTAACCAGTTCTTGAGAGATCAGAGAAATTACATAATCTTCCTTGATCATAAGGACAAACTCAGGAAGAAATGAGAGACAAACCTGGTCAAAAGTAGGCTGTGGCTTTCCCCTGCAGAAGTTTGAGAGGGTCCAAGTAGCATTTCTCAGCATTGAAAGTTTAGCATGCTCATTCAACTGAGAAAGTAGTGGTAACAAAGCTCCCTGACTTAGTACAAGATCTCTGCATCGTGGAGAGTCACCAGCAACATTCCCTAATGCCCAAACAGCCTTCCACATAAACAGATTAAGACTACAAAAACTCTAGAAGATACTTAGTCACTGAAATTCTGTAATGACCAAAAATCATAATCGCAAACTTTACCTGCTCAAGGACATCATCACTCTGAGAAACCAACAGCCTAATATGTTGTACACAAATGTGACAGATACATGATGGATGCACCAAACCTGGAGCTGTGGATAATCCTCCCTCATGAGAAACTCCACAAACCGAGGCACAACACCAGCTTCTATCACCTCCTCGATTGGAGGACTACGCTCTACCAAAGTAAAACACACACAAAAGTCATCTCAAGAACTTGTGGAATCGAATCTAAGCTTAAAACCACATACAGATAATAGCAAAATTTACCAATAGAAAGCAGTTTCCGGAACTGAGTAGTCGCTTCGAGCTGTAAGTTTCTCTCCTTCGACCATACACCACCAATCATGGAAGGCAAACTCTCCAACTACGAAGACAAATCGGAAACGATCTAAATTAGTTCAAAATCCAACACTAATCCTTAAAATCGGAATCCAGATCCATAGTGATTTCACCTTTTTGTCGACGGTAGAAGCAGCAGAATCGGCGGAAGGAGCGAACTGAGGTTGCTGCGTGGCTTGAAGACCTTCGCGACGCTTCTTCTGCTTGAAGATGAAAATGATTGAGTTTGTGAAAGTTAGAAGATTCACTGAATGTTTCCAAGAATCTAAAACGGAGCAGAGAAGAGGAAGAGGAGACGATGAGTTTTGGTGTTTAATTTTCAGACGTAAAAGAGGAGAGAGAGGGGAGGAGGAGAGAATTTGGGAGATTTTTTAGAACTGCCACGTGGCCATCTCTCCTGCGCTGACGTGGCGATATAGAATAACGGAGCTGATAATCTTGGTTGAAAAGTTACCAAATTTTGAAATTTGTGTATTAATATAGGTTCCAAAATTAGTCAATGTATATTTTTGGAATAAAAAAAAGTTTGTGTATTTTTCTTTTAGATTTAATTAAGGGGGAATTGCCAAATATAGTGCACAATTTGATTTGAATCACCACAGTCTATCTAAACCTGCCTTATCCCCTGCAAACCACGCAATCATGAAACCAGTTTAGAAGGTAACATTTTCTATTCGCTGTTTCAGGACAATAAAACTTAAAGAGTATCGCTTAGTGCTGAATTATAAACAATTAAAAAACTTAGGAAACTTCAAAATCTACAAAACATCAACGAATTGGATATCCATAGGTAAAGAGAAATCTATAATTTTTTTTAACAGGTAAAAAAAAAAATCAAATCTCAAGTGATAAGATAGAATCATTAATCATACCATGAGAAAGTGTGGTAAATTTAGTCCGAAATTTCCAAAAACTGAATTCTTTGGCAACATCATCATCATCACCACCATTATGAGTATTCTGAATTTCTTCATTGGAGTCAGGGAATGACCAATTGATTTGCGCACGACTCTCCAGTGGTTTTGACTTGAACCCAATTTAGATTATTGGATTTGTGTCTGAACAAACTTAGAAAGAAATGATAGATCCCGTTCCAGAGGTAAAGCTAACATTCTCAAGGTTACTCAATCTGATGAGTAGAAAGCTATAGAAGATTAAGTATACCTGTGTCTGTGCATCATCACCAGTGAAAATGTTACCGATGCTACGGAGGGCAGGAATAAGCACAGATGGTGATGGATGCCTACAGCGAACCAAAATTCATTGATATTTGTTAGCACAATATCATGTCCAAAAGTAATGTGAATCACAGGATTTAAAAAACTCACTGGAGAAGCTCCACAAGTCGAGGAACAACACCGGCCTCAATGACATATTGGATTTTGTCATTTGTGCCATCAGAAAGATAAGAGAGGGCCCAACAGGCATCCGTCAACACTTCCTCATTAGTCGAGTGAATCAGGCGTTCAAGGGCCGGAAGTCCTGGGCTAACCAGTTCTTGAGAGATCAGAGAAATTACATAATCTTCCTTGATCATAAGGACAAACTCAGGAAGAAATGAGAGACAAACCTGGTCAAAAGTAGGCTGTGGCTTTCCCCTGCAGAAGTTTGAGAGGGTCCAAGTAGCATTTCTCAGCATTGAAAGTTTAGCATGCTCATTCAACTAAGAAAGTAGTGGTAACAAAGCTCCCTGACTTAGTACAAGATCTCTGCATCGTGGAGAGTCACCAGCAACATTCCCTAATGCCCAAACAGCCTTCCACATAAACAGATTAAGACTACAAAAACTCTAGAAGATACTTAGTCACTGAAATTCTGTAATGACCAAAAATCATAATCGCAAACTTTACCTGCTCAAGGACGTCATCACTCTGAGAAACCAACAGCCTAATCTGTTGTACACAAATGTGACAGATACATGATGGATGCACCAAACCTGGAGCTGTGGATAATCCTCCCTCATGAGAAACTCCACAAACCGAGGCACAACACCAGCTTCTATCACCTCCTCGATTGGAGGACTACGCTCTACCAAAGTAAAACACACACAAAAGTCATCTCAAGAACTTGTGGAATCGAATCTAAGCTTAAAACCACATACAGATAATAGCAAAATTTACCAATAGAAAGCAGTTTCCGGAACTGAGTAGTCGCTTCGAGCTGTAAGTTTCTCTCCTTCGACCATACACCACCAATCATGGAAGGCAAACTCTCCAACTACGAAGACAAATCGGAAACGATCTAAATTAGTTCAAAATCCAACACTAATCCTTAAAATCGGAATCCAGATCCATAGTGATTTCACCTTTTTGTCGACGGTAGAAGCAGCAGAATCGGCGGAAGGAGCGAACTGAGGTTGCTGCGTGGCTTGAAGACCTTCGCGACGCTTCTTCTGCTTGAAGATGAAAATGATTGAGTTTGTGAAAGTTAGAAGATTCACTGAATGTTTCCAAGAATCTAAAACGGAGCAGAGAAGAGGAAGAGGAGACGATGAGTTTTGGTGTTTAATTTTCAGACGTAAAAGAGGAGAGAGAGGGGAGGAGGAGAGAATTTGGGAGATTTTTTAGAACTGCCACGTGGCCATCTCTCCTGCGCTGACGTGGCGATATAGAATAACGGAGCTGATAATCTTGGTTGAAAAGTTACCAAATTTTGAAATTTGTGTATTAATATAGGTTCCAAAATTAGTCAATGTATATTTTTGGAATAAAAAAAAGTTTGTGTATTTTTCTTTTAGATTTAATTAAGGGGGAATTGCCAAATATAGTGCACAATTTGATTTGAATCACCACAGTCTATCTAAACCTGCCTTATCCCCTGCAAACCACGCAATCATGAAACCAGTTTAGAAGGTAACATTTTCTATTCGCTGTTTCAGGACAATAAAACTTAAAGAGTATCGCTTAGTGCTGAATTATAAACAATTAAAAAACTTAGGAAACTTCAAAATCTACAAAACATCAACGAATTGGATATCCATAGGTAAAGAGAAATCTATAATTTTTTTTAACAGGTAAAAAAAAAAATCAAATCTCAAGTGATAAGATAGAATCATTAATCATACCATGAGAAAGTGTGGTAAATTTAGTCCGAAATTTCCAAAAACTGAATTCTTTGGCAACATCATCATCATCACCACCATTATGAGTATTCTGAATTTCTTCATTGGAGCCAGGGAATGACCAATTGATTTGCGCACGACTCTCCAGTGGTTTTGACTTGAACCCAATTTAGATTATTGGATTTGTGTCTGAACAAACTTAGAAAGAAATGATAGATCCCGTTCCAGAGGTAAAGCTAACATTCTCAAGGTTACTCAATCTGATGAGTAGAAAGCTATAGAAGATTAAGTATACCTGTGTCTGTGCATCATCACCAGTGAAAATGTTACCGATGCTACGGAGGGCAGGAATAAGCACAGATGGTGATGGATGCCTACAGCGAACCAAAATTCATTGATATTTGTTAGCACAATATCATGTCCAAAAGTAATGTGAATCACAGGATTTAAAAAACTCACTGGAGAAGCTCCACAAGTCGAGGAACAACACCGGCCTCAATGACATATTGGATTTTGTCATTTGTGCCATCAGAAAGATAAGAGAGGGCCCAACAGGCATCCGTCAACACTTCCTCATTAGTCGAGTGAATCAGGCGTTCAAGGGCCGGAAGTCCTGGGCTAACCAGTTCTTGAGAGATCAGAGAAATTACATAATCTTCCTTGATCATAAGGACAAACTCAGGAAGAAATGAGAGACAAACCTGGTCAAAAGTAGGCTGTGGCTTTCCCCTGCAGAAGTTTGAGAGGGTCCAAGTAGCATTTCTCAGCATTGAAAGTTTAGCATGCTCATTCAACTGAGAAAGTAGTGGTAACAAAGCTCCCTGACTTAGTACAAGATCTCTGCATCGTGGAGAGTCACCAGCAACATTCCCTAATGCCCAAACAGCCTTCCACATAAACAGATTAAGACTACAAAAACTCTAGAAGATACTTAGTCACTGAAATTCTGTAATGACCAAAAATCATAATCGCAAACTTTACCTGCTCAAGGACATCATCACTCTGAGAAACCAACAGCCTAATCTGTTGTACACAAATGTGACAGATACATGATGGATGCACCAAACCTGGAGCTGTGGATAATCCTCCCTCATGAGAAACTCCACAAACCGAGGCACAACACCAGCTTCTATCACCTCCTCGATTGGAGGACTACGCTCTACCAAAGTAAAACACACACAAAAGTCATCTCAAGAACTTGTGGAATCGAATCTAAGCTTAAAACCACATACAGATAATAGCAAAATTTACCAATAGAAAGCAGTTTCCGGAACTGAGTAGTCGCTTCGAGCTGTAAGTTTCTCTCCTTCGACCATACACCACCAATCATGGAAGGCAAACTCTCCAACTACGAAGACAAATCGGAAACGATCTAAATTAGTTCAAAATCCAACACTAATCCTTAAAATCGGAATCCAGATCCATAGTGATTTCACCTTTTTGTCGACGGTAGAAGCAGCAGAATCGGCGGAAGGAGCGAACTGAGGTTGCTGCGTGGCTTGAAGACCTTCGCGACGCTTCTTCTGCTTGAAGATGAAAATGATTGAGTTTGTGAAAGTTAGAAGATTCACTGAATGTTTCCAAGAATCTAAAACGGAGCAGAGAAGAGGAAGAGGAGACGATGAGTTTTGGTGTTTAATTTTCAGACGTAAAAGAGGAGAGAGAGGGGAGGAGGAGAGAATTTGGGAGATTTTTTAGAACTGCCACGTGGCCATCTCTCCTGCGCTGACGTGGCGATATAGAATAACGGAGCTGATAATCTTGGTTGAAAAGTTACCAAATTTTGAAATTTGTGTATTAATATAGGTTCCAAAATTAGTCAATGTATATTTTTGGAATAAAAAAAAGTTTGTGTATTTTTCTTTTAGATTTAATTAAGGGGGAATTGCCAAATATAGTGCACAATTTGATTTGAATCACCACAGTCTATCTAAACCTGCCTTATCCCCTGCAAACCACGCAATCATGAAACTAGTTTAGAAGGTAACATTTTCTATTCGCTGTTTCAGGACAATAAAACTTAAAGAGTATCGCTTAGTGCTGAATTATAAACAATTAAAAAACTTAGGAAACTTCAAAATCTACAAAACATCAACGAATTGGATATCCATAGGTAAAGAGAAATCTATAATTTTTTTTAACAGGTAAAAAAAAAAATCAAATCTCAAGTGATAAGATAGAATCATTAATCATACCATGAGAAAGTGTGGTAAATTTAGTCCGAAATTTCCAAAAACTGAATTCTTTGGCAACATCATCATCATCACCACCATTATGAGTATTCTGAATTTCTTCATTGGAGCCAGGGAATGACCAATTGATTTGCGCACGACTCTCCAGTGGTTTTGACTTGAACCCAATTTAGATTATTGGATTTGTGTCTGAACAAACTTAGAAAGAAATGATAGATCCCGTTCCAGAGGTAAAGCTAACATTCTCAAGGTTACTCAATCTGATGAGTAGAAAGCTATAGAAGATTAAGTATACCTGTGTCTGTGCATCATCACCAGTGAAAATGTTACCGATGCTACGGAGGGCAGGAATAAGCACAGATGGTGATGGATGCCTACAGCGAACCAAAATTCATTGATATTTGTTAGCACAATATCATGTCCAAAAGTAATGTGAATCACAGGATTTAAAAAACTCACTGGAGAAGCTCCACAAGTCGAGGAACAACACCGGCCTCAATATGTCATTTGTGCCATCAGAAAGATAAGAGAGGGCCCAACAGGCATCCGTCAACACTTCCTCATTAGTCGAGTGAATCAGGCGTTCAAGGGCCGGAAGTCCTGGGCTAACCAGTTCTTGAGAGATCAGAGAAATTACATAATCTTCCTTGATCATAAGGACAAACTCAGGAAGAAATGAGAGACAAACCTGGTCAAAAGTAGGCTGTGGCTTTCCCCTGCAGAAGTTTGAGAGGGTCCAAGTAGCATTTCTCAGCATTGAAAGTTTAGCATGCTCATTCAACTGAGAAAGTAGTGGTAACAAAGCTCCCTGACTTAGTACAAGATCTCTGCATCGTGGAGAGTCACCAGCAACATTCCCTAATGCCCAAACAGCCTTCCACATAAACAGATTAAGACTACAAAAACTCTAGAAGATACTTAGTCACTGAAATTCTGTAATGACCAAAAATCATAATCGCAAACTTTACCTGCTCAAGGACGTCATCACTCTGAGAAACCAACAGCCTAATCTGTTGTACACAAATGTGACAGATACATGATGGATGCACCAAACCTGGAGCTGTGGATAATCCTCCCTCATGAGAAACTCCACAAACCGAGGCACAACACCAGCTTCTATCACCTCCTCGATTGGAGGACTACGCTCTACCAAAGTAAAACACACACAAAAGTCATCTCAAGAACTTGTGGAATCGAATCTAAGCTTAAAACCACATACAGATAATAGCAAAATTTACCAATAGAAAGCAGTTTCCGGAACTGAGTAGTCGCTTCGAGCTGTAAGTTTCTCTCCTTCGACCATACACCACCAATCATGGAAGGCAAACTCTCCAACTACGAAGACAAATCGGAAACGATCTAAATTAGTTCAAAATCCAACACTAATCCTTAAAATCGGAATCCAGATCCATAGTGATTTCACCTTTTTGTCGACGGTAGAAGCAGCAGAATCGGCGGAAGGAGCGAACTGAGGTTGCTGCGTGGCTTGAAGACCTTCGCGACGCTTCTTCTGCTTGAAGATGAAAATGATTGAGTTTGTGAAAGTTAGAAGATTCACTGAATGTTTCCAAGAATCTAAAACGGAGCAGAGAAGAGGAAGAGGAGACGATGAGTTTTGGTATTTAATTTTCAGACGTAAAAGAGGAGAGAGAGGGGAGGAGGAGAGAATTTGGGAGATTTTTTAGAACTGCCATGTGGCCATCTCTCCTGCGCTGACGTGGCGATATAGAATAACGGAGCTGATAATCTTGGTTGAAAAGGTACCAAATTTTGAAATTTGTGTATTAATATAGGTTCCAAAATTAGTCAATGTATATTTTTGGAATAAAAAAAAGTTTGTGTATTTTTCTTTTAGATTTAATTAAGGGGGAATTGCCAAATATAGTGCACAATTTGATTTGAATCACCACAGTCTATCTAAACATGCCTTATCCCCTGCAAACCACGCAATCATGAAACCAGTTTAGAAGGTAACATTTTCTATTCGCTGTTTCAGGACAATAAAACTTAAAGAGTATCGCTTAGTGCTGAATTATAAACAATTAAAAAACTTAGGAAACTTCAAAATCTACAAAACATCAACGAATTGGATATCCATAGGTAAAGAGAAATCTATAATTTTTTTTAACAGGTAAAAAAAAAAATCAAATCTCAAGTGATAAGATAGAATCATTAATCATACCATGAGAAAGTGTGGTAAATTTAGTCCGAAATTTCCAAAAACTGAATTCTTTGGCAACATCATCATCATCACCACCATTATGAGTATTCTGAATTTCTTCATTGGAGTCAAGGAATGACCAATTGATTTGCACACGACTCTCCAGTGGTTTTGACTTGAACCCAATTTAGATTATTGGATTTGTGTCTGAACAAACTTAGAAAGAAATGATAGATCCCGTTCCAGAGGTAAAGCTAACATTCTCAAGGTTACTCAATCTGATGAGTAGAAAGCTATAGAAGATTAACTATACCTGTGTCTGTGCATCATCACCAGTGAAAATGTTACCGATGCTACGGAGGGCAGGAATAAGCACAGATGGTGATGGATGCCTACAGCGAACCAAAATTCATTGATATTTGTTAGCACAATATCATGTCCAAAAGTAATGTGAATCACAGGATTTAAAAAACTCACTGGAGAAGCTCCACAAGTCGAGGAACAACACCGGCCTCAATATGTCATTTGTCATTTGTGCCATCAGAAAGATAAGAGAGGGCCCAACAGGCATCCGTCAACACTTCCTCATTAGTCGAGTGAATCAGGCGTTCAAGGGCCGGAAGTCCTGGGCTAACCAGTTCTTGAGAGATCAGAGAAATTACATAATCTTCCTTGATCATAAGGACAAACTCAGGAAGAAATGAGAGACAAACCTGGTCAAAAGTAGGCTGTGGCTTTCCCCTGCAGAAGTTTGAGAGGGTCCAAGTAGCATTTCTCAGCATTGAAAGTTTAGCATGCTCATTCAACTGAGAAAGTAGTGGTAACAAAGCTCCCTGACTTAGTACAAGATCTCTGCATCGTGGAGAGTCACCAGCAACATTCCCTAATGCCCAAACAGCCTTCCACATAAACAGATTAAGACTACAAAAACTCTAGAAGATACTTAGTCACTGAAATTCTGTAATGACCAAAAATCATAATCGCAAACTTTACCTGCTCAAGGACATCATCACTCTGAGAAACCAACAGCCTAATCTGTTGTACACAAATGTGACAGATACATGATGGATGCACCAAACCTGGAGCTGTGGATAATCCTCCCTCATGAGAAACTCCACAAACCGAGGCCCAACACCAGCTTCTATCACCTCCTCGATTGGAGGACTACGCTCTACCAAAGTAAAACACACACAAAAGTCATCTCAAGAACTTGTGGAATCGAATCTAAGCTTAAAACCACATACAGATAATAGCAAAATTTACCAATAGAAAGCAGTTTCCGGAACTGAGTAGTCGCTTCGAGCTGTAAGTTTCTCTCCTTCGACCATACACCACCAATCATGGAAGGCAAACTCTCCAACTACGAAGACAAATCGGAAACGATCTAAATTAGTTCAAAATCCAACACTAATCCTTAAAATCGGAATCCAGATCCATAGTGATTTCACCTTTTTGTCGACGGTAGAAGCAGCAGAATCGGCGGAAGGAGCGAACTGAGGTTGCTGCGTGGCTTGAAGACCTTCGCGACGCTTCTTCTGCTTGAAGATGAAAATGATTGAGTTTGTGAAAGTTAGAAGATTCACTGAATGTTTCCAAGAATCTAAAACGGAGCAGAGAAGAGGAAGAGGAGACGATGAGTTTTGGTGTTTAATTTTCAGACGTAAAAGAGGAGAGAGAGGGGAGGAGGAGAGAATTTGA
>CACVBM020000273.1:0-14860 GCA_902728155.2 Microthlaspi erraticum | reverse complement strand
TAGACAGAGGTACATTTCGGACTCCTTACCTCTTTCGGTTCCCAAATTAGGTCCATTTGATGTTCCTCCCTTGGATTGAGACCGTTTCACTCATGTTTGTCCTCATAGTCATGTGTAGAACCTATTAATCCATGTTTGGGTTAAGTATGGGTCCATCTAGTTCATCTTATACACTACAAGTGAGTTTCCACAATGTGGAGTCACAGAGGTACATTTCGGACTCCTTACCTCTTCCGGTTCCCAAATTAGGTCCATTTGATGTTCCTCCCTTGGATTGAGACCGTTTCACTCATGTTTGTCCTCATAGTCATGTGTATAGAACCTATTAATCCATGTTTGGGTAGTATGGGTCCATCTAGTTCATCTTATACACTACAAGTGAGTTTCCACAATGTGGAGTCACAGAGGTACATTTCGGACTCCTTACCTCTTCCGGTTCCCAAATTAGGTCCATTTGATGTTCCTCCCTTGGATTGAGACCGTTTCACTCATGTTTGTCCTCATAGTCATGTGTAGAACCTATTAATCCATGTTTGGATAAGTATGGGTCCATCTAGTTCATCTTATACACTACAAGTGAGTTTCCACAATGTGGAGTCACAGAGGTACATTTCGGACTCCTTACCTCTTCCGGTTCCCAAATTAGGTCCATTTGATGTTCCTCCCTTGGATTGAGACCGTTTCACTCATGTTTGTCCTCATAGTCATGTGTAGAACCTATTAATCCATGTTTGGATAAGTATGGGTCCATCATAGTTCATCTTATACACTACAAGTGAGTTTCCACAATGTGGAGTCACAGAGGTACATTTCGGACTCCTTACCTCTTCCGGTTCCCAAATTAGGTCCATTTGATGTTCCTCCCTTGGATTGAGACCGTTTCACTCATGTTTGTCCTCATAGTCATGTGTAGAACCTATTAATCCATGTTTGGGTAGTATGGGTCCATCTAGTTCATCTTATACACTACAAGTGAGTTTCCACAATGTGGAGTCACAGAGGTACATTTCGGACTCCTTACCTCTTCCGGTTCCCAAATTAGGTCCATTTGATGTTCCTCCCTTGGATTGAGACCGTTTCACTCATGTTTGTCCTCATAGTCATGTGTAGAACCTATTAATCCATGTTTGGGTAAGTATGGGTCCATCTAGTTCATCTTATACACTACAAGTGAGTTTCCACAATGTGGAGTCACAGAGGTACATTTCGGACTCCTTACCTCTTCCGGTTCCCAAATTAGGTCCATTTGATGTTCCTCCCTTGGATTGAGACCGTTTCACTCATGTTTGTCCTCATAGTCATGTGTAGAACCTATTAATCCATGTTTGGATAAGTATGGGTCCATCTAGTTCATCTTATACACTACAAGTGAGTTTCCACAATGTGGAGTCACAGAGGTACATTTCGGACTCCTTACCTCTTCCGGTTCCCAAATTAGGTCCATTTGATGTTCCTCCCTTGGATTGAGACCGTTTCACTCATGTTTGTCCTCATAGTCATGTGTAGAACCTATTAATCCATGTTTGGATAAGTATGGGTCCATCTAGTTCATCTTATACACTACAAGTGAGTTTCCACAATGTGGAGTCACAGAGGTACATTTCGGACTCCTTACCTCTTCCGGTTCCCAAATTAGGTCCATTTGATGTTCCTCCCTTGGATTGAGACCGTTTCACTCATGTTTGTCCTCATAGTCATGTGTAGAACCTATTAATCCATGTTTGGATAAGTATGGGTCCATCTAGTTCATCTTATACACTACAAGTGAGTTTCCACAATGTGGAGTCACAGAGGTACATTTCGGACTCCTTACCTCTTCCGGTTCCCAAATTAGGTCCATTTGATGTTCCTCCCTTGGATTGAGACCGTTTCACTCATGTTTGTCCTCATAGTCATGTGTAGAACCTATTAATCCATGTTTGGATAAGTATGGGTCCATCTAGTTCATCTTATACACTACAAGTGAGTTTCCACAATGTGGAGTCACAGAGGTACATTTCGGACTCCTTACCTCTTCCGGTTCCCAAATTAGGTCCATTTGATGTTCCTCCCTTGGATTGAGACCGTTTCACTCATGTTTGTCCTCATAGTCATGTGTAGAACCTATTAATCCATGTTTGGGTAAGTATGGGTCCATCTAGTTCATCTTATACACTACAAGTGAGTTTCCACAATGTGGAGTCACAGAGGTACATTTCGGACTCCTTACCTCTTCCGGTTCCCAAATTAGGTCCATTTGATGTTCCTCCCTTGGATTGAGACCGTTTCACTCATGTTTGTCCTCATAGTCATGTGTAGAACCTATTAATCCATGTTTGGATAAGTATGGGTCCATCTAGTTCATCTTATACACTACAAGTGAGTTTCCACAATGTGGAGTCACAGAGGTACATTTCGGACTCCTTACCTCTTCCGGTTCCCAAATTAGGTCCATTTGATGTTCCTCCCTTGGATTGAGACCGTTTCACTCATGTTTGTCCTCATAGTCATGTGTAGAACCTATTAATCCATGTTTGGGTAGTATGGGTCCATCTAGTTCATCTTATACACTACAAGTGAGTTTCCACAATGTGGAGTCACAGAGGTACATTTCGGACTCCTTACCTCTTCCGGTTCCCAAATTAGGTCCATTTGATGTTCCTCCCTTGGATTGAGACCGTTTCACTCATGTTTGTCCTCATAGTCATGTGTAGAACCTATTAATCCATGTTTGGATAAGTATGGGTCCATCTAGTTCATCTTATACACTACAAGTGAGTTTCCACAATGTGGAGTCACAGAGGTACATTTCGGACTCCTTACCTCTTCCGGTTCCCAAATTAGGTCCATTTGATGTTCCTCCCTTGGATTGAGACCGTTTCACTCATGTTTGTCCTCATAGTCATGTGTAGAACCTATTAATCCATGTTTGGTAAGTATGGGTCCATCTAGTTCATCTTATACACTACAAGTGAGTTTCCACAATGTGGAGTCACAGAGGTACATTTCGGACTCCTTACCTCTTCCGGTTCCCAAATTAGGTCCATTTGATGTTCCTCCCTTGGATTGAGACCGTTTCACTCATGTTTGTCCTCATAGTCATGTGTAGAACCTATTAATCCATGTTTGGGTAAGTATGGGTCCATCTAGTTCATCTTATACACTACAAGTGAGTTTCCACAATGTGGAGTCACAGAGGTACATTTCGGACTCCTTACCTCTTCCGGTTCCCAAATTAGGTCCATTTGATGTTCCTCCCTTGGATTGAGACCGTTTCACTCATGTTTGTCCTCATAGTCATGTGTAGAACCTATTAATCCATGTTTGGGTAAGTATGGGTCCATCTAGTTCATCTTATACACTACAAGTGAGTTTCCACAATGTGGAGTCACAGAGGTACATTTCGGACTCCTTACCTCTTCCGGTTCCCAAATTAGGTCCATTTGATGTTCCTCCCTTGGATTGAGACCGTTTCACTCATGTTTGTCCTCATAGTCATGTGTAGAACCTATTAATCCATGTTTGGATAAGTATGGGTCCATCTAGTTCATCTTATACACTACAAGTGAGTTTCCACAATGTGGAGTCACAGAGGTACATTTCGGACTCCTTACCTCTTCCGGTTCCCAAATTAGGTCCATTTGATGTTCCTCCCTTGGATTGAGACCGTTTCACTCATGTTTGTCCTCATAGTCATGTGTAGAACCTATTAATCCATGTTTGGATAAGTATGGGTCCATCTAGTTCATCTTATACACTACAAGTGAGTTTCCACAATGTGGAGTCACAGAGGTACATTTCGGACTCCTTACCTCTTCCGGTTCCCAAATTAGGTCCATTTGATGTTCCTCCCTTGGATTGAGACCGTTTCACTCATGTTTGTCCTCATAGTCATGTGTAGAACCTATTAATCCATGTTTGGTAAGTATGGGTCCATCTAGTTCATCTTATACACTACAAGTGAGTTTCCACAATGTGGAGTCACAGAGGTACATTTCGGACTCCTTACCTCTTCCGGTTCCCAAATTAGGTCCATTTGATGTTCCTCCCTTGGATTGAGACCGTTTCACTCATGTTTGTCCTCATAGTCATGTGTAGAACCTATTAATCCATGTTTGGGTAAGTATGGGTCCATCTAGTTCATCTTATACACTACAAGTGAGTTTCCACAATGTGGAGTCACAGAGGTACATTTCGGACTCCTTACCTCTTCCGGTTCCCAAATTAGGTCCATTTGATGTTCCTCCCTTGGATTGAGACCGTTTCACTCATGTTTGTCCTCATAGTCATGTGTAGAACCTATTAATCCATGTTTGGGTAAGTATGGGTCCATCTAG
Source organism: Microthlaspi erraticum (assembly GCA_902728155.2). Lineage (NCBI taxonomy): Eukaryota > Viridiplantae > Streptophyta > Magnoliopsida > Brassicales > Brassicaceae > Microthlaspi > Microthlaspi erraticum. The sequence goes on along the minus strand of CACVBM020000273.1, from coordinate 10,544 downwards.
TTCATCTTATACACTACAAGTGAGTTTCCACAATGTGGAGTCACAGAGGTACATTTCGGACTCCTTACCTCTTCCGGTTCCCAAATTAGGTCCATTTGATGTTCCTCCCTTGGATTGAGACCGTTTCACTCATGTTTGTCCTCATAGTCATGTGTAGAACCTATTAATCCATGTTTGGATAAGTATGGGTCCATCTAGTTCATCTTATACACTACAAGTGAGTTTCCACAATGTGGAGTCACAGAGGTACATTTCGGACTCCTTACCTCTTCCGGTTCCCAAATTAGGTCCATTTGATGTTCCTCCCTTGGATTGAGACCGTTTCACTCATGTTTGTCCTCATAGTCATGTGTAGAACCTATTAATCCATGTTTGGGATAAGTATGGGTCCATCTAGTTCATCTTATACACTACAAGTGAGTTTCCACAATGTGGAGTCACAGAGGTACATTTCGGACTCCTTACCTCTTCCGGTTCCCAAATTAGGTCCATTTGATGTTCCTCCCTTGGATTGAGACCGTTTCACTCATGTTTGTCCTCATAGTCATGTGTAGAACCTATTAATCCATGTTTGGATAAGTATGGGTCCATCTAGTTCATCTTATACACTACAAGTGAGTTTCCACAATGTGGAGTCACAGAGGTACATTTCGGACTCCTTACCTCTTCCGGTTCCCAAATTAGGTCCATTTGATGTTCCTCCCTTGGATTGAGACCGTTTCACTCATGTTTGTCCTCATAGTCATGTGTAGAACCTATTAATCCATGTTTGGGTAAGTATGGGTCCATCTAGTTCATCTTATACACTACAAGTGAGTTTCCACAATGTGGAGTCACAGAGGTACATTTCGGACTCCTTACCTCTTCCGGTTCCCAAATTAGGTCCATTTGATGTTCCTCCCTTGGATTGAGACCGTTTCACTCATGTTTGTCCTCATAGTCATGTGTAGAACCTATTAATCCATGTTTGGGTAAGTATGGGTCCATCTAGTTCATCTTATACACTACAAGTGAGTTTCCACAATGTGGAGTCACAGAGGTACATTTCGGACTCCTTACCTCTTCCGGTTCCCAAATTAGGTCCATTTGATGTTCCTCCCTTGGATTGAGACCGTTTCACTCATGTTTGTCCTCATAGTCATGTGTAGAACCTATTAATCCATGTTTGGATAAGTATGGGTCCATCTAGTTCATCTTATACACTACAAGTGAGTTTCCACAATGTGGAGTCACAGAGGTACATTTCGGACTCCTTACCTCTTCCGGTTCCCAAATTAGGTCCATTTGATGTTCCTCCCTTGGATTGAGACCGTTTCACTCATGTTTGTCCTCATAGTCATGTGTAGAACCTATTAATCCATGTTTGGGTAAGTATGGGTCCATCTAGTTCATCTTATACACTACAAGTGAGTTTCCACAATGTGGAGTCACAGAGGTACATTTCGGACTCCTTACCTCTTCCGGTTCCCAAATTAGGTCCATTTGATGTTCCTCCCTTGGATTGAGACCGTTTCACTCATGTTTGTCCTCATAGTCATGTGTAGAACCTATTAATCCATGTTTGGGTAAGTATGGGTCCATCTAGTTCATCTTATACACTACAAGTGAGTTTCCACAATGTGGAGTCACAGAGGTACATTTCGGACTCCTTACCTCTTCCGGTTCCCAAATTAGGTCCATTTGATGTTCCTCCCTTGGATTGAGACCGTTTCACTCATGTTTGTCCTCATAGTCATGTGTAGAACCTATTAATCCATGTTTGGATAAGTATGGGTCCATCTAGTTCATCTTATACACTACAAGTGAGTTTCCACAATGTGGAGTCACAGAGGTACATTTCGGACTCCTTACCTCTTCCGGTTCCCAAATTAGGTCCATTTGATGTTCCTCCCTTGGATTGAGACCGTTTCACTCATGTTTGTCCTCATAGTCATGTGTAGAACCTATTAATCCATGTTTGGATAAGTATGGGTCCATCTAGTTCATCTTATACACTACAAGTGAGTTTCCACAATGTGGAGTCACAGAGGTACATTTCGGACTCCTTACCTCTTCCGGTTCCCAAATTAGGTCCATTTGATGTTCCTCCCTTGGATTGAGACCGTTTCACTCATGTTTGTCCTCATAGTCATGTGTAGAACCTATTAATCCATGTTTGGATAAGTATGGGTCCATCTAGTTCATCTTATACACTACAAGTGAGTTTCCACAATGTGGAGTCACAGAGGTACATTTCGGACTCCTTACCTCTTCCGGTTCCCAAATTAGGTCCATTTGATGTTCCTCCCTTGGATTGAGACCGTTTCACTCATGTTTGTCCTCATAGTCATGTGTAGAACCTATTAATCCATGTTTGGGTAAGTATGGGTCCATCTAGTTCATCTTATACACTACAAGTGAGTTTCCACAATGTGGAGTCACAGAGGTACATTTCGGACTCCTTACCTCTTCCGGTTCCCAAATTAGGTCCATTTGATGTTCCTCCCTTGGATTGAGACCGTTTCACTCATGTTTGTCCTCATAGTCATGTGTAGAACCTATTAATCCATGTTTGGATAAGTATGGGTCCATCTAGTTCATCTTATACACTACAAGTGAGTTTCCACAATGTGGAGTCACAGAGGTACATTTCGGACTCCTTACCTCTTCCGGTTCCCAAATTAGGTCCATTTGATGTTCCTCCCTTGGATTGAGACCGTTTCACTCATGTTTGTCCTCATAGTCATGTGTAGAACCTATTAATCCATGTTTGGGTAAGTATGGGTCCATCTAGTTCATCTTATACACTACAAGTGAGTTTCCACAATGTGGAGTCACAGAGGTACATTTCGGACTCCTTACCTCTTCCGGTTCCCAAATTAGGTCCATTTGATGTTCCTCCCTTGGATTGAGACCGTTTCACTCATGTTTGTCCTCATAGTCATGTGTAGAACCTATTAATCCATGTTTGGGTAAGTATGGGTCCATCTAGTTCATCTTATACACTACAAGTGAGTTTCCACAATGTGGAGTCACAGAGGTACATTTCGGACTCCTTACCTCTTCCGGTTCCCAAATTAGGTCCATTTGATGTTCCTCCCTTGGATTGAGACCGTTTCACTCATGTTTGTCCTCATAGTCATGTGTAGAACCTATTAATCCATGTTTGGGTAAGTATGGGTCCATCTAGTTCATCTTATACACTACAAGTGAGTTTCCACAATGTGGAGTCACAGAGGTACATTTCGGACTCCTTACCTCTTCCGGTTCCCAAATTAGGTCCATTTGATGTTCCTCCCTTGGATTGAGACCGTTTCACTCATGTTTGTCCTCATAGTCATGTGTAGAACCTATTAATCCATGTTTGGGATAAGTATGGGTCCATCTAGTTCATCTTATACACTACAAGTGAGTTTCCACAATGTGGAGTCACAGAGGTACATTTCGGACTCCTTACCTCTTCCGGTTCCCAAATTAGGTCCATTTGATGTTCCTCCCTTGGATTGAGACCGTTTCACTCATGTTTGTCCTCATAGTCATGTGTAGAACCTATTAATCCATGTTTGGATAAGTATGGGTCCATCTAGTTCATCTTATACACTACAAGTGAGTTTCCACAATGTGGAGTCACAGAGGTACATTTCGGACTCCTTACCTCTTCCGGTTCCCAAATTAGGTCCATTTGATGTTCCTCCCTTGGATTGAGACCGTTTCACTCATGTTTGTCCTCATAGTCATGTGTAGAACCTATTAATCCATGTTTGGATAAGTATGGGTCCATCTAGTTCATCTTATACACTACAAGTGAGTTTCCACAATGTGGAGTCACAGAGGTACATTTCGGACTCCTTACCTCTTCCGGTTCCCAAATTAGGTCCATTTGATGTTCCTCCCTTGGATTGAGACCGTTTCACTCATGTTTGTCCTCATAGTCATGTGTAGAACCTATTAATCCATGTTTGGTAAGTATGGGTCCATCTAGTTCATCTTATACACTACAAGTGAGTTTCCACAATGTGGAGTCACAGAGGTACATTTCGGACTCCTTACCTCTTCCGGTTCCCAAATTAGGTCCATTTGATGTTCCTCCCTTGGATTGAGACCGTTTCACTCATGTTTGTCCTCATAGTCATGTGTAGAACCTATTAATCCATGTTTGGATAAGTATGGGTCCATCTAGTTCATCTTATACACTACAAGTGAGTTTCCACAATGTGGAGTCACAGAGGTACATTTCGGACTCCTTACCTCTTCCGGTTCCCAAATTAGGTCCATTTGATGTTCCTCCCTTGGATTGAGACCGTTTCACTCATGTTTGTCCTCATAGTCATGTGTAGAACCTATTAATCCATGTTTGGTAAGTATGGGTCCATCTAGTTCATCTTATACACTACAAGTGAGTTTCCACAATGTGGAGTCACAGAGGTACATTTCGGACTCCTTACCTCTTCCGGTTCCCAAATTAGGTCCATTTGATGTTCCTCCCTTGGATTGAGACCGTTTCACTCATGTTTGTCCTCATAGTCATGTGTAGAACCTATTAATCCATGTTTGGTAAGTATGGGTCCATCTAGTTCATCTTATACACTACAAGTGAGTTTCCACAATGTGGAGTCACAGAGGTACATTTCGGACTCCTTACCTCTTCCGGTTCCCAAATTAGGTCCATTTGATGTTCCTCCCTTGGATTGAGACCGTTTCACTCATGTTTGTCCTCATAGTCATGTGTAGAACCTATTAATCCATGTTTGGATAAGTATGGGTCCATCTAGTTCATCTTATACACTACAAGTGAGTTTCCACAATGTGGAGTCACAGAGGTACATTTCGGACTCCTTACCTCTTCCGGTTCCCAAATTAGGTCCATTTGATGTTCCTCCCTTGGATTGAGACCGTTTCACTCATGTTTGTCCTCATAGTCATGTGTAGAACCTATTAATCCATGTTTGGGTAAGTATGGGTCCATCTAGTTCATCTTATACACTACAAGTGAGTTTCCACAATGTGGAGTCACAGAGGTACATTTCGGACTCCTTACCTCTTCCGGTTCCCAAATTAGGTCCATTTGATGTTCCTCCCTTGGATTGAGACCGTTTCACTCATGTTTGTCCTCATAGTCATGTGTAGAACCTATTAATCCATGTTTGGTAAGTATGGGTCCATCTAGTTCATCTTATACACTACAAGTGAGTTTCCACAATGTGGAGTCACAGAGGTACATTTCGGACTCCTTACCTCTTCCGGTTCCCAAATTAGGTCCATTTGATGTTCCTCCCTTGGATTGAGACCGTTTCACTCATGTTTGTCCTCATAGTCATGTGTAGAACCTATTAATCCATGTTTGGATAAGTATGGGTCCATCTAGTTCATCTTATACACTACAAGTGAGTTTCCACAATGTGGAGTCACAGAGGTACATTTCGGACTCCTTACCTCTTCCGGTTCCCAAATTAGGTCCATTTGATGTTCCTCCCTTGGATTGAGACCGTTTCACTCATGTTTGTCCTCATAGTCATGTGTAGAACCTATTAATCCATGTTTGGATAAGTATGGGTCCATCTAGTTCATCTTATACACTACAAGTGAGTTTCCACAATGTGGAGTCACAGAGGTACATTTCGGACTCCTTACCTCTTCCGGTTCCCAAATTAGGTCCATTTGATGTTCCTCCCTTGGATTGAGACCGTTTCACTCATGTTTGTCCTCATAGTCATGTGTAGAACCTATTAATCCATGTTTGGATAAGTATGGGTCCATCTAGTTCATCTTATACACTACAAGTGAGTTTCCACAATGTGGAGTCACAGAGGTACATTTCGGACTCCTTACCTCTTCCGGTTCCCAAATTAGGTCCATTTGATGTTCCTCCCTTGGATTGAGACCGTTTCACTCATGTTTGTCCTCATAGTCATGTGTAGAACCTATTAATCCATGTTTGGGTAAGTATGGGTCCATCTAGTTCATCTTATACACTACAAGTGAGTTTCCACAATGTGGAGTCACAGAGGTACATTTCGGACTCCTTACCTCTTCCGGTTCCCAAATTAGGTCCATTTGATGTTCCTCCCTTGGATTGAGACCGTTTCACTCATGTTTGTCCTCATAGTCATGTGTAGAACCTATTAATCCATGTTTGGTAAGTATGGGTCCATCTAGTTCATCTTATACACTACAAGTGAGTTTCCACAATGTGGAGTCACAGAGGTACATTTCGGACTCCTTACCTCTTCCGGTTCCCAAATTAGGTCCATTTGATGTTCCTCCCTTGGATTGAGACCGTTTCACTCATGTTTGTCCTCATAGTCATGTGTAGAACCTATTAATCCATGTTTGGATAAGTATGGGTCCATCTAGTTCATCTTATACACTACAAGTGAGTTTCCACAATGTGGAGTCACAGAGGTACATTTCGGACTCCTTACCTCTTCCGGTTCCCAAATTAGGTCCATTTGATGTTCCTCCCTTGGATTGAGACCGTTTCACTCATGTTTGTCCTCATAGTCATGTGTAGAACCTATTAATCCATGTTTGGGTAAGTATGGGTCCATCTAGTTCATCTTATACACTACAAGTGAGTTTCCACAATGTGGAGTCACAGAGGTACATTTCGGACTCCTTACCTCTTCCGGTTCCCAAATTAGGTCCATTTGATGTTCCTCCCTTGGATTGAGACCGTTTCACTCATGTTTGTCCTCATAGTCATGTGTAGAACCTATTAATCCATGTTTGGTAAGTATGGGTCCATCTAGTTCATCTTATACACTACAAGTGAGTTTCCACAATGTGGAGTCACAGAGGTACATTTCGGACTCCTTACCTCTTCCGGTTCCCAAATTAGGTCCATTTGATGTTCCTCCCTTGGATTGAGACCGTTTCACTCATGTTTGTCCTCATAGTCATGTGTAGAACCTATTAATCCATGTTTGGATAAGTATGGGTCCATCTAGTTCATCTTATACACTACAAGTGAGTTTCCACAATGTGGAGTCACAGAGGTACATTTCGGACTCCTTACCTCTTCCGGTTCCCAAATTAGGTCCATTTGATGTTCCTCCCTTGGATTGAGACCGTTTCACTCATGTTTGTCCTCATAGTCATGTGTAGAACCTATTAATCCATGTTTGGATAAGTATGGGTCCATCTAGTTCATCTTATACACTACAAGTGAGTTTCCACAATGTGGAGTCACAGAGGTACATTTCGGACTCCTTACCTCTTCCGGTTCCCAAATTAGGTCCATTTGATGTTCCTCCCTTGGATTGAGACCGTTTCACTCATGTTTGTCCTCATAGTCATGTGTAGAACCTATTAATCCATGTTTGGGTAAGTATGGGTCCATCTAGTTCATCTTATACACTACAAGTGAGTTTCCACAATGTGGAGTCACAGAGGTACATTTCGGACTCCTTACCTCTTCCGGTTCCCAAATTAGGTCCATTTGATGTTCCTCCCTTGGATTGAGACCGTTTCACTCATGTTTGTCCTCATAGTCATGTGTAGAACCTATTAATCCATGTTTGGGTAAGTATGGGTCCATCTAGTTCATCTTATACACTACAAGTGAGTTTCCACAATGTGGAGTCACAGAGGTACATTTCGGACTCCTTACCTCTTCCGGTTCCCAAATTAGGTCCATTTGATGTTCCTCCCTTGGATTGAGACCGTTTCACTCATGTTTGTCCTCATAGTCATGTGTAGAACCTATTAATCCATGTTTGGATAAGTATGGGTCCATCTAGTTCATCTTATACACTACAAGTGAGTTTCCACAATGTGGAGTCACAGAGGTACATTTCGGACTCCTTACCTCTTCCGGTTCCCAAATTAGGTCCATTTGATGTTCCTCCCTTGGATTGAGACCGTTTCACTCATGTTTGTCCTCATAGTCATGTGTAGAACCTATTAATCCATGTTTGGGTAAGTATGGGTCCATCTAGTTCATCTTATACACTACAAGTGAGTTTCCACAATGTGGAGTCACAGAGGTACATTTCGGACTCCTTACCTCTTCCGGTTCCCAAATTAGGTCCATTTGATGTTCCTCCCTTGGATTGAGACCGTTTCACTCATGTTTGTCCTCATAGTCATGTGTAGAACCTATTAATCCATGTTTGGGTAAGTATGGGTCCATCTAGTTCATCTTATACACTACAAGTGAGTTTCCACAATGTGGAGTCACAGAGGTACATTTCGGACTCCTTACCTCTTCCGGTTCCCAAATTAGGTCCATTTGATGTTCCTCCCTTGGATTGAGACCGTTTCACTCATGTTTGTCCTCATAGTCATGTGTAGAACCTATTAATCCATGTTTGGTAAGTATGGGTCCATCTAGTTCATCTTATACACTACAAGTGAGTTTCCACAATGTGGAGTCACAGAGGTACATTTCGGACTCCTTACCTCTTCCGGTTCCCAAATTAGGTCCATTTGATGTTCCTCCCTTGGATTGAGACCGTTTCACTCATGTTTGTCCTCATAGTCATGTGTAGAACCTATTAATCCATGTTTGGATAAGTATGGGTCCATCTAGTTCATCTTATACACTACAAGTGAGTTTCCACAATGTGGAGTCACAGAGGTACATTTCGGACTCCTTACCTCTTCCGGTTCCCAAATTAGGTCCATTTGATGTTCCTCCCTTGGATTGAGACCGTTTCACTCATGTTTGTCCTCATAGTCATGTGTAGAACCTATTAATCCATGTTTGGTAAGTATGGGTCCATCTAGTTCATCTTATACACTACAAGTGAGTTTCCACAATGTGGAGTCACAGAGGTACATTTCGGACTCCTTACCTCTTCCGGTTCCCAAATTAGGTCCATTTGATGTTCCTCCCTTGGATTGAGACCGTTTCACTCATGTTTGTCCTCATAGTCATGTGTAGAACCTATTAATCCATGTTTGGTAAGTATGGGTCCATCTAGTTCATCTTATACACTACAAGTGAGTTTCCACAATGTGGAGTCACAGAGGTACATTTCGGACTCCTTACCTCTTCCGGTTCCCAAATTAGGTCCATTTGATGTTCCTCCCTTGGATTGAGACCGTTTCACTCATGTTTGTCCTCATAGTCATGTGTAGAACCTATTAATCCATGTTTGGTAAGTATGGGTCCATCTAGTTCATCTTATACACTACAAGTGAGTTTCCACAATGTGGAGTCACAGAGGTACATTTCGGACTCCTTACCTCTTCCGGTTCCCAAATTAGGTCCATTTGATGTTCCTCCCTTGGATTGAGACCGTTTCACTCATGTTTGTCCTCATAGTCATGTGTAGAACCTATTAATCCATGTTTGGGTAAGTATGGGTCCATCTAGTTCATCTTATACACTACAAGTGAGTTTCCACAATGTGGAGTCACAGAGGTACATTTCGGACTCCTTACCTCTTCCGGTTCCCAAATTAGGTCCATTTGATGTTCCTCCCTTGGATTGAGACCGTTTCACTCATGTTTGTCCTCATAGTCATGTGTAGAACCTATTAATCCATGTTTGGTAAGTATGGGTCCATCTAGTTCATCTTATACACTACAAGTGAGTTTCCACAATGTGGAGTCACAGAGGTACATTTCGGACTCCTTACCTCTTCCGGTTCCCAAATTAGGTCCATTTGATGTTCCTCCCTTGGATTGAGACCGTTTCACTCATGTTTGTCCTCATAGTCATGTGTAGAACCTATTAATCCATGTTTGGATAAGTATGGGTCCATCTAGTTCATCTTATACACTACAAGTGAGTTTCCACAATGTGGAGTCACAGAGGTACATTTCGGACTCCTTACCTCTTCCGGTTCCCAAATTAGGTCCATTTGATGTTCCTCCCTTGGATTGAGACCGTTTCACTCATGTTTGTCCTCATAGTCATGTGTAGAACCTATTAATCCATGTTTGGATAAGTATGGGTCCATCTAGTTCATCTTATACACTACAAGTGAGTTTCCACAATGTGGAGTCACAGAGGTACATTTCGGACTCCTTACCTCTTCCGGTTCCCAAATTAGGTCCATTTGATGTTCCTCCCTTGGATTGAGACCGTTTCACTCATGTTTGTCCTCATAGTCATGTGTAGAACCTATTAATCCATGTTTGGTAAGTATGGGTCCATCTAGTTCATCTTATACACTACAAGTGAGTTTCCACAATGTGGAGTCACAGAGGTACATTTCGGACTCCTTACCTCTTCCGGTTCCCAAATTAGGTCCATTTGATGTTCCTCCCTTGGATTGAGACCGTTTCACTCATGTTTGTCCTCATAGTCATGTGTAGAACCTATTAATCCATGTTTGGTAAGTATGGGTCCATCTAGTTCATCTTATACACTACAAGTGAGTTTCCACAATGTGGAGTCACAGAGGTACATTTCGGACTCCTTACCTCTTCCGGTTCCCAAATTAGGTCCATTTGATGTTCCTCCCTTGGATTGAGACCGTTTCACTCATGTTTGTCCTCATAGTCATGTGTAGAACCTATTAATCCATGTTTGGTAAGTATGGGTCCATCTAGTTCATCTTATACACTACAAGTGAGTTTCCACAATGTGGAGTCACAGAGGTACATTTCGGACT
>CACVBM020000272.1:0-14867 GCA_902728155.2 Microthlaspi erraticum | reverse complement strand
TTATACACTACAAGTAAGTTCCCACAATGTGGAGGCACAAGCTACATTTCGGACTCCTTACCTCTTCGGTTCCCAAATTTGGTCCATTTGATGTTCCTCCCTTGGATTGAGACCGTTTCACTCATGTTTCTCCTCATAGTCATGTATAGAACCTATTAATCCATGTTTGGGTAAGTATGGGTCCGTCTAGTTCATCATATACACTACAAGTAAGTTCCCACAATGTGGAGGCACAAGCTACATTTCGGACTCCTTACCTCTTCCGGTTCCCAAATTTGGTCCATTTGATGTTCCTCCCTTGGATTGAGACCGTTTCACTCATGTTTCTCCTCATAGTCATGTATAGAACCTATTAATCCATGTTTGGGTAAGTATGGGTCCGTCTAGTTCATCATATACACTACAAGTAAGTTCCACAATGTGGAGGCACAGAGCTACATTTCGGACTCCTTACCTCTTCCGGTTCCCAAATTTGGTCCATTTGATGTTCCTCCCTTGGATTGAGACCGTTTCTCATGTTTCTCCTCATAGTCATGTATAGAACCTATTAATCCATGTTTGGGTAAGTATGGGTCCGTCTAGTTCATCATATACACTACAAGTAAGTTCCACAATGTGGAGGCACAAGGTACATTTCGGACTCCTTACCTCTTCCGGTTCCCAAATTTGGTCCATTTGATGTTCCTCCCTTGGATTGAGACCGTTTCACTCATGTTTCTCCTCATAGTCATGTATAGAACCTATTAATCCATGTTTGGGTAAGTATGGGTCCGTCTAGTTCATCATATACACTACAAGTAAGTTCCACAATGTGGAGGCACAGAGCTACATTTCGGACTCCTTACCTCTTCCGGTTCCCAAATTTGGTCCATTTGATGTTCCTCCCTTGGATTGAGACCGTTTCATCATGTTTCTCCTCATAGTCATGTATAGAACCTATTAATCCATGTTTGGGTAAGTATGGGTCCGTCTAGTTCATCATATACACTACAAGTAAGTTCCCACAATGTGGAGGCACAGAGTACATTTCGGACTCCTTACCTCTTCCGGTTCCCAAATTTGGTCCATTTGATGTTCCTCCCTTGGATTGAGACCGTTTCACTCATGTTTCTCCTCATAGTCATGTATAGAACCTATTAATCCATGTTTGGGTAAGTATGGGTCCGTCTAGTTCATCATATACACTACAAGTAAGTTCCACAATGTGGAGGCACAGAGTACATTTCGGACTCCTTACCTCTTCCGGTTCCCAAATTTGGTCCATTTGATGTTCCTCCCTTGGATTGAGACCGTTTCACTCATGTTTCTCCTCATAGTCATGTATAGAACCTATTAATCCATGTTTGGGTAAGTATGGGTCCGTCTAGTTCATCATATACACTACAAGTAAGTTCCACAATGTGGAGGCACAAGCTACATTTCGGACTCCTTACCTCTTCCGGTTCCCAAATTTGGTCCATTTGATGTTCCTCCCTTGGATTGAGACCGTTTCACTCATGTTTCTCCTCATAGTCATGTATAGAACCTATTAATCCATGTTTGGGTAAGTATGGGTCCGTCTAGTTCATCATATACACTACAAGTAAGTTCCACAATGTGGAGGCACAGAGCTACATTTCGGACTCCTTACCTCTTCCGGTTCCCAAATTTGGTCCATTTGATGTTCCTCCCTTGGATTGAGACCGTTTCACTCATGTTTCTCCTCATAGTCATGTATAGAACCTATTAATCCATGTTTGGGTAAGTATGGGTCCGTCTAGTTCATCATATACACTACAAGTAAGTTCCCACAATGTGGAGGCACAGAGCTACATTTCGGACTCCTTACCTCTTCCGGTTCCCAAATTTGGTCCATTTGATGTTCCTCCCTTGGATTGAGACCGTTTCACTCATGTTTCTCCTCATAGTCATGTATAGAACCTATTAATCCATGTTTGGGTAAGTATGGGTCCGTCTAGTTCATCATATACACTACAAGTAAGTTCCCACAATGTGGAGGCAAGAGCTACATTTCGGACTCCTTACCTCTTCCGGTTCCCAAATTTGGTCCATTTGATGTTCCTCCCTTGGATTGAGACCGTTTCACTCATGTTTCTCCTCATAGTCATGTATAGAACCTATTAATCCATGTTTGGGTAAGTATGGGTCCGTCTAGTTCATCATATACACTACAAGTAAGTTCCCACAATGTGGAGGCACAGATACATTTCGGACTCCTTACCTCTTCGGTTCCCAAATTTGGTCCATTTGATGTTCCTCCCTTGGATTGAGACCGTTTCACTCATGTTTCTCCTCATAGTCATGTATAGAACCTATTAATCCATGTTTGGGTAAGTATGGGTCCGTCTAGTTCATCATATACACTACAAGTAAGTTCCCACAATGTGGAGGCACAGAGCTACATTTCGGACTCCTTACCTCTTCCGGTTCCCAAATTTGGTCCATTTGATGTTCCTCCCTTGGATTGAGACCGTTTCACTCATGTTTCTCCTCATAGTCATGTATAGAACCTATTAATCCATGTTTGGGTAAGTATGGGTCCGTCTAGTTCATCATATACACTACAAGTAAGTTCCCACAATGTGGAGGCACAAGCTACATTTCGGACTCCTTACCTCTTCCGGTTCCCAAATTTGGTCCATTTGATGTTCCTCCCTTGGATTGAGACCGTTTCACTCATGTTTCTCCTCATAGTCATGTATAGAACCTATTAATCCTATGGGTCCGTCTCGTTCATCATATACACTAAAAGTAAGTTCCCACCATTTGGAGGCACAAAGCTACATTTCGGACTCCTTACCTCTTCCGGTTCCCAAATTTGGTCCATTTGATGTTCCTCCCTTGGATTGAGACCGTTTCACTCATGTTTCTCCTCATAGTCATGTATAGAACCTATTAATCCATGTTTGGGTAAGTATGGGTCCGTCTCGTTCATCATATACACTAAAAGTAAGTTCCCACCATTTGGAGGCACAAAGCTACATTTCGGACTCCTTACCTCTTCCGGTTCCCAAATTTGGTCCATTTGATGTTCCTCCCTTGGATTGAGACCGTTTCACTCATGTTTCTCCTCATAGTCATGTATAGAACCTATTAATCCATGTTTGGGTAAGTATGGGTCCGTCTCGTTCATCATATACACTAAAAGTAAGTTCCCACCATTTGGAGGCACAAAGCTACATTTCGGACTCCTTACCTCTTCCGGTTCCCAAATTTGGTCCATTTGATGTTCCTCCCTTGGATTGAGACCGTTTCACTCATGTTTCTCCTCATAGTCATGTATAGAACCTATTAATCCATGTTTGGGTAAGTATGGGTCCGTCTCGTTCATCATATACACTAAAAGTAAGTTCCCACCATTTGGAGGCACAAAGCTACATTTCGGACTCCTTACCTCTTCCGGTTCCCAAATTTGGTCCATTTGATGTTCCTCCCTTGGATTGAGACCGTTTCACTCATGTTTCTCCTCATAGTCATGTATAGAACCTATTAATCCATGTTTGGGTAAGTATGGGTCCGTCTCGTTCATCATATACACTAAAAGTAAGTTCCCACCATTTGGAGGCACAAAGCTACATTTCGGACTCCTTACCTCTTCCGGTTCCCAAATTTGGTCCATTTGATGTTCCTCCCTTGGATTGAGACCGTTTCACTCATGTTTCTCCTCATAGTCATGTATAGAACCTATTAATCCATGTTTGGGTAAGTATGGGTCCGTCTCGTTCATCATATACACTAAAAGTAAGTTCCCACCATTTGGAGGACAAAGCTACATTTCGGACTCCTTACCTCTTCCGGTTCCCAAATTTGGTCCATTTGATGTTCCTCCCTTGGATTGAGACCGTTTCACTCATGTTTCTCCTCATAGTCATGTATAGAACCTATTAATCCATGTTTGGGTAAGTATGGGTCCGTCTCGTTCATCATATACACTAAAAGTAAGTTCCCACCATTTGGAGGCACAAAGCTACATTTCGGACTCCTTACCTCTTCCGGTTCCCAAATTTGGTCCATTTGATGTTCCTCCCTTGGATTGAGACCGTTTCACTCATGTTTCTCCTCATAGTCATGTATAGAACCTATTAATCCATGTTTGGGTAAGTATGGGTCCGTCTCGTTCATCATATACACTAAAAGTAAGTTCCCACCATTTGGAGGCACAAAGCTACATTTCGGACTCCTTACCTCTTCCGGTTCCCAAATTTGGTCCATTTGATGTTCCTCCCTTGGATTGAGACCGTTTCACTCATGTTTCTCCTCATAGTCATGTATAGAACCTATTAATCCATGTTTGGGTAAGTATGGGTCCGTCTCGTTCATCATATACACTAAAAGTAAGTTCCCACCATTTGGAGGCACAAAGCTACATTTCGGACTCCTTACCTCTTCCGGTTCCCAAATTTGGTCCATTTGATGTTCCTCCCTTGGATTGAGACCGTTTCACTCATGTTTCTCCTCATAGTCATGTATAGAACCTATTAATCCATGTTTGGGTAAGTATGGGTCCGTCTCGTTCATCATATACACTAAAAGTAAGTTCCCACCATTTGGAGGCACAAAGCTACATTTCGGACTCCTTACCTCTTCCGGTTCCCAAATTTGGTCCATTTGATGTTCCTCCCTTGGATTGAGACCGTTTCACTCATGTTTCTCCTCATAGTCATGTATAGAACCTATTAATCCATGTTTGGGTAAGTATGGGTCCGTCTCGTTCATCATATACACTAAAAGTAAGTTCCCACCATTTGGAGGCACAAAGCTACATTTCGGACTCCTTACCTCTTCCGGTTCCCAAATTTGGTCCATTTGATGTTCCTCCCTTGGATTGAGACCGTTTCACTCATGTTTCTCCTCATAGTCATGTATAGAACCTATTAATCCATGTTTGGGTAAGTATGGGTCCGTCTCGTTCATCATATACACTAAAAGTAAGTTCCCACCATTTGGAGGCACAAAGCTACATTTCGGACTCCTTACCTCTTCCGGTTCCCAAATTTGGTCCATTTGATGTTCCTCCCTTGGATTGAGACCGTTTCACTCATGTTTCTCCTCATAGTCATGTATAGAACCTATTAATCCATGTTTGGGTAAGTATGGGTCCGTCTCGTTCATCATATACACTAAAAGTAAGTTCCCACCATTTGGAGGCACAAAGCTACATTTCGGACTCCTTACCTCTTCCGGTTCCCAAATTTGGTCCATTTGATGTTCCTCCCTTGGATTGAGACCGTTTCACTCATGTTTCTCCTCATAGTCATGTATAGAACCTATTAATCCATGTTTGGGTAAGTATGGGTCCGTCTCGTTCATCATATACACTAAAAGTAAGTTCCCACCATTTGGAGGCACAAAGCTACATTTCGGACTCCTTACCTCTTCCGGTTCCCAAATTTGGTCCATTTGATGTTCCTCCCTTGGATTGAGACCGTTTCACTCATGTTTCTCCTCATAGTCATGTATAGAACCTATTAATCCATGTTTGGGTAAGTATGGGTCCGTCTCGTTCATCATATACACTAAAAGTAAGTTCCCACCATTTGGAGGCACAAAGCTACATTTCGGACTCCTTACCTCTTCCGGTTCCCAAATTTGGTCCATTTGATGTTCCTCCCTTGGATTGAGACCGTTTCACTCATGTTTCTCCTCATAGTCATGTATAGAACCTATTAATCCATGTTTGGGTAAGTATGGGTCCGTCTCGTTCATCATATACACTAAAAGTAAGTTCCCACCATTTGGAGGCACAAAGCTACATTTCGGACTCCTTACCTCTTCCGGTTCCCAAATTTGGTCCATTTGATGTTCCTCCCTTGGATTGAGACCGTTTCACTCATGTTTCTCCTCATAGTCATGTATAGAACCTATTAATCCATGTTTGGGTAAGTATGGGTCCGTCTCGTTCATCATATACACTAAAAGTAAGTTCCCACCATTTGGAGGCACAAAGCTACATTTCGGACTCCTTACCTCTTCCGGTTCCCAAATTTGGTCCATTTGATGTTCCTCCCTTGGATTGAGACCGTTTCACTCATGTTTCTCCTCATAGTCATGTATAGAACCTATTAATCCATGTTTGGGTAAGTATGGGTCCGTCTCGTTCATCATATACACTAAAAGTAAGTTCCCACCATTTGGAGGCACAAAGCTACATTTCGGACTCCTTACCTCTTCCGGTTCCCAAATTTGGTCCATTTGATGTTCCTCCCTTGGATTGAGACCGTTTCACTCATGTTTCTCCTCATAGTCATGTATAGAACCTATTAATCCATGTTTGGGTAAGTATGGGTCCGTCTCGTTCATCATATACACTAAAAGTAAGTTCCCACCATTTGGAGGCACAAAGCTACATTTCGGACTCCTTACCTCTTCCGGTTCCCAAATTTGGTCCATTTGATGTTCCTCCCTTGGATTGAGACCGTTTCACTCATGTTTCTCCTCATAGTCATGTATAGAACCTATTAATCCATGTTTGGGTAAGTATGGGTCCGTCTCGTTCATCATATACACTAAAAGTAAGTTCCCACCATTTGGAGGCACAAAGCTACATTTCGGACTCCTTACCTCTTCCGGTTCCCAAATTTGGTCCATTTGATGTTCCTCCCTTGGATTGAGACCGTTTCACTCATGTTTCTCCTCATAGTCATGTATAGAACCTATTAATCCATGTTTGGGTAAGTATGGGTCCGTCTCGTTCATCATATACACTAAAAGTAAGTTCCCACCATTTGGAGGCACAAAGCTACATTTCGGACTCCTTACCTCTTCCGGTTCCCAAATTTGGTCCATTTGATGTTCCTCCCTTGGATTGAGACCGTTTCACTCATGTTTCTCCTCATAGTCATGTATAGAACCTATTAATCCATGTTTGGGTAAGTATGGGTCCGTCTCGTTCATCATATACACTAAAAGTAAGTTCCCACCATTTGGAGGCACAAAGCTACATTTCGGACTCCTTACCTCTTCCGGTTCCCAAATTTGGTCCATTTGATGTTCCTCCCTTGGATTGAGACCGTTTCACTCATGTTTCTCCTCATAGTCATGTATAGAACCTATTAATCCATGTTTGGGTAAGTATGGGTCCGTCTCGTTCATCATATACACTAAAAGTAAGTTCCCACCATTTGGAGGCACAAAGCTACATTTCGGACTCCTTACCTCTTCCGGTTCCCAAATTTGGTCCATTTGATGTTCCTCCCTTGGATTGAGACCGTTTCACTCATGTTTCTCCTCATAGTCATGTATAGAACCTATTAATCCATGTTTGGGTAAGTATGGGTCCGTCTCGTTCATCATATACACTAAAAGTAAGTTCCCACCATTTGGAGGCACAAAGCTACATTTCGGACTCCTTACCTCTTCCGGTTCCCAAATTTGGTCCATTTGATGTTCCTCCCTTGGATTGAGACCGTTTCACTCATGTTTCTCCTCATAGTCATGTATAGAACCTATTAATCCATGTTTGGGTAAGTATGGGTCCGTCTCGTTCATCATATACACTAAAAGTAAGTTCCCACCATTTGGAGGCACAAAGCTACATTTCGGACTCCTTACCTCTTCCGGTTCCCAAATTTGGTCCATTTGATGTTCCTCCCTTGGATTGAGACCGTTTCACTCATGTTTCTCCTCATAGTCATGTATAGAACCTATTAATCCATGTTTGGGTAAGTATGGGTCCGTCTCGTTCATCATATACACTAAAAGTAAGTTCCCACCATTTGGAGGCACAAAGCTACATTTCGGACTCCTTACCTCTTCCGGTTCCCAAATTTGGTCCATTTGATGTTCCTCCCTTGGATTGAGACCGTTTCACTCATGTTTCTCCTCATAGTCATGTATAGAACCTATTAATCCATGTTTGGGTAAGTATGGGTCCGTCTCGTTCATCATATACACTAAAAGTAAGTTCCCACCATTTGGAGGCACAAAGCTACATTTCGGACTCCTTACCTCTTCCGGTTCCCAAATTTGGTCCATTTGATGTTCCTCCCTTGGATTGAGACCGTTTCACTCATGTTTCTCCTCATAGTCATGTATAGAACCTATTAATCCATGTTTGGGTAAGTATGGGTCCGTCTCGTTCATCATATACACTAAAAGTAAGTTCCCACCATTTGGAGGCACAAAGCTACATTTCGGACTCCTTACCTCTTCCGGTTCCCAAATTTGGTCCATTTGATGTTCCTCCCTTGGATTGAGACCGTTTCACTCATGTTTCTCCTCATAGTCATGTATAGAACCTATTAATCCATGTTTGGGTAAGTATGGGTCCGTCTCGTTCATCATATACACTAAAAGTAAGTTCCCACCATTTGGAGGCACAAAGCTACATTTCGGACTCCTTACCTCTTCCGGTTCCCAAATTTGGTCCATTTGATGTTCCTCCCTTGGATTGAGACCGTTTCACTCATGTTTCTCCTCATAGTCATGTATAGAACCTATTAATCCATGTTTGGGTAAGTATGGGTCCGTCTCGTTCATCATATACACTAAAAGTAAGTTCCCACCATTTGGAGGCACAAAGCTACATTTCGGACTCCTTACCTCTTCCGGTTCCCAAATTTGGTCCATTTGATGTTCCTCCCTTGGATTGAGACCGTTTCACTCATGTTTCTCCTCATAGTCATGTATAGAACCTATTAATCCATGTTTGGGTAAGTATGGGTCCGTCTCGTTCATCATATACACTAAAAGTAAGTTCCCACCATTTGGAGGCACAAAGCTACATTTCGGACTCCTTACCTCTTCCGGTTCCCAAATTTGGTCCATTTGATGTTCCTCCCTTGGATTGAGACCGTTTCACTCATGTTTCTCCTCATAGTCATGTATAGAACCTATTAATCCATGTTTGGGTAAGTATGGGTCCGTCTCGTTCATCATATACACTAAAAGTAAGTTCCCACCATTTGGAGGCACAAAGCTACATTTCGGACTCCTTACCTCTTCCGGTTCCCAAATTTGGTCCATTTGATGTTCCTCCCTTGGATTGAGACCGTTTCACTCATGTTTCTCCTCATAGTCATGTATAGAACCTATTAATCCATGTTTGGGTAAGTATGGGTCCGTCTCGTTCATCATATACACTAAAAGTAAGTTCCCACCATTTGGAGGCACAAAGCTACATTTCGGACTCCTTACCTCTTCCGGTTCCCAAATTTGGTCCATTTGATGTTCCTCCCTTGGATTGAGACCGTTTCACTCATGTTTCTCCTCATAGTCATGTATAGAACCTATTAATCCATGTTTGGGTAAGTATGGGTCCGTCTCGTTCATCATATACACTAAAAGTAAGTTCCCACCATTTGGAGGCACAAAGCTACATTTCGGACTCCTTACCTCTTCCGGTTCCCAAATTTGGTCCATTTGATGTTCCTCCCTTGGATTGAGACCGTTTCACTCATGTTTCTCCTCATAGTCATGTATAGAACCTATTAATCCATGTTTGGGTAAGTATGGGTCCGTCTCGTTCATCATATACACTAAAAGTAAGTTCCCACCATTTGGAGGCACAAAGCTACATTTCGGACTCCTTACCTCTTCCGGTTCCCAAATTTGGTCCATTTGATGTTCCTCCCTTGGATTGAGACCGTTTCACTCATGTTTCTCCTCATAGTCATGTATAGAACCTATTAATCCATGTTTGGGTAAGTATGGGTCCGTCTCGTTCATCATATACACTAAAAGTAAGTTCCCACCATTTGGAGGCACAAAGCTACATTTCGGACTCCTTACCTCTTCCGGTTCCCAAATTTGGTCCATTTGATGTTCCTCCCTTGGATTGAGACCGTTTCACTCATGTTTCTCCTCATAGTCATGTATAGAACCTATTAATCCATGTTTGGGTAAGTATGGGTCCGTCTCGTTCATCATATACACTAAAAGTAAGTTCCCACCATTTGGAGGCACAAAGCTACATTTCGGACTCCTTACCTCTTCCGGTTCCCAAATTTGGTCCATTTGATGTTCCTCCCTTGGATTGAGACCGTTTCACTCATGTTTCTCCTCATAGTCATGTATAGAACCTATTAATCCATGTTTGGGTAAGTATGGGTCCGTCTCGTTCATCATATACACTAAAAGTAAGTTCCCACCATTTGGAGGCACAAAGCTACATTTCGGACTCCTTACCTCTTCCGGTTCCCAAATTTGGTCCATTTGATGTTCCTCCCTTGGATTGAGACCGTTTCACTCATGTTTCTCCTCATAGTCATGTATAGAACCTATTAATCCATGTTTGGGTAAGTATGGGTCCGTCTCGTTCATCATATACACTAAAAGTAAGTTCCCACCATTTGGAGGCACAAAGCTACATTTCGGACTCCTTACCTCTTCCGGTTCCCAAATTTGGTCCATTTGATGTTCCTCCCTTGGATTGAGACCGTTTCACTCATGTTTCTCCTCATAGTCATGTATAGAACCTATTAATCCATGTTTGGGTAAGTATGGGTCCGTCTCGTTCATCATATACACTAAAAGTAAGTTCCCACCATTTGGAGGCACAAAGCTACATTTCGGACTCCTTACCTCTTCCGGTTCCCAAATTTGGTCCATTTGATGTTCCTCCCTTGGATTGAGACCGTTTCACTCATGTTTCTCCTCATAGTCATGTATAGAACCTATTAATCCATGTTTGGGTAAGTATGGGTCCGTCTCGTTCATCATATACACTAAAAGTAAGTTCCCACCATTTGGAGGCACAAAGCTACATTTCGGACTCCTTACCTCTTCCGGTTCCCAAATTTGGTCCATTTGATGTTCCTCCCTTGGATTGAGACCGTTTCACTCATGTTTCTCCTCATAGTCATGTATAGAACCTATTAATCCATGTTTGGGTAAGTATGGGTCCGTCTCGTTCATCATATACACTAAAAGTAAGTTCCCACCATTTGGAGGCACAAAGCTACATTTCGGACTCCTTACCTCTTCCGGTTCCCAAATTTGGTCCATTTGATGTTCCTCCCTTGGATTGAGACCGTTTCACTCATGTTTCTCCTCATAGTCATGTATAGAACCTATTAATCCATGTTTGGGTAAGTATGGGTCCGTCTCGTTCATCATATACACTAAAAGTAAGTTCCCACCATTTGGAGGCACAAAGCTACATTTCGGACTCCTTACCTCTTCCGGTTCCCAAATTTGGTCCATTTGATGTTCCTCCCTTGGATTGAGACCGTTTCACTCATGTTTCTCCTCATAGTCATGTATAGAACCTATTAATCCATGTTTGGGTAAGTATGGGTCCGTCTCGTTCATCATATACACTAAAAGTAAGTTCCCACCATTTGGAGGCACAAAGCTACATTTCGGACTCCTTACCTCTTCCGGTTCCCAAATTTGGTCCATTTGATGTTCCTCCCTTGGATTGAGACCGTTTCACTCATGTTTCTCCTCATAGTCATGTATAGAACCTATTAATCCATGTTTGGGTAAGTATGGGTCCGTCTCGTTCATCATATACACTAAAAGTAAGTTCCCACCATTTGGAGGCACAAAGCTACATTTCGGACTCCTTACCTCTTCCGGTTCCCAAATTTGGTCCATTTGATGTTCCTCCCTTGGATTGAGACCGTTTCACTCATGTTTCTCCTCATAGTCATGTATAGAACCTATTAATCCATGTTTGGGTAAGTATGGGTCCGTCTCGTTCATCATATACACTAAAAGTAAGTTCCCACCATTTGGAGGCACAAAGCTACATTTCGGACTCCTTACCTCTTCCGGTTCCCAAATTTGGTCCATTTGATGTTCCTCCCTTGGATTGAGACCGTTTCACTCATGTTTCTCCTCATAGTCATGTATAGAACCTATTAATCCATGTTTGGGTAAGTATGGGTCCGTCTCGTTCATCATATACACTAAAAGTAAGTTCCCACCATTTGGAGGCACAAAGCTACATTTCGGACTCCTTACCTCTTCCGGTTCCCAAATTTGGTCCATTTGATGTTCCTCCCTTGGATTGAGACCGTTTCACTCATGTTTCTCCTCATAGTCATGTATAGAACCTATTAATCCATGTTTGGGTAAGTATGGGTCCGTCTCGTTCATCATATACACTAAAAGTAAGTTCCCACCATTTGGAGGCACAAAGCTACATTTCGGACTCCTTACCTCTTCCGGTTCCCAAATTTGGTCCATTTGATGTTCCTCCCTTGGATTGAGACCGTTTCACTCATGTTTCTCCTCATAGTCATGTATAGAACCTATTAATCCATGTTTGGGTAAGTATGGGTCCGTCTCGTTCATCATATACACTAAAAGTAAGTTCCCACCATTTGGAGGCACAAAGCTACATTTCGGACTCCTTACCTCTTCCGGTTCCCAAATTTGGTCCATTTGATGTTCCTCCCTTGGATTGAGACCGTTTCACTCATGTTTCTCCTCATAGTCATGTATAGAACCTATTAATCCATGTTTGGGTAAGTATGGGTCCGTCTCGTTCATCATATACACTAAAAGTAAGTTCCCACCATTTGGAGGCACAAAGCTACATTTCGGACTCCTTACCTCTTCCGGTTCCCAAATTTGGTCCATTTGATGTTCCTCCCTTGGATTGAGACCGTTTCACTCATGTTTCTCCTCATAGTCATGTATAGAACCTATTAATCCATGTTTGGGTAAGTATGGGTCCGTCTCGTTCATCATATACACTAAAAGTAAGTTCCCACCATTTGGAGGCACAAAGCTACATTTCGGACTCCTTACCTCTTCCGGTTCCCAAATTTGGTCCATTTGATGTTCCTCCCTTGGATTGAGACCGTTTCACTCATGTTTCTCCTCATAGTCATGTATAGAACCTATTAATCCATGTTTGGGTAAGTATGGGTCCGTCTCGTTCATCATATACACTAAAAGTAAGTTCCCACCATTTGGAGGCACAAAGCTACATTTCGGACTCCTTACCTCTTCCGGTTCCCAAATTTGGTCCATTTGATGTTCCTCCCTTGGATTGAGACCGTTTCACTCATGTTTCTCCTCATAGTCATGTATAGAACCTATTAATCCATGTTTGGGTAAGTATGGGTCCGTCTCGTTCATCATATACACTAAAAGTAAGTTCCCACCATTTGGAGGCACAAAGCTACATTTCGGACTCCTTACCTCTTCCGGTTCCCAAATTTGGTCCATTTGATGTTCCTCCCTTGGATTGAGACCGTTTCACTCATGTTTCTCCTCATAGTCATGTATAGAACCTATTAATCCATGTTTGGGTAAGTATGGGTCCGTCTCGTTCATCATATACACTAAAAGTAAGTTCCCACCATTTGGAGGCACAAAGCTACATTTCGGACTCCTTACCTCTTCCGGTTCCCAAATTTGGTCCATTTGATGTTCCTCCCTTGGATTGAGACCGTTTCACTCATGTTTCTCCTCATAGTCATGTATAGAACCTATTAATCCATGTTTGGGTAAGTATGGGTCCGTCTCGTTCATCATATACACTAAAAGTAAGTTCCCACCATTTGGAGGCACAAAGCTACATTTCGGACTCCTTACCTCTTCCGGTTCCCAAATTTGGTCCATTTGATGTTCCTCCCTTGGATTGAGACCGTTTCACTCATGTTTCTCCTCATAGTCATGTATAGAACCTATTAATCCATGTTTGGGTAAGTATGGGTCCGTCTCGTTCATCATATACACTAAAAGTAAGTTCCCACCATTTGGAGGCACAAAGCTACATTTCGGACTCCTTACCTCTTCCGGTTCCCAAATTTGGTCCATTTGATGTTCCTCCCTTGGATTGAGACCGTTTCACTCATGTTTCTCCTCATAGTCATGTATAGAACCTATTAATCCATGTTTGGGTAAGTATGGGTCCGTCTCGTTCATCATATACACTAAAAGTAAGTTCCCACCATTTGGAGGCACAAAGCTACATTTCGGACTCCTTACCTCTTCCGGTTCCCAAATTTGGTCCATTTGATGTTCCTCCCTTGGATTGAGACCGTTTCACTCATGTTTCTCCTCATAGTCATGTATAGAACCTATTAATCCATGTTTGGGTAAGTATGGGTCCGTCTCGTTCATCATATACACTAAAAGTAAGTTCCCACCATTTGGAGGCACAAAGCTACATTTCGGACTCCTTACCTCTTCCGGTTCCCAAATTTGGTCCATTTGATGTTCCTCCCTTGGATTGAGACCGTTTCACTCATGTTTCTCCTCATAGTCATGTATAGAACCTATTAATCCATGTTTGGGTAAGTATGGGTCCGTCTCGTTCATCATATACACTAAAAGTAAGTTCCCACCATTTGGAGGCACAAAGCTACATTTCGGACTCCTTACCTCTTCCGGTTCCCAAATTTGGTCCATTTGATGTTCCTCCCTTGGATTGAGACCGTTTCACTCATGTTTCTCCTCATAGTCATGTATAGAACCTATTAATCCATGTTTGGGTAAGTATGGGTCCGTCTCGTTCATCATATACACTAAAAGTAAGTTCCCACCATTTGGAGGCACAAAGCTACATTTCGGACTCCTTACCTCTTCCGGTTCCCAAATTTGGTCCATTTGATGTTCCTCCCTTGGATTGAGACCGTTTCACTCATGTTTCTCCTCATAGTCATGTATAGAACCTATTAATCCATGTTTGGGTAAGTATGGGTCCGTCTCGTTCATCATATACACTAAAAGTAAGTTCCCACCATTTGGAGGCACAAAGCTACATTTCGGACTCCTTACCTCTTCCGGTTCCCAAATTTGGTCCATTTGATGTTCCTCCCTTGGATTGAGACCGTTTCACTCATGTTTCTCCTCATAGTCATGTATAGAACCTATTAATCCATGTTTGGGTAAGTATGGGTCCGTCTAGGTAATATATTAGGAACCTCTTCCGGTTCCCAAATTTGGTCATTTGATGTTACTCCCTT
>CACVBM020000271.1:0-14868 GCA_902728155.2 Microthlaspi erraticum | reverse complement strand
GCTAAAGTACCTGTTGCGATGTGGCAGATGATGAAACTCCAGAAACTGGAAGAGGATTAAGGGGAGGAGCACCATAACCACCCAATTGACCGCCCTAATATTACAGAATGCCACATATACAAAAGCTCACATCAGAAGTAGACATCATTATATGTGTGCAGTATTTAGAAGTACGTGCAAAAAGATTATGTGCGTTACTTGTATGGATTTGTAGATCTAAGATGATATACATGATCATCAAGCTGTTCTCACCTGATTTGAAGGCAGTTTTGTCTGACCTGGTCTAGGGAAAAAGTCACTCCCAATACCACGGATCCCAGTATTACTAGGTGGGCCAATGTTTGGTGAATTTGGTGGACGCCACAGGTTTGTGCGGCTTACATCCCCACTAGGGTCACCAAGGTTAGATGTAGGCCTAACAAATAGAGACGGGGAGACCAGGATTGATTAGTCAAAATAGATATGTACTTGATGAGAATAATCATGATCTCCTTTCACCCCAGTTACCTTGGTCCTGAAGCTTGAAAACGAGGCCCTGAACCAAGTCCCACAGCAGGTGCCACATCCCTGGAAACAGAAACTACTTATGGATATATAGAAAGCAAGGCTAGCATTCCAGTAATAACTGGATAAGGAAGAAGGTTCCCAACTCTCTACCCATGCCCCAAAAAATTCTCCATAAATGTTACTCAAGACAGAACAAAGAATGAAGATATAAAAGCATTAGAAGGAATCAAAATATTGTCTCAAAGGCAATACCTCGACTCGCCAGGTTTAGGCCTCTTTGGATCAGCAAACCGAACAATCAATGGCTGATTGCAACCCTGGAGAAGGGATAGAGGCCAGTCAACAAGTCAAGCCCAAAGGGTGATAACGTGAGAAACTGAGATACTTATGTGATTCACAGCTTACTCTCATCGTATAAGTTCCATTGAGACCATTGATAGCTGCCATTGCCGTCTCTTTACTTGAATATTTAACAAACCCACATCCTACATGAGTAAAAAACATAGGTTGACCATCACAACACCATCACGTATCAAACCATTCATAGAATCTAGTAGCAACCAGACATACCACGACTCTGTCTATACTCATCACGCATGAGGTAGACATCTTCCACGCGACCAAATTGCAAAAATATCTGTTCAAGCAACAACAATCACACAGTTCATCGAAGGAATACAGGGAAAATTGACACAAATGATTCAGAAGGTAGACATTCACATCATTATCGATTTTATATACGGAGGGAAAAAAATTGACGGTCAAACAGTTAGATCTACTTGAAAGAAGAGAATACTCAGTTACTAAATGTAAGCGCTTGCATAACTGACAGAACTCTTCAAGCCATGGGCCCTTTAGGAAAATTAATAAAAATTATCATAAAATCATTTTATCAACCAAGGCAACAGTGCAAATTAACATCTAAAAATGGAACTGTTCCCTGTTCGGTAAATCTGCCATTAGTAACGTCTTCCATCAAAAGTTGGGATATGAGACATACCTCCTCAATTTCTTTTTCAGTGGCTTGCTTGTTTACTGAACCCACGAAAAGCTTAAACTCTAACGCACCTTCAAAAGAAGGGAATTAAATCAGTTGTGACTTGAGAGTGAGGCTAAGAGAACAGAGAAAAGGATCCGTTTCCTTAAAATTCATATCCCATATTATTTCAGTTCTTGTAATTTGAATTTATAGTGTACGGTAATCCCCATGTAAACCAGACATTAAAAGCCACATTAAGATAATAACTTCGGAAGTTGATTACCGATGCGTTCTCTCTCCCCATCAGCATATCGAACTTGAACAGGGCCAGTTCCCTGGGAATCAAAACATAAAAGGTGAAACAACCTGTATTTTCCTATTCTTGATAAGAGAAAGCTTCGGTGGCAATTACCCCAGGAAGAGTGATCTGATTGTGCAACGCTCTAATGGCTCTATCCGCGTCTTCAGAAGTTGCATATTTTACAAAACAACAGCCTGCATTAAAGACTGATACTTAAGCTGTCTGTTCATGGTTCAACTTTTCCGTCTATCAACATCAAGAGGTACGAGTAATATAGTTGCATTACAAGCGCCACAACCACATTCTTGAATAAATAAACGGCACTCAAAGCACATAAGTTCAGTAGAAAAATCATAAGACATATCCTGACAGCCTCCACTTAGATCATTGGAGTAAAGTTGTTGAAGAGAATACTAATATCTTCAAACGGAGCATAAGGGGAAAATATTTAAAAATGGAGACTGTTGGTAGATAACATATCTACAGATAATATCCATGCACTGGGGGAAAAAAAATTAGAAAAATCTACACGTACGTACCAACATAAAACATGGCTACAGGACCAAGGTAAACGATTCAGCATGGAAAAATATTCTCAATCATCGCTACTAACAGATAATATAATTAAAACCAGAACAACATATCACATTTTTGTCACCATACATCACGCGACTTAAGAAGATAAACTACAGTTATCAAGAAAACCATAATCCAAAGGTATTGCATAGGAAACAATACCAATTTTAGAAAAGAATTACACTTGCTTCATGTAATACATAATTAGGATACTGCCTGATGCTGATCGATGCAAGGAGAGCGAGTGAAAGTCAAGTTGTATTATTTAACATCAATAAGTATTCTGAGGAATTAAGGCACCACCTAATATTTCACAGGACTGAAGGAAAGAGTTGCGTGGAAAATACTGCATAAACCAAACCATCTTGTAAAACTACCAAATGAGTAAAGGCTTTATGCCACCACAATCAAATGCACTTGTATGCAATTCACAAAGGTGTACCAGATATAGATACAATAACTTTTTAGAAAGTCGAGAATTAATAAATAACTATGTAACACATACAATCACGTCATTCGCCATCTACTAATGCTTCATACTGACAAGATAAAGACAGAACTTAATGGAATTGTACAAGAGGAAACTCAATAATGAGGATTAGACCACTAAACAAACTAAAGAATAACATACGAAACAAATCCATCATCAGACATCTCTTTCACATAAATATAAGTCACCATACAAAAACATAAGAGCTACTTAATACAAAATGACGAGAGATAATATATCACATCACAAACCGTCCAAGCAATAGAGAGAGGAGAACATACAACAAATCCACATCTCAGGCCATTCAAAGTGAGGGAAAAGGAAGAACAGTTATCGTAGTAAACTTAACCATCCACAACAAAATAAAGGGAAAAGGGCATTCATTCCAGTATCAAGCATCCAAAAAGGTAAACGGAATTCAATCATCAACCAATAGAGAGAGCACATCGAAAACTGGACGTAGATACGCCAAACATCCAACATTATATAATTAATAAGAATGGCCAGATCTTGACCACAAGGACTGGCAATAAACCAAACCATCTTGTAAAACTACCAACCTAAACATACATTCAACCACAATATTTTCAATTCACTGAAAGGAAGAGTAAGAGAAAAATTGAATTCGGTAGCCGCGTTCTTTAAACCAATAACCCACTATAAAGGAAATAGCAAAACATCTGTTAAGTTTTCTGTACATTTAACTTCAACGCTAAAACACCCTCAATAAAGTCTGCTACATTTTTCAAACACATCTAAAGTTCTAGAATAGACACAAGTAGCGGAACATATTTGACCAACAATACATTTCTTAGCAAGCTACACGAGGGAGCCTTCTTCTGTGATAAACGAACACAGAGGCCAATGATGAGACTGGGGTTGCTTCCCGTCAGCCTTTTCAGGAGACCTGAAACTTAAAAAATAATATAATCACTAGTAAAATGGAGATAAACATACCTTGCTGCTGTCCAGTTCTCTTGTCCTTGATCAAAGCAACCTCAAGAACATTTCCATGTTGTTCGAACAAGGGACGTACCTGGAATATAAAAACCAACAGATCAAAATTAGAAAAAGTAATCTCAACAAGAACGGATTTGATACGAAAAGAGTATATATGAGCTTTGTGGTGTCAAATGTGCACACATAAAGAACAATTAAGAAAGAAAGAAATTACAGATTAACTCACTTCTTCTTCTAGAGCTGTCCTCGGTACTGAGCCAACAAAAAGCTTGACAACACTAGCACGATCAGAAACATCTGCAAAACAAATTACCAGCTAAGGATGCTTACATATGAAGTAGGGAAATAGCTCTGATTATCACATACAAGTGAAAATGGAAAGATCAATGAAACACCTTCAACAATCGAATTACATGAAAAGTAGATTACACTGCGTTACTCTATCTTTGAATCCAACAAAAACAAGAGATCATCATCGTAGAGTGAGCCCAAGCTTACCAGTTCCAGTAAAGTTGCCAGGCTCCGAGAGAGGACGCCCTCTTTTCTGACCCGAAAGAGGCTGCTGGGCCGGCGGTGAAGTCAATCTTACAGAGTAATCAGGCTCCATTAATTTACCGATCGGTGCCGGAAATACCCTGCCGCCGGAAAATCCCCATTCATCTGGACTTTCCGATGGCGGAAACATCACGGGCCCTCTAGGTCGAATTCCGCTAGCTCCGTCAGAACCCATCGGCCGAAAACTTCCACTATCGCGAGGAGGACCCATCGGCTGAAAATCGATTCTACCTGGAGGAGCGTTGATCGGGCGGAAACCTCCACCTTCTCCGTGAACATCACGATCCGGAGGGCTGTCACCTTCCCAGTGTCGACCGCCATTTCCTCCGCCCCCAATTCCAACTCGATAACTGCTCGGGCTGTTTCCCCGACGACGGTGGTGGCAAAAAGCCTCATCATCTTCGTCGTAGCGTGTCATGGAGGGAGAATCTGAGTGACGAGAGGGGCCTCTGGGATGAGCTCGGTGGCTATGGTATGGGTCCTCGTAACCGCCACTCCCATGGCGATCCCCTCGGTGCCTATCCAGCTTGACGATTTGGGGCAATTAAGACAGAATTGCAATTCCAGTCCAAGGATTTGGAACCCTAGAGGAATCGGGATTTGTGTGAGACAAACGAGAATGTAAAATGGATGAGATCAATAGTTTGCTGGAAATTTTGATGTTGGTCCGAATGTTCACATTCACAAAGTGACAAGCGTACTCTGCGATTTGAGCGGTATAAATACAGTAAAACCGGTCTTGATTGTGCCTGGCCGGTGGTACAGTTGAAATTTGAACCGATGGACTTTATTTAAATGTGCGGTTGAATTATAGCGGCCTTGTAAATTTCTAAACTACACATTTATTATGGTATCTATTTTCAAAACTACATTTTTTTCAATATGCAAAAGAATTCTAAACTCTAAACTCTAATATCTAACATTGAACTCACTCTCTGATCGTGCACATGCTCAAGCAGTTTGGGGTTGTTCTAATCTAGCTCACTATGAAGACACATTTGGAGGACTCACTTCAGAGAATGATTCAGAATTATCAAGCCGTTGCAATTTCAGAAGAGGTACGCCTTAAACCCTTTTGGATTATTTGGTTTCTAAGGAAACCAAGGAATGAATTTATTTTCAATAAAAGGAATGCACATCCTATGGAGGTTGCAAAGCGAGCTTATGAGCGAGTAATGGAATGGATAGCAGCAACATCAAGTGTCCAAGTACAAACTAATAGTTTCTTTATCGATAGAGGTACTACTTGGGAACCACCTCCACAAGGTTGGTTGAAGTGTAACTTTGATAGTAGTTTTCATTCTGATAGTGAACATAGTGGTTTAGGTTGGATTGTCAGATGGGATCATAAAGGTGCATATATCGACTCTGATTTTGCTCATATTGAAGGTATCCATTCGTCGTTGCAAGCAGAAGCATCAGCGTTTCTACAAGCTCTCCAAATGGTTTGGGTTAAAGGATGGCGAAATGTTTGGTTTGAAGGAGATTGTTTACCATTGGTCAATATCGTCAATATGAAGAAGGAAAATATAGAGCTTGCCAGCCTTCTAGAAGATGTTCGATATTGGATGTCTAAACTTCCAAATTGTTCTCTTGGTTTCATCAATCGAGAAAGGAATAGTGCTGCAGATAAAATAGCTAAATATGCGTATTAATCTAATATTTTCTTTAGTTCTTTTTACCTGCCACCAGCTTGGTTGGTAAACTTTTTTTTTTTTTTTTTTGAACAACTTTGGTAAACAATTTGTATTATCCTTTAAATAAAAAACTCTAAACCCTAAAATATAAATCCAAAACCCTAAAATCTAACATTGAACTTTTAAATCTAAACCCTAAACCTCCAAATCTAAATCTTAATAAAAGATTAGTTAACCCAAACATATATATTAAAATTATGAAAATGTGTATTTTTGAAAATTGCCACACTAGAGGTGTAGCTTTGAAAATTTACACTTCAAAATGTGTATTTCTTAGAATTTCTCTTTTCAATATTCTTCTGATTTGTGCTTATTTTTCGTTAATGGCTTGAAAGTTATGATTATTGATGGAATATGTATATCTTTGCAAATTGAAATAGGAAAGAAAAGGGAAGATTTGTGAATATAGGCTAAAAAAACTAACAATTTGTCCCCATTTACATTTTTTTGAAATATATCATTTTTACTTAAAAATACTCTTGTAAAATGTATATAATTATGAAATAAATATTTTAAAATGTCATTTAAAAAAAAAGAAATTCATAACAATGGAAGAAAAATATGAAGAATGTTATGGCATTTTTATTTTTTAAAAGATGTCATAAGCATATTTTTTAAAAGATGCCTTAAATTTTTTTTTTTTAATTTATACGTATTCAAACATTGATAGTAAAATTTATACTTGTTGCCTTCTATTCTACTAACAACAAAATATGATTTCTACATTGTGTTCAATAGTCTATGATTTGTAGACATGGTGTATAACTTATGTTCATATTTCTACAAATGAAATCAATGATGTGTTCATACTTTGCATGTTTTTAGCACTCGATTTCATATGTTTTTGCATTCATAACCATTCGTTTGCCACTAACAACTGTTTTTTAGTTTGTAATAACTAACATTTCCTATTTATAATACAAATTAATAAAGTTTTTTTATTTAATTTTCAACTCTTATTAAATCAATACAATAAAACCCCCTATGTCTCTCCATATGATGACACATTGGTTTTTTAAGCTTTCCGAAGCTGACACCACATCTAAAACGTCCAGCCAATCAGAACATTTTAAATAATATCACTCAGCAAATTTTTGGTTTACTTGCCATGTATTTAGTCCGGTTTGATTGATTTTTTTATTTCATTTACACCATCCCGTCCCCATTTTTTCATTACATGGTTTGGTTTTGAGTCTGCATAGCAAAGGTCATGATACTAGTTACATATGTTTTAGTAAGATAATTATTATTAACTAAATTTATAGTAAGATAATCACTATATATATAATTTTATTGATGAAAAAAATATGTGCAATGTCTATGAGAAATAAGTAAATATAAATCACAAAATATATTGTTGATATCACTTGAGACACCAGTGTAGTGTGTATTTGGATGATCTTCAAGTCATAAAATGTTTTTTTGAAATTTGGAGTCTCAGTTTTTATGAGTTGCGTATGTAAAGAGTTTTTATGTTTGGTCTTTTCATGTCCCACCCACCCAGATTTTAGTAGAATCAAGTTTTTTTCACACAGCCGCGATACAGATCAAAACGCAGCGTTTTGGAGCGTTCTGATCGGTACGTCCCAATAAGCCAACACTCTATTCTTTAATCGGTTAATTTCCTAAATTAGCTTCACCATGTTCGTTTGGGTTTTGAAACATTGAAGAAGCAAGCGTGGCTTCTGGGATCTAGACGAAGGTAAAGGCTCTTCGGCTACTGCTGATGGTATTTCAATTTCGATTTCATATAGTTTCAATCTCCCAGCGAATGAGAGTGTTTTGTAAACCCTAAATCAAGTATTGAACCTGGTTCGCACCGGAATTTGTTTTTGCTCTGAGCTCCCTTTTTAAATCCACTGTTTCTGGCGTTTGATTCTGTATTATGCATTCGCTTTGCCCCAATCGTCTTTGGCCGTAGCTCATTTCTTTTCTCCTTTTTTTTTTTCGTTTTGCTCTGGTTCAAGGTTTCGAGCTCACTCTGCTAGAAAACCCTAGAATTTGATCTTGTAACTCCCCGTGGAAATTTGGAAAGGACGATATCTCAGAACCTCCCAACGAAAGACTCATCTTGAATTCTTAATCGGAGCAGACTCAAATTTTCTCGCTCGTCACTGTCTTCTAACGGTTAGTGGCCCAATTCATTGTATAATTCTTTTCTCATGGTCGATTTGGGGGCTGGATTTGTAGTGATATGCGTGGTTGATTTCTCAGGCGAGAAGCTCTGTTCTCGATTTTGGGAGTCTTTTAGTTAGTATTGCATTGAGTTGAGATTGGTTTTGAGGAATAAGAAAGAGTTAATATGGATGGAAAGGGGACGAAATGTGGTTCCAAGAGAGGATCTAAGATTGCTCAGTTTGACGCTGATGATGATGATGATGAACCTATCGGATCTCTCTTAAAGGTTATGAAGCATAAAACTGCCAAGAAGAATAAAGTTGAGACAGAGAGTATGGGTAAACAGAGGAAGAAACAGGCTGTGGAGAAGAAATCGAGTGATTCTGAAGATATGGATGACACCTTAGCCAGTTTTAGGAAGAGATTGAAGGGGCAAAAGAAAAGTGTTGGATCTGGAATTTCAAGGATTAGGAACCACAAGGATCTTCCTCCGATTGACAATGTAACGAGTTCTGATTTGAACTTGAGTGAGGAAGG
This sequence comes from Microthlaspi erraticum, assembly GCA_902728155.2. Taxonomy (NCBI): domain Eukaryota; kingdom Viridiplantae; phylum Streptophyta; class Magnoliopsida; order Brassicales; family Brassicaceae; genus Microthlaspi; species Microthlaspi erraticum. The sequence goes on along the minus strand of CACVBM020000271.1, from coordinate 6,148 downwards.
TCATGATATGCTTGACGATGCATCTGAGCTTGGCATGGATGGTGGTACTGTAAAGGAAAGGCTCTTGCATGATGTCTATAAACCCAAGGTTATATCAAGAACAAGATCAACGATTGATTCTAATGAGGCTGGGGCTGGGGCTGAATCGCTTTGCTCAAAGACACTGGCTGTCAAGAAGATGGTTGATTCAACTTTAGAATGTTACGCTCACAAGCCTCTCTTGGATTGCAGCACGAAGAATAAAAGAGTGAATTGCATATCCGAAAACGGTGCTTCTAGTTCTATTGAAAAGTGTACTTCAGAAACTGGAACTCTCCTGCATAAGTTTTCTGGTAAGGATGAGGCAGCCTCTCCCGCTCATGAAAAAGTTGAAATGCCCATGACACTATCCAGCGAGAAGGAAGCAGATGTCTTTCATCAATTTCCAGATGATGAATCCAAGAGACTACTGCCAAATGTCCGTGGAGAAGTTTACCCTCCTGTTGCTAGAAAAGAAGTTGCAGTTATTTCTCCTGATCAGCCTTTACACTTGGGAGAGCCAGAATCAGAGTCTGGTTATATCGGAGAGAAACAGTTAGTTACGTGTGATTGTGGCATCCAAGTGAATTTTGAGGATCGTTCCTTTGAGTCTAATACTCAGGTTGCTATCTGTCAGAAATGCAAGTATTCTTCAAACCATGCTGCTTCTAACAGAGGTGGTATCCCAGTTACTACTCTCAAAGATGGAACTGCTGAAGATTCCCCGGTTTCAGTAACTCCCTGCGAAGATGAAAATTCCCGGGGTGAAGCAATTTCATTACCGAATTCTGGGAAGCCATCCACCTTGCAACGTCCAGAGCGCATTGCTAAAAAGCGTAAGCTTGGAAACATGGTGTATGAAGGAGATATGAACTGGGAGAATGAGCAAGGCTTTCTTGATTGTCAAAGTGACAAGTCCTTTAAAGGGAGCGACAAGTGTGATTTTGTTCCATTTATTTCCAAGGAAACTGAACTTGGTAGAGCAGCTGCGGTGGCAGCTGGACTTAAAGCCCAGTCGGTAAGTCCAATTGAGAAGATTATACTAAAAGAGGTGTTGAAGCGCAAAGGTAGCCATCAGGAGTACCTAGTCTGCAGGTTAGTTTCTTTTTCCATAGCTGTTATGGATTCAAATACATGGTTCTGTTGTTCCGATCTTGTATGATATGTATTTCCTTAAGTCCTATGAGAAGGGTGTACCTTAAGATGTCAATCTCTCTTTTACCTTCATCATTCGTTGGAAACCTTGCATATGTACTGTATTGTATTGTTTGTCTAGGCTACTAATGAGATTCAAGGATTTTGAAGTTGTTTCTTGTCCATTTCATTTTCAATAATTTTACTTGGAACAATATTTTTATTCTAACTTTTATAGATTTGTACTCTTGTATAAAAGTTTGTTTCATTTTTGTACTCTTGAAGACTATCTTAATCTCTTTTTTCTACTTTTTTTGTTTGAATTAGAACTGACATCTGTGGTGATACAGAAATTCTATTTTAGGTCTGTGGAGTAAAAATGTCAGCCGAATCTTACCTATCACTGAGTGTGGTATTGCTAGTGGCCCTTCTGAGAGTGAATTGCCTTCAGCTTCCCTTATCAGAGAGGTCTATAAGTTTCTTGATCAGAGAGTAAGTCTGTGCTGTTACATTTTATTGTTATTCTATCCTGTCTCCTATTAGTTATCCGTACATTTTTGTATTGAAAAGAGAAAAAATGCTGGTTTCTAATAGTCCGCATGTGATGGTGTTCTTTTGACAGGGTTATATAAATGCTGGGATCTCATCTGTGAAAGGAAAGGGGGAATCTTCGACTAATCAAGATGATGATCTCTTCCAGGGGAAAAAGCTTGAAGAAATCTCAATGGCTTCTGTTGCAGATTCTGAAGACGGAGTTGCTTTTATTCTTGGTCAAGTCAAAGCCGTTGAATCGACTAGTGAGGGTAAGAAATGTGCTCTCCAGCATGATGAAACGGAATTGGTTGGATGTGCGACCTCGGCAATGTTGGGATCTACCAGCAAAACATGCGAAGTAAGCATTATTGACGACTGCAAACATTCTGTCAGCGAAAATGATTTACCAGCGGATGTTATTGCATCTAAGGTCGAAAAGCATCCTGAAACAATTTCAGTACCCAAACCTGCTTTGTCTAGCACACTGTCCTCTGCAAATAGTTATCAAATGAGAGGAAGGGACAATGTTCATTGTGAGGTTGAAGATGAGAAAAAAGTAATAGTCATTGGTGCCGGTCCTGCTGGATTGACAGCAGCACGTCATTTACAGCGCCAAGGTTTTTCTGTCACCGTTCTAGAGGCAAGGAGTAGAGTAGGTGGTCGTGTATTTACAGACCGGTCCTCTCTTTCAGTTCCTGTGGATCTGGGGGCTAGCATAATTACAGGCATTGAGGCTGATGTGCCATCTGAAAGAATGCCGGATCCTTCGGTATTGGTCTGTAACCAGTTAGGTCTGGAGTTCAGTGTATTGCATGGATTTTGTCCTCTTTATGATACTGTAACAGGGAAAAAGGTTCCTCCAGAATTAGATGATGCTCTTCAAGCAGAGTTTAACAGTCTGATTGATGATGTGGATTTACTTGTTGAGGAAATAGGCAAGGAAAGAGCAAACAAAATGTCACTTGAGGATGGTCTAGAATATGGCCTCCAGCGGCTGAGGTTGCCACATGACAAGGTGAACATTGAAAGAATTGGGCTTGGTAATTCAATTGATGGCTCCTTCTCAAAAACAGGCGTTAGTAGTACCTTTACGCATGATGGAAGCTTGAAAAATGATTTTTTGAATCCCTTGGAGCGAAGAGTTATGAATTGGCATTTTGCTCATACAGAATATGGTTGCGCTGCTGTCCTCAAGGAAGTTTCGCTTCCTAACTGGAATCAAGATGAGTTTTATGGCGGGTTTGGAGGGCCGCATGCTATGATTAAGGGTGGTTATAGCAGAGTTGTTGAGTCGCTTGCAGAAGGACTGGACATTCACTTGAACAAAGTAGTTTCTGAGGTAACTTACGCCTCTGATGCATCTCCCATGCATAACAGCAAGCATAAAGTCAGAGTTAGTACATCAAATGGCTGTGAGTATCTTGGAGATGCTGTTCTGGTAACTGTTCCTCTTGGATGCTTAAAAGCAGAAACCATTAAGTTTTCACCACCCTTGCCGGACTGGAAATATTCGTCAATCAAACAACTTGGTTTTGGAGTTCTAAATAAAGTTGTGTTGGAGTTCTCAAAGGTATTCTGGGATGATAGCTTGGATTATTTTGGGGCAACTGCTGAGGAAACAGATCAAAGAGGTGAGTGCTTTATGTTTTGGAATGTAAAAAAAACTGTTGGCGCTCCTGTTCTGATAGCTTTGGTGGTTGGGAAGGCTGCCTTTGACTATAAAGACAAGAGTAAGTCTGAGCATGTAAGCCATGCAATGATGGTTCTTCGTAAGCTTTTTGGTGGGGATCTGGTGCCTGATCCTGTTGCTTCGGTAGTTACTGACTGGGGCACTGATCCTTATAGTTATGGTGCCTACTCATATGTTGCTATTGGTGCTTCTGGTGAAGATTATGATGTACTGGGAAGGCCTGTTCAGAATTGTTTGTTTTTTGCTGGTGAGGCAACATGCAAAGAGCATCCTGACACTGTTGGTGGTGCAATGATGACTGGAGTCCGGGAAGCTGTGCGTATAATTGATATCTTTAGAAGTGGAAATGATTACACATCCGAAATAGAAGCACTAGAAAAGGCGCAGAGGAAATCTGTATCTGTAAGGGATGAAGTCAGAGACCTAATAAAGAGGCTTGAAGTTGTTGAGCTGTCTAATGTGTTGGCCAGGCAATCATTGCTTCGGAACATGTTCTTCTCTGCGAAAACAACTGTTGGGCGTTTGCATTTAGCCAAGGAGTTGCTTAACCTACCTGGTGAAACCCTGAAATCCTTTGCAGGTACAAAAGAAGGGCTTGCAGTGCTGAACTCTTGGATCCTGGTAAGCTTAGGGAGCTAGTTCCCTTACTTTTTTGTCTTCTCTATGAATTTCTATTTGTTTTTCTACATTATTCTTGAATATTTATATATCTCTATTAGGATTCGATGGGGAAGAATGGAACCCAGCTTTTACGTCACTGTGTACATATTCTTGTTCGAGTTACGAGTGATCTTTTTGCCGTGCGACTCTCAGGTATTGGTTATTTTCTTCCAAGTGTACTTTCTGTCCCAAACCTCATCTTATATCACATGCAATCGGTTCTGTCTTGCGATTCGATAACAAGTGCAATCAGTTTTGTGATTTTATCCCTGCTATTAATTCCAAGTTGCATACTTTCCACTTGCTGATGCAGGCATTGGGAAGACTGTGAGAGAAAAGGTTTGTGCACACACGAGCCGTGATATTCGTGCCATTGCAAGTCAGCTTGTTAATGTGTGGCTTGAGCTATACCGGAAAGAAAAAGCCAAGAGTGAAATGAAATCATTGAGACAATCGAATACTACAAACATCTCTAGATTAAGAAGAAAGCTGAATAATGAGGATACAGACAATAAGGGAAAGCTGAGTAATGGCAACGATGTTAAAACAGATGGAGAACTTGAGGACAACCAGCTACCTATGTCAGAAGAAGAAAAGGCTGTATTTGCTGCAGCAGAGGCTGCTCGTGCGGCAGCTGAAGCAGCTGCAAAGGCAAGTTTTTCTTATCTTCGAATTAGTGAAATGCATTGATGAATGCTTGCTGAATGTGTTTATTTTCTCCCGAGGACGGGAATGTGCTTTTCCTCCTAGATCAACTCTTTCTTTATTTGTTTGTTAACAAATAAATGATATGTTCTCGTCTTGCAGGCATTTTCGGAGGCCTATCATAGTACGTCGTTGCAGCTTCCTAAGATTCCCTCGTTTCATAAATTTGCCAGGCGGGAACAGTATGCAAAGATGGACGAATCTGATTTCAGGAAAAAGTTTCCTGGCAATGTCGTAGGACGGCAAGATTGTATGTCAGAGATAGACTCTAGGAACTGCAAAGTTCGGGACTGGTATGATTTTCCTGCCTCCTGTCTTGACCTTGACAGTACAAGGATTCCAGTCGATAACTGCTCACAGCGTAGCCATTCAAATGAGCCTGTATCTCATTCAAAGTTCAGAGAATGTTCTGGAGAAAGTGGGGCTGCAGATACCAGTACTTTTACCGGGGCGTGGGTTGATACTGCTGGTAGTAGCGATGGTCTCAAGGATTATAATGCTATAGATAGGTGGCAATCTCAAGCTGCTGCTGCTGATCCTGAATTTTTCAATCGTGCCTTGCACATGAAGGATGAAGAAGATTCAATTGCATGTTCGACAGGCCCTCCTAGCTGGAAGCATGACCAACGAACGAATGAGTGTTCTATGTCACAGGTTACAGTGAATAAAGAGCCACATAAAAAGCATATCCGAGGCGCAGATCGTTTGAAACAAGGGATTGTAGATTTTGTTGCATCGTTGCTAATGGCCCCGTATAAAGCAAAGAAAATTGATAGAGATGTATACAAGTCAATAATGAAGAAGACAGCAACAAAGGTCTGTGAATGTTTTCTACTCATTCAACATTCTTGAATTAGTTATAGAGTGATTCTTGTTTCTATCTAAAGTGAGAAAAAGATTGCTGAAACTCTTGGCTTTATCAGGTAATGCTACAAACCACAGATGTGGAGAAAGCCATGGCTGTTCCACAATTTCTCGACTCGAAGCGGAAAAACAAGGTTTGTAAAAGCTTTACAACTCATAGCTACCTCTTACGAAAGTTTTTGTCTTGAAGTTTCCCGTTTGAGTATCCCTCTCTCTGGTGTAGGGGGAAACGTTGATTTTTCTTGTGAGGAATAATCTTGGTGACAGGGTCTCAAAATAGATATCAATATATAGTTGCATCTACTTTGGAGAAGTTGCTAATTGATTGCCACTGCATTTGATTAATATTTATACAGATTCGGGACTTTGTGGACAAACAAGTTGACATGGCGATAGCTCAAGTTCCGAAACCTTGATGGCCATTGGGATCTATTGTAATGGCCAATGCTAATTGAGTTGGTATCTACTGGGATGGCAAAGCCCCTTCGCATAAACCACTTATCATTGCTCGTTTATCCGGAAGCTTATCTCAGAGAAGCAGAT
>CACVBM020000270.1:0-14877 GCA_902728155.2 Microthlaspi erraticum | reverse complement strand
CTCCACATTGTGGATACTCACTTGTAGTGTATAAATGGAACTAGATGGACCCATACTTACCAAAACATGGATTAATAGCTTCTACACATGACTATGAGGACAAACATGAGTGAAACGGTCTCAATCCAAGGGAGGAACATCAAATGGACCAAATTTGGGAACCGGAAGAGGTAAGGAGTCCGAAATGTACCTCTGTGCCTCCACATTGTGGAAACTCACTTGTAGTGTATAAAGGAACTAGATGGACCCATACTTACCAAAACATGGATTAATAGCTTCTACACATGACTATGAGGACAAACATGAGTGAAACGGTCTCAATCCAAGGGAGGAACATCAAATGGACCAAATTTGGGAACCGGAAGAGGTAAGGAGTCCGAAATGTACCTCTGTGCCTCCACATTGTGGAAACTCACTTGTAGTGTATAAGATGAACTAGATGGACCCATACTTACCAAAACATGGATTAATAGCTTCTACACATGACTATGAGGACAAACATGAGTGAAACGGTCTCAATCCAAGGGAGGAACATCAAATGGACCAAATTTGGGAACCGGAAGAGGTAAGGAGTCCGAAATGTACCTCTGTGCCTCCACATTGTGGAAACTCACTTGTAGTGTATAATGAACTAGATGGACCCATACTTACCAAAACATGGATTAATAGCTTCTACACATGACTATGAGGACAAACATGAGTGAAACGGTCTCAATCCAAGGGAGGAACATCAAATGGACCAAATTTGGGAACCGGAAGAGGTAAGGAGTCCGAAATGTACCTCTGTGCCTCCACATTGTGGAAACTCACTTGTAGTGTATAAGGAACTAGATGGACCCATACTTACCAAAACATGGATTAATAGCTTCTACACATGACTATGAGGACAAACATGAGTGAAACGGTCTCAATCCAAGGGAGGAACATCAAATGGACCAAATTTGGGAACCGGAAGAGGTAAGGAGTCCGAAATGTACCTCTGTGCCTCCACATTGTGGAAACTCACTTGTAGTGTATAAATGAACTAGATGGACCCATACTTACCAAAACATGGATTAATAGCTTCTACACATGACTATGAGGACAAACATGAGTGAAACGGTCTCAATCCAAGGGAGGAACATCAAATGGACCAAATTTGGGAACCGGAAGAGGTAAGGAGTCCGAAATGTACCTCTGTGCCTCCACATTGTGGAAACTCACTTGTAGTGTATAAGATGAACTAGATGGACCCATACTTACCAAAACATGGATTAATAGCTTCTACACATGACTATGAGGACAAACATGAGTGAAACGGTCTCAATCCAAGGGAGGAACATCAAATGGACCAAATTTGGGAACCGGAAGAGGTAAGGAGTCCGAAATGTACCTCTGTGCCTCCACATTGTGGAAACTCACTTGTAGTGTATAAGATGAACTAGATGGACCCATACTTACCAAAACATGGATTAATAGCTTCTACACATGACTATGAGGACAAACATGAGTGAAACGGTCTCAATCCAAGGGAGGAACATCAAATGGACCAAATTTGGGAACCGGAAGAGGTAAGGAGTCCGAAATGTACCTCTGTGCCTCCACATTGTGGAAACTCACTTGTAGTGTATAAGATGAACTAGATGGACCCATACTTACCAAAACATGGATTAATAGCTTCTACACATGACTATGAGGACAAACATGAGTGAAACGGTCTCAATCCAAGGGAGGAACATCAAATGGACCAAATTTGGGAACCGGAAGAGGTAAGGAGTCCGAAATGTACCTCTGTGCCTCCACATTGTGGAAACTCACTTGTAGTGTATAAGATGAACTAGATGGACCCATACTTACCAAAACATGGATTAATAGCTTCTACACATGACTATGAGGACAAACATGAGTGAAACGGTCTCAATCCAAGGGAGGAACATCAAATGGACCAAATTTGGGAACCGGAAGAGGTAAGGAGTCCGAAATGTACCTCTGTGCCTCCACATTGTGGAAACTCACTTGTAGTGTATAAGATGAACTAGATGGACCCATACTTACCAAAACATGGATTAATAGCTTCTACACATGACTATGAGGACAAACATGAGTGAAACGGTCTCAATCCAAGGGAGGAACATCAAATGGACCAAATTTGGGAACCGGAAGAGGTAAGGAGTCCGAAATGTACCTCTGTGCCTCCACATTGTGGAAACTCACTTGTAGTGTATAAGATGAACTAGATGGACCCATACTTACCAAAACATGGATTAATAGCTTCTACACATGACTATGAGGACAAACATGAGTGAAACGGTCTCAATCCAAGGGAGGAACATCAAATGGACCAAATTTGGGAACCGGAAGAGGTAAGGAGTCCGAAATGTACCTCTGTGCCTCCACATTGTGGAAACTCACTTGTAGTGTATAAGATGAACTAGATGGACCCATACTTACCAAAACATGGATTAATAGTTCTACACATGACTATGAGGACAAACATGAGTGAAACGGTCTCAATCCAAGGGAGGAACATCAAATGGACCAAATTTGGGAACCGGAAGAGGTAAGGAGTCCGAAATGTACCTCTGTGCCTCCACATTGTGGAAACTCACTTGTAGTGTATAAGATGAACTAGATGGACCCATACTTACCAAAACATGGATTAATAGCTTCTACACATGACTATGAGGACAAACATGAGTGAAACGGTCTCAATCCAAGGGAGGAACATCAAATGGACCAAATTTGGGAACCGGAAGAGGTAAGGAGTCCGAAATGTACCTCTGTGCCTCCACATTGTGGAAACTCACTTGTAGTGTATAAGATGAACTAGATGGACCCATACTTACCAAAACATGGATTAATAGCTTCTACACATGACTATGAGGACAAACATGAGTGAAACGGTCTCAATCCAAGGGAGGAACATCAAATGGACCAAATTTGGGAACCGGAAGAGGTAAGGAGTCCGAAATGTACCTCTGTGCCTCCACATTGTGGAAACTCACTTGTAGTGTATAAGATGAACTAGATGGACCCATACTTACCAAAACATGGATTAATAGCTTCTACACATGACTATGAGGACAAACATGAGTGAAACGGTCTCAATCCAAGGGAGGAACATCAAATGGACCAAATTTGGGAACCGGAAGAGGTAAGGAGTCCGAAATGTACCTCTGTGCCTCCACATTGTGGAAACTCACTTGTAGTGTATAAGATGAACTAGATGGACCCATACTTACCAAAACATGGATTAATAGCTTCTACACATGACTATGAGGACAAACATGAGTGAAACGGTCTCAATCCAAGGGAGGAACATCAAATGGACCAAATTTGGGAACCGGAAGAGGTAAGGAGTCCGAAATGTACCTCTGTGACTCCACATTGTGGAAACTCACTTGTAGTGTATAAGATGAACTAGATGGACCCATACTTACCAAACATGGATTAATAGCTTCTACACATGACTATGAGGACAAACATGAGTGAAACGGTCTCAATCCAAGGGAGGAACATCAAATGGACCAAATTTGGGAACCGGAAGAGGTAAGGAGTCCGAAATGTACCTCTGTGACTCCACATTGTGGAAACTCACTTGTAGTGTATAAGATGAACTAGATGGACCCATACTTACCAAACATGGATTAATAGTTCTACACATGACTATGAGGACAAACATGAGTGAAACGGTCTCAATCCAAGGGAGGAACATCAAATGGACCAAATTTGGGAACCGGAAGAGGTAAGGAGTCCGAAATGTACCTCTGTGACTCCACATTGTGGAAACTCACTTGTAGTGTATAAGATGAACTAGATGGACCCATACTTACCAAACATGGATTAATAGCTTCTACACATGACTATGAGGACAAACATGAGTGAAACGGTCTCAATCCAAGGGAGGAACATCAAATGGACCAAATTTGGGAACCGGAAGAGGTAAGGAGTCCGAAATGTACCTCTGTGACTCCACATTGTGGAAACTCACTTGTAGTGTATAAGATGAACTAGATGGACCCATACTTACCAAACATGGATTAATAGGTTCTACACATGACTATGAGGACAAACATGAGTGAAACGGTCTCAATCCAAGGGAGGAACATCAAATGGACCAAATTTGGGAACCGGAAGAGGTAAGGAGTCCGAAATGTACCTCTGTGACTCCACATTGTGGAAACTCACTTGTAGTGTATAAGATGAACTAGATGGACCCATACTTACCAAACATGGATTAATAGCTTCTACACATGACTATGAGGACAAACATGAGTGAAACGGTCTCAATCCAAGGGAGGAACATCAAATGGACCAAATTTGGGAACCGGAAGAGGTAAGGAGTCCGAAATGTACCTCTGTGACTCCACATTGTGGAAACTCACTTGTAGTGTATAAGATGAACTAGATGGACCCATACTTACCAAACATGGATTAATAGCTTCTACACATGACTATGAGGACAAACATGAGTGAAACGGTCTCAATCCAAGGGAGGAACATCAAATGGACCAAATTTGGGAACCGGAAGAGGTAAGGAGTCCGAAATGTACCTCTGTGACTCCACATTGTGGAAACTCACTTGTAGTGTATAAGATGAACTAGATGGACCCATACTTACCAAACATGGATTAATAGGTTCTACACATGACTATGAGGACAAACATGAGTGAAACGGTCTCAATCCAAGGGAGGAACATCAAATGGACCAAATTTGGGAACCGGAAGAGGTAAGGAGTCCGAAATGTACCTCTGTGACTCCACATTGTGGAAACTCACTTGTAGTGTATAAGATGAACTAGATGGACCCATACTTACCAAACATGGATTAATAGCTTCTACACATGACTATGAGGACAAACATGAGTGAAACGGTCTCAATCCAAGGGAGGAACATCAAATGGACCAAATTTGGGAACCGGAAGAGGTAAGGAGTCCGAAATGTACCTCTGTGACTCCACATTGTGGAAACTCACTTGTAGTGTATAAGATGAACTAGATGGACCCATACTTACCAAACATGGATTAATAGGTTCTACACATGACTATGAGGACAAACATGAGTGAAACGGTCTCAATCCAAGGGAGGAACATCAAATGGACCAAATTTGGGAACCGGAAGAGGTAAGGAGTCCGAAATGTACCTCTGTGACTCCACATTGTGGAAACTCACTTGTAGTGTATAAGATGAACTAGATGGACCCATACTTACCAAACATGGATTAATAGCTTCTACACATGACTATGAGGACAAACATGAGTGAAACGGTCTCAATCCAAGGGAGGAACATCAAATGGACCAAATTTGGGAACCGGAAGAGGTAAGGAGTCCGAAATGTACCTCTGTGACTCCACATTGTGGAAACTCACTTGTAGTGTATAAGATGAACTAGATGGACCCATACTTACCAAACATGGATTAATAGGTTCTACACATGACTATGAGGACAAACATGAGTGAAACGGTCTCAATCCAAGGGAGGAACATCAAATGGACCAAATTTGGGAACCGGAAGAGGTAAGGAGTCCGAAATGTACCTCTGTGACTCCACATTGTGGAAACTCACTTGTAGTGTATAAGATGAACTAGATGGACCCATACTTACCAAACATGGATTAATAGGTTCTACACATGACTATGAGGACAAACATGAGTGAAACGGTCTCAATCCAAGGGAGGAACATCAAATGGACCAAATTTGGGAACCGGAAGAGGTAAGGAGTCCGAAATGTACCTCTGTGACTCCACATTGTGGAAACTCACTTGTAGTGTATAAGATGAACTAGATGGACCCATACTTACCAAACATGGATTAATAGGTTCTACACATGACTATGAGGACAAACATGAGTGAAACGGTCTCAATCCAAGGGAGGAACATCAAATGGACCAAATTTGGGAACCGGAAGAGGTAAGGAGTCCGAAATGTACCTCTGTGACTCCACATTGTGGAAACTCACTTGTAGTGTATAAGATGAACTAGATGGACCCATACTTACCAAACATGGATTAATAGGTTCTACACATGACTATGAGGACAAACATGAGTGAAACGGTCTCAATCCAAGGGAGGAACATCAAATGGACCAAATTTGGGAACCGGAAGAGGTAAGGAGTCCGAAATGTACCTCTGTGACTCCACATTGTGGAAACTCACTTGTAGTGTATAAGATGAACTAGATGGACCCATACTTACCAAACATGGATTAATAGCTTCTACACATGACTATGAGGACAAACATGAGTGAAACGGTCTCAATCCAAGGGAGGAACATCAAATGGACCAAATTTGGGAACCGGAAGAGGTAAGGAGTCCGAAATGTACCTCTGTGACTCCACATTGTGGAAACTCACTTGTAGTGTATAAGATGAACTAGATGGACCCATACTTACCAAACATGGATTAATAGCTTCTACACATGACTATGAGGACAAACATGAGTGAAACGGTCTCAATCCAAGGGAGGAACATCAAATGGACCAAATTTGGGAACCGGAAGAGGTAAGGAGTCCGAAATGTACCTCTGTGACTCCACATTGTGGAAACTCACTTGTAGTGTATAAGATGAACTAGATGGACCCATACTTACCAAACATGGATTAATAGGTTCTACACATGACTATGAGGACAAACATGAGTGAAACGGTCTCAATCCAAGGGAGGAACATCAAATGGACCAAATTTGGGAACCGGAAGAGGTAAGGAGTCCGAAATGTACCTCTGTGACTCCACATTGTGGAAACTCACTTGTAGTGTATAAGATGAACTAGATGGACCCATACTTACCAAACATGGATTAATAGCTTCTACACATGACTATGAGGACAAACATGAGTGAAACGGTCTCAATCCAAGGGAGGAACATCAAATGGACCAAATTTGGGAACCGGAAGAGGTAAGGAGTCCGAAATGTACCTCTGTGACTCCACATTGTGGAAACTCACTTGTAGTGTATAAGATGAACTAGATGGACCCATACTTACCAAACATGGATTAATAGCTTCTACACATGACTATGAGGACAAACATGAGTGAAACGGTCTCAATCCAAGGGAGGAACATCAAATGGACCAAATTTGGGAACCGGAAGAGGTAAGGAGTCCGAAATGTACCTCTGTGACTCCACATTGTGGAAACTCACTTGTAGTGTATAAGATGAACTAGATGGACCCATACTTACCAAACATGGATTAATAGCTTCTACACATGACTATGAGGACAAACATGAGTGAAACGGTCTCAATCCAAGGGAGGAACATCAAATGGACCAAATTTGGGAACCGGAAGAGGTAAGGAGTCCGAAATGTACCTCTGTGACTCCACATTGTGGAAACTCACTTGTAGTGTATAAGATGAACTAGATGGACCCATACTTACCAAACATGGATTAATAGCTTCTACACATGACTATGAGGACAAACATGAGTGAAACGGTCTCAATCCAAGGGAGGAACATCAAATGGACCAAATTTGGGAACCGGAAGAGGTAAGGAGTCCGAAATGTACCTCTGTGACTCCACATTGTGGAAACTCACTTGTAGTGTATAAGATGAACTAGATGGACCCATACTTACCAAACATGGATTAATAGGTTCTACACATGACTATGAGGACAAACATGAGTGAAACGGTCTCAATCCAAGGGAGGAACATCAAATGGACCAAATTTGGGAACCGGAAGAGGTAAGGAGTCCGAAATGTACCTCTGTGACTCCACATTGTGGAAACTCACTTGTAGTGTATAAGATGAACTAGATGGACCCATACTTACCAAACATGGATTAATAGGTTCTACACATGACTATGAGGACAAACATGAGTGAAACGGTCTCAATCCAAGGGAGGAACATCAAATGGACCAAATTTGGGAACCGGAAGAGGTAAGGAGTCCGAAATGTACCTCTGTGACTCCACATTGTGGAAACTCACTTGTAGTGTATAAGATGAACTAGATGGACCCATACTTACCAAACATGGATTAATAGGTTCTACACATGACTATGAGGACAAACATGAGTGAAACGGTCTCAATCCAAGGGAGGAACATCAAATGGACCAAATTTGGGAACCGGAAGAGGTAAGGAGTCCGAAATGTACCTCTGTGCCTCCACATTGTGGAAACTCACTTGTAGTGTATAAGATGAACTAGATGGACCCATACTTACCCAAACATGGATTAATAGTTCTACACATGACTATGAGGACAAACATGAGTGAAACGGTCTCAATCCAAGGGAGGAACATCAAATGGACCAAATTTGGGAACCGGAAGAGGTAAGGAGTCCGAAATGTACCTCTGTGCCTCCACATTGTGGAAACTCACTTGTAGTGTATAAGATGAACTAGATGGACCCATACTTACCCAAACATGGATTAATAGCTTCTACACATGACTATGAGGACAAACATGAGTGAAACGGTCTCAATCCAAGGGAGGAACATCAAATGGACCAAATTTGGGAACCGGAAGAGGTAAGGAGTCCGAAATGTACCTCTGTGCCTCCACATTGTGGAAACTCACTTGTAGTGTATAAGATGAACTAGATGGACCCATACTTACCCAAACATGGATTAATAGGTTCTACACATGACTATGAGGACAAACATGAGTGAAACGGTCTCAATCCAAGGGAGGAACATCAAATGGACCAAATTTGGGAACCGGAAGAGGTAAGGAGTCCGAAATGTACCTCTGTGCCTCCACATTGTGGAAACTCACTTGTAGTGTATAAGATGAACTAGATGGACCCATACTTACCCAAACATGGATTAATAGCTTCTACACATGACTATGAGGACAAACATGAGTGAAACGGTCTCAATCCAAGGGAGGAACATCAAATGGACCAAATTTGGGAACCGGAAGAGGTAAGGAGTCCGAAATGTACCTCTGTGACTCCACATTGTGGAAACTCACTTGTAGTGTATAAGATGAACTAGATGGACCCATACTTACCCAAACATGGATTAATAGGTTCTACACATGACTATGAGGACAAACATGAGTGAAACGGTCTCAATCCAAGGGAGGAACATCAAATGGACCAAATTTGGGAACCGGAAGAGGTAAGGAGTCCGAAATGTACCTCTGTGACTCCACATTGTGGAAACTCACTTGTAGTGTATAAGATGAACTAGATGGACCCATACTTACCCAAACATGGATTAATAGGTTCTACACATGACTATGAGGACAAACATGAGTGAAACGGTCTCAATCCAAGGGAGGAACATCAAATGGACCAAATTTGGGAACCGGAAGAGGTAAGGAGTCCGAAATGTACCTCTGTGACTCCACATTGTGGAAACTCACTTGTAGTGTATAAGATGAACTAGATGGACCCATACTTACCCAAACATGGATTAATAGGTTCTACACATGACTATGAGGACAAACATGAGTGAAACGGTCTCAATCCAAGGGAGGAACATCAAATGGACCAAATTTGGGAACCGGAAGAGGTAAGGAGTCCGAAATGTACCTCTGTGACTCCACATTGTGGAAACTCACTTGTAGTGTATAAGATGAACTAGATGGACCCATACTTACCCAAACATGGATTAATAGGTTCTACACATGACTATGAGGACAAACATGAGTGAAACGGTCTCAATCCAAGGGAGGAACATCAAATGGACCAAATTTGGGAACCGGAAGAGGTAAGGAGTCCGAAATGTACCTCTGTGACTCCACATTGTGGAAACTCACTTGTAGTGTATAAGATGAACTAGATGGACCCATACTTACCCAAACATGGATTAATAGGTTCTACACATGACTATGAGGACAAACATGAGTGAAACGGTCTCAATCCAAGGGAGGAACATCAAATGGACCAAATTTGGGAACCGGAAGAGGTAAGGAGTCCGAAATGTACCTCTGTGACTCCACATTGTGGAAACTCACTTGTAGTGTATAAGATGAACTAGATGGACCCATACTTACCCAAACATGGATTAATAGGTTCTACACATGACTATGAGGACAAACATGAGTGAAACGGTCTCAATCCAAGGGAGGAACATCAAATGGACCAAATTTGGGAACCGGAAGAGGTAAGGAGTCCGAAATGTACCTCTGTGACTCCACATTGTGGAAACTCACTTGTAGTGTATAAGATGAACTAGATGGACCCATACTTACCCAAACATGGATTAATAGGTTCTACACATGACTATGAGGACAAACATGAGTGAAACGGTCTCAATCCAAGGGAGGAACATCAAATGGACCAAATTTGGGAACCGGAAGAGGTAAGGAGTCCGAAATGTACCTCTGTGACTCCACATTGTGGAAACTCACTTGTAGTGTATAAGATGAACTAGATGGACCCATACTTACCCAAACATGGATTAATAGGTTCTACACATGACTATGAGGACAAACATGAGTGAAACGGTCTCAATCCAAGGGAGGAACATCAAATGGACCAAATTTGGGAACCGGAAGAGGTAAGGAGTCCGAAATGTACCTCTGTGACTCCACATTGTGGAAACTCACTTGTAGTGTATAAGATGAACTAGATGGACCCATACTTACCCAAACATGGATTAATAGTTCTACACATGACTATGAGGACAAACATGAGTGAAACGGTCTCAATCCAAGGGAGGAACATCAAATGGACCAAATTTGGGAACCGGAAGAGGTAAGGAGTCCGAAATGTACCTCTGTGACTCCACATTGTGGAAACTCACTTGTAGTGTATAAGATGAACTAGATGGACCCATACTTACCCAAACATGGATTAATAGGTTCTACACATGACTATGAGGACAAACATGAGTGAAACGGTCTCAATCCAAGGGAGGAACATCAAATGGACCAAATTTGGGAACCGGAAGAGGTAAGGAGTCCGAAATGTACCTCTGTGACTCCACATTGTGGAAACTCACTTGTAGTGTATAAGATGAACTAGATGGACCCATACTTACCCAAACATGGATTAATAGGTTCTACACATGACTATGAGGACAAACATGAGTGAAACGGTCTCAATCCAAGGGAGGAACATCAAATGGACCAAATTTGGGAACCGGAAGAGGTAAGGAGTCCGAAATGTACCTCTGTGACTCCACATTGTGGAAACTCACTTGTAGTGTATAAGATGAACTAGATGGACCCATACTTACCCAAACATGGATTAATAGGTTCTACACATGACTATGAGGACAAACATGAGTGAAACGGTCTCAATCCAAGGGAGGAACATCAAATGGACCAAATTTGGGAACCGGAAGAGGTAAGGAGTCCGAAATGTACCTCTGTGACTCCACATTGTGGAAACTCACTTGTAGTGTATAAGATGAACTAGATGGACCCATACTTACCCAAACATGGATTAATAGGTTCTCCACATGACTATGAGGACAAACATGAGTGAAACGGTCTCAATCCAAGGGAGGAACATCAAATGGACCAAATTTGGGAACCGGAAGAGGTAAGGAGTCCGAAATGTACCTCTGTGACTCCACATTGTGGAAACTCACTTGTAGTGTATAAGATGAACTAGATGGACCCATACTTACCCAAACATGGATTAATAGGTTCTACACATGACTATGAGGACAAACATGAGTGAAACGGTCTCAATCCAAGGGAGGAACATCAAATGGACCAAATTTGGGAACCGGAAGAGGTAAGGAGTCCGAAATGTACCTCTGTGACTCCACATTGTGGAAACTCACTTGTAGTGTATAAGATGAACTAGATGGACCCATACTTACCCAAACATGGATTAATAGGTTCTACACATGACTATGAGGACAAACATGAGTGAAACGGTCTCAATCCAAGGGAGGAACATCAAATGGACCAAATTTGGGAACCGGAAGAGGTAAGGAGTCCGAAATGTACCTCTGTGACTCCACATTGTGGAAACTCACTTGTAGTGTATAAGATGAACTAGATGGACCCATACTTACCCAAACATGGATTAATAGGTTCTACACATGACTATGAGGACAAACATGAGTGAAACGGTCTCAATCCAAGGGAGGAACATCAAATGGACCAAATTTGGGAACCGGAAGAGGTAAGGAGTCCGAAATGTACCTCTGTGACTCCACATTGTGGAAACTCACTTGTAGTGTATAAGATGAACTAGATGGACCCATACTTACCCAAACATGGATTAATAGGTTCTACACATGACTATGAGGACAAACATGAGTGAAACGGTCTCAATCCAAGGGAGGAACATCAAATGGACCAAATTTGGGAACCGGAAGAGGTAAGGAGTCCGAAATGTACCTCTGTGACTCCACATTGTGGAAACTCACTTGTAGTGTATAAGATGAACTAGATGGACCCATACTTACCCAAACATGGATTAATAGGTTCTACACATGACTATGAGGACAAACATGAGTGAAACGGTCTCAATCCAAGGGAGGAACATCAAATGGACCAAATTTGGGAACCGGAAGAGGTAAGGAGTCCGAAATGTACCTCTGTGACTCCACATTGTGGAAACTCACTTGTAGTGTATAAGATGAACTAGATGGACCCATACTTACCCAAACATGGATTAATAGGTTCTACACATGACTATGAGGACAAACATGAGTGAAACGGTCTCAATCCAAGGGAGGAACATCAAATGGACCAAATTTGGGAACCGGAAGAGGTAAGGAGTCCGAAATGTACCTCTGTGACTCCACATTGTGGAAACTCACTTGTAGTGTATAAGATGAACTAGATGGACCCATACTTACCCAAACATGGATTAATAGGTTCTCCACATGACTATGAGGACAAACATGAGTGAAACGGTCTCAATCCAAGGGAGGAACATCAAATGGACCAAATTTGGGAACCGGAAGAGGTAAGGAGTCCGAAATGTACCTCTGTGACTCCACATTGTGGAAACTCACTTGTAGTGTATAAGATGAACTAGATGGACCCATACTTACCCAAACATGGATTAATAGGTTCTACACATGACTATGAGGACAAACATGAGTGAAACGGTCTCAATCCAAGGGAGGAACATCAAATGGACCAAATTTGGGAACCGGAAGAGGTAAGGAGTCCGAAATGTACCTCTGTGACTCCACATTGTGGAAACTCACTTGTAGTGTATAAGATGAACTAGATGGACCCATACTTACCCAAACATGGATTAATAGGTTCTACACATGACTATGAGGACAAACATGAGTGAAACGGTCTCAATCCAAGGGAGGAACATCAAATGGACCAAATTTGGGAACCGGAAGAGGTAAGGAGTCCGAAATGTACCTCTGTGACTCCACATTGTGGAAACTCACTTGTAGTGTATAAGATGAACTAGATGGACCCATACTTACCCAAACATGGATTAATAGGTTCTACACATGACTATGAGGACAAACATGAGTGAAACGGTCTCAATCCAAGGGAGGAACATCAAATGGACCAAATTTGGGAACCGGAAGAGGTAAGGAGTCCGAAATGTACCTCTGTGACTCCACATTGTGGAAACTCACTTGTAGTGTATAAGATGAACTAGATGGACCCATACTTACCCAAACATGGATTAATAGGTTCTACACATGACTATGAGGACAAACATGAGTGAAACGGTCTCAATCCAAGGGAGGAACATCAAATGGACCAAATTTGGGAACCGGAAGAGGTAAGGAGTCCGAAATGTACCTCTGTGACTCCACATTGTGGAAACTCACTTGTAGTGTATAAGATGAACTAGATGGACCCATACTTACCCAAACATGGATTAATAGGTTCTACACATGACTATGAGGACAAACATGAGTGAAACGGTCTCAATCCAAGGGAGGAACATCAAATGGACCAAATTTGGGAACCGGAAGAGGTAAGGAGTCCGAAATGTACCTCTGTGACTCCACATTGTGGAAACTCACTTGTAGTGTATAAGATGAACTAGATGGACCCATACTTACCCAAACATGGATTAATAGGTTCTCCACATGACTATGAGGACAAACATGAGTGAAACGGTCTCAATCCAAGGGAGGAACATCAAATGGACCAAATTTGGGAACCGGAAGAGGTAAGGAGTCCGAAATGTACCTCTGTGACTCCACATTGTGGAAACTCACTTGTAGTGTATAAGATGAACTAGATGGACCCATACTTACCCAAACATGGATTAATAGGTTCTACACATGACTATGAGGACAAACATGAGTGAAACGGTCTCAATCCAAGGGAGGAACATCAAATGGACCAAATTTGGGAACCGGAAGAGGTAAGGAGTCCGAAATGTACCTCTGTGACTCCACATTGTGGAAACTCACTTGTAGTGTATAAGATGAACTAGATGGACCCATACTTACCCAAACATGGATTAATAGGTTCTACACATGACTATGAGGACAAACATGAGTGAAACGGTCTCAATCCAAGGGAGGAACATCAAATGGACCAAATTTGGGAACCGGAAGAGGTAAGGAGTCCGAAATGTACCTCTGTGACTCCACATTGTGGAAACTCACTTGTAGTGTATAAGATGAACTAGATGGACCCATACTTACCCAAACATGGATTAATAGGTTCTACACATGACTATGAGGACAAACATGAGTGAAACGGTCTCAATCCAAGGGAGGAACATCAAATGGACCAAATTTGGGAACCGGAAGAGGTAAGGAGTCCGAAATGTACCTCTGTGACTCCACATTGTGGAAACTCACTTGTAGTGTATAAGATGAACTAGATGGACCCATACTTACCCAAACATGGATTAATAGGTTCTCCACATGACTATGAGGACAAACATGAGTGAAACGGTCTCAATCCAAGGGAGGAACATCAAATGGACCAAATTTGGGAACCGGAAGAGGTAAGGAGTCCGAAATGTACCTCTGTGACTCCACATTGTGGAAACTCACTTGTAGTGTATAAGATGAACTAGATGGAAAATCTCTCTCT
>CACVBM020000269.1:0-14882 GCA_902728155.2 Microthlaspi erraticum | reverse complement strand
AGTCATGGGGAGAACCTATTAATCCATATTTGAGTAAGAATGGGTCCATCTAGTTCCTCTTATACACTACAAGTGAGTTTCCACAATGTGGAGCCACAAAGGTACATTTCGGACTCCTTACCTCTTCCTCCTACCTCTTCCGGTTCCCAAATTTGGTCCATTTGATGTTCCTCCCTTGGATTGAGACCGTTTCACTCATGTTTGTCCTCATAGTCATGTGTAGAACCTATTAATCCATGTTTGGGTAAGTATGGGTCCATCTAGTTCATCTTATACACTACAAGTGAGTTTCCACAATGTGGAGGCACAGAGGTACATTTCGGACTCCTTACCTCTTCCGGTTCCCAAATTTGGTCCATTTGATGTTCCTCCCTTGGATTGAGACCGTTTCACTCATGTTTGTCCTCATAGTCATGTGTAGAACCTATTAATCCATGTTTGGATAAGTATGGGTCCATCTAGTTCATCTTATACACTACAAGTGAGTTTCCACAATGTGGAGTCACAGAGGTACATTTCGGACTCCTTACCTCTTCCGGTTCCCAAATTTGGTCCATTTGATGTTCCTCCCTTGGATTGAGACCGTTTCACTCATGTTTGTCCTCATAGTCATGTGTAGAACCTATTAATCCATGTTTGGGTAAGTATGGGTCCATCTAGTTCATCTTATACACTACAAGTGAGTTTCCACAATGTGGAGTCACAGAGGTACATTTCGGACTCCTTACCTCTTCCGGTTCCCAAATTAGGTCCATTTGATGTTCCTCCCTTGGATTGAGACCATTTCACTCATGTTTGTCTCATAGTCATGTGTAGAACCTATTAATCCATGTTTGGATAAGTATGGGTCCATCTAGTTCATCTTATACACTACAAGTGAGTTTCCACAATGTGGAGTCACAGAGGTACATTTCGGACTCCTTACCTCTTCCGGTTCCCAAATTTGGTCCATTTGATGTTCCTCCCTTGGATTGAGACCGTTTCACTCATGTTTGTCCTCATAGTCATGTGTAGAACCTATTAATCCATGTTTGGATAAGTATGGGTCCATCTAGTTCATCTTATACACTACAAGTGAGTTTCCACAATGTGGAGTCACAGAGGTACATTTCGGACTCCTTACCTCTTCCGGTTCCCAAATTAGGTCCATTTGATGTTCCTCCCTTGGATTGAGACCGTTTCACTCATGTTTGTCCTCATAGTCATGTGTAGAACCTATTAATCCATGTTTGGATAAGTATGGGTCCATCTAGTTCATCTTATACACTACAAGTGAGTTTCCACAATGTGGAGGCACAGAGGTACATTTCGGACTCCTTACCTCTTCCGGTTCCCAAATTTGGTCCATTTGATGTTCCTCCCTTGGATTGAGACCGTTTCACTCATGTTTGTCCTCATAGTCATGTGTAGAACCTATTAATCCATGTTTGGATAAGTATGGGTCCATCTAGTTCATCTTATACACTACAAGTGAGTTTCCACAATGTGGAGGCACAGAGGTACATTTCGGACTCCTTACCTCTTCCGGTTCCCAAATTTGGTCCATTTGATGTTCCTCCCTTGGATTGAGACCGTTTCACTCATGTTTGTCCTCATAGTCATGTGTAGAACCTATTAATCCATGTTTGGATAAGTATGGGTCCATCTAGTTCATCTTATACACTACAAGTGAGTTTCCACAATGTGGAGGCACAGAGGTACATTTCGGACTCCTTACCTCTTCCGGTTCCCAAATTTGGTCCATTTGATGTTCCTCCCTTGGATTGAGACCGTTTCACTCATGTTTGTCCTCATAGTCATGTGTAGAACCTATTAATCCATGTTTGGATAAGTATGGGTCCATCTAGTTCATCTTATACACTACAAGTGAGTTTCCACAATGTGGAGGCACAGAGGTACATTTCGGACTCCTTACCTCTTCCGGTTCCCAAATTTGGTCCATTTGATGTTCCTCCCTTGGATTGAGACCGTTTCACTCATGTTTGTCCTCATAGTCATGTGTAGAACCTATTAATCCATGTTTGGATAAGTATGGGTCCATCTAGTTCATCTTATACACTACAAGTGAGTTTCCACAATGTGGAGGCACAGAGGTACATTTCGGACTCCTTACCTCTTCCGGTTCCCAAATTTGGTCCATTTGATGTTCCTCCCTTGGATTGAGACCGTTTCACTCATGTTTGTCCTCATAGTCATGTGTAGAACCTATTAATCCATGTTTGGGTAAGTATGGGTCCATCTAGTTCATCTTATACACTACAAGTGAGTTTCCACAATGTGGAGTCACAGAGGTACATTTCGGACTCCTTACCTCTTCCGGTTCCCAAATTTGGTCCATTTGATGTTCCTCCCTTGGATTGAGACCGTTTCACTCATGTTTGTCCTCATAGTCATGTGTAGAACCTATTAATCCATGTTTGGATAAGTATGGGTCCATCTAGTTCATCTTATACACTACAAGTGAGTTTCCACAATGTGGAGGCACAGAGGTACATTTCGGACTCCTTACCTCTTCCGGTTCCCAAATTTGGTCCATTTGATGTTCCTCCCTTGGATTGAGACCGTTTCACTCATGTTTGTCCTCATAGTCATGTGTAGAACCTATTAATCCATGTTTGGATAAGTATGGGTCCATCTAGTTCATCTTATACACTACAAGTGAGTTTCCACAATGTGGAGGCACAGAGGTACATTTCGGACTCCTTACCTCTTCCGGTTCCCAAATTTGGTCCATTTGATGTTCCTCCCTTGGATTGAGACCGTTTCACTCATGTTTGTCCTCATAGTCATGTGTAGAACCTATTAATCCATGTTTGGGTAAGTATGGGTCCATCTAGTTCATCTTATACACTACAAGTGAGTTTCCACAATGTGGAGGCACAGAGGTACATTTCGGACTCCTTACCTCTTCCGGTTCCCAAATTTGGTCCATTTGATGTTCCTCCCTTGGATTGAGACCGTTTCACTCATGTTTGTCCTCATAGTCATGTGTAGAACCTATTAATCCATGTTTGGATAAGTATGGGTCCATCTAGTTCATCTTATACACTACAAGTGAGTTTCCACAATGTGGAGTCACAGAGGTACATTTCGGACTCCTTACCTCTTCCGGTTCCCAAATTAGGTCCATTTGATGTTCCTCCCTTGGATTGAGACCGTTTCACTCATGTTTGTCCTCATAGTCATGTGTAGAACCTATTAATCCATGTTTGGATAAGTATGGGTCCATCTAGTTCATCTTATACACTACAAGTGAGTTTCCACAATGTGGAGTCACAGAGGTACATTTCGGACTCCTTACCTCTTCCGGTTCCCAAATTAGGTCCATTTGATGTTCCTCCCTTGGATTGAGACCGTTTCACTCATGTTTGTCCTCATAGTCATGTGTAGAACCTATTAATCCATGTTTGGATAAGTATGGGTCCATCTAGTTCATCTTATACACTACAAGTGAGTTTCCACAATGTGGAGTCACAGAGGTACATTTCGGACTCCTTACCTCTTCCGGTTCCCAAATTAGGTCCATTTGATGTTCCTCCCTTGGATTGAGACCGTTTCACTCATGTTTGTCCTCATAGTCATGTGTAGAACCTATTAATCCATGTTTGGATAAGTATGGGTCCATCTAGTTCATCTTATACACTACAAGTGAGTTTCCACAATGTGGAGTCACAGAGGTACATTTCGGACTCCTTACCTCTTCCGGTTCCCAAATTAGGTCCATTTGATGTTCCTCCCTTGGATTGAGACCGTTTCACTCATGTTTGTCCTCATAGTCATGTGTAGAACCTATTAATCCATGTTTGGATAAGTATGGGTCCATCTAGTTCATCTTATACACTACAAGTGAGTTTCCACAATGTGGAGTCACAGAGGTACATTTCGGACTCCTTACCTCTTCCGGTTCCCAAATTAGGTCCATTTGATGTTCCTCCCTTGGATTGAGACCGTTTCACTCATGTTTGTCCTCATAGTCATGTGTAGAACCTATTAATCCATGTTTGGATAAGTATGGGTCCATCTAGTTCATCTTATACACTACAAGTGAGTTTCCACAATGTGGAGTCACAGAGGTACATTTCGGACTCCTTACCTCTTCCGGTTCCCAAATTAGGTCCATTTGATGTTCCTCCCTTGGATTGAGACCGTTTCACTCATGTTTGTCCTCATAGTCATGTGTAGAACCTATTAATCCATGTTTGGATAAGTATGGGTCCATCTAGTTCATCTTATACACTACAAGTGAGTTTCCACAATGTGGAGTCACAGAGGTACATTTCGGACTCCTTACCTCTTCCGGTTCCCAAATTAGGTCCATTTGATGTTCCTCCCTTGGATTGAGACCGTTTCACTCATGTTTGTCCTCATAGTCATGTGTAGAACCTATTAATCCATGTTTGGATAAGTATGGGTCCATCTAGTTCATCTTATACACTACAAGTGAGTTTCCACAATGTGGAGTCACAGAGGTACATTTCGGACTCCTTACCTCTTCCGGTTCCCAAATTAGGTCCATTTGATGTTCCTCCCTTGGATTGAGACCGTTTCACTCATGTTTGTCCTCATAGTCATGTGTAGAACCTATTAATCCATGTTTGGGTAAGTATGGGTCCATCTAGTTCATCTTATACACTACAAGTGAGTTTCCACAATGTGGAGTCACAGAGGTACATTTCGGACTCCTTACCTCTTCCGGTTCCCAAATTAGGTCCATTTGATGTTCCTCCCTTGGATTGAGACCGTTTCACTCATGTTTGTCCTCATAGTCATGTGTAGAACCTATTAATCCATGTTTGGATAAGTATGGGTCCATCTAGTTCATCTTATACACTACAAGTGAGTTTCCACAATGTGGAGTCACAGAGGTACATTTCGGACTCCTTACCTCTTCCGGTTCCCAAATTTGGTCCATTTGATGTTCCTCCCTTGGATTGAGACCGTTTCACTCATGTTTGTCCTCATAGTCATGTGTAGAACCTATTAATCCATGTTTGGGTAAGTATGGGTCCATCTAGTTCATCTTATACACTACAAGTGAGTTTCCACAATGTGGAGTCACAGAGGTACATTTCGGACTCCTTACCTCTTCCGGTTCCCAAATTAGGTCCATTTGATGTTCCTCCCTTGGATTGAGACCGTTTCACTCATGTTTGTCCTCATAGTCATGTGTAGAACCTATTAATCCATGTTTGGATAAGTATGGGTCCATCTAGTTCATCTTATACACTACAAGTGAGTTTCCACAATGTGGAGTCACAGAGGTACATTTCGGACTCCTTACCTCTTCCGGTTCCCAAATTGGTCCATTTGATGTTCCTCCCTTGGATTGAGACCGTTTCACTCATGTTTGTCCTCATAGTCATGTGTAGAACCTATTAATCCATGTTTGGGTAAGTATGGGTCCATCTAGTTCATCTTATACACTACAAGTGAGTTTCCACAATGTGGAGTCACAGAGGTACATTTCGGACTCCTTACCTCTTCCGGTTCCCAAATTAGGTCCATTTGATGTTCCTCCCTTGGATTGAGACCGTTTCACTCATGTTTGTCCTCATAGTCATGTGTAGAACCTATTAATCCATGTTTGGATAAGTATGGGTCCATCTAGTTCATCTTATACACTACAAGTGAGTTTCCACAATGTGGAGTCACAGAGGTACATTTCGGACTCCTTACCTCTTCCGGTTCCCAAATTTGGTCCATTTGATGTTCCTCCCTTGGATTGAGACCGTTTCACTCATGTTTGTCCTCATAGTCATGTGTAGAACCTATTAATCCATGTTTGGGTAAGTATGGGTCCATCTAGTTCATCTTATACACTACAAGTGAGTTTCCACAATGTGGAGTCACAGAGGTACATTTCGGACTCCTTACCTCTTCCGGTTCCCAAATTTGGTCCATTTGATGTTCCTCCCTTGGATTGAGACCGTTTCACTCATGTTTGTCCTCATAGTCATGTGTAGAACCTATTAATCCATGTTTGGATAAGTATGGGTCCATCTAGTTCATCTTATACACTACAAGTGAGTTTCCACAATGTGGAGTCACAGAGGTACATTTCGGACTCCTTACCTCTTCCGGTTCCCAAATTAGGTCCATTTGATGTTCCTCCCTTGGATTGAGACCGTTTCACTCATGTTTGTCCTCATAGTCATGTGTAGAACCTATTAATCCATGTTTGGGTAAGTATGGGTCCATCTAGTTCATCTTATACACTACAAGTGAGTTTCCACAATGTGGAGTCACAGAGGTACATTTCGGACTCCTTACCTCTTCCGGTTCCCAAATTAGGTCCATTTGATGTTCCTCCCTTGGATTGAGACCGTTTCACTCATGTTTGTCCTCATAGTCATGTGTAGAACCTATTAATC
Organism: Microthlaspi erraticum; assembly: GCA_902728155.2. Taxonomy (NCBI): domain Eukaryota; kingdom Viridiplantae; phylum Streptophyta; class Magnoliopsida; order Brassicales; family Brassicaceae; genus Microthlaspi; species Microthlaspi erraticum. The sequence continues at coordinate 8,511 of CACVBM020000269.1, read as the reverse complement.
CATGTTTGGGTAAGTATGGGTCCATCTAGTTCATCTTATACACTACAAGTGAGTTTCCACAATGTGGAGTCACAGAGGTACATTTCGGACTCCTTACCTCTTCCGGTTCCCAAATTTGGTCCATTTGATGTTCCTCCCTTGGATTGAGACCGTTTCACTCATGTTTGTCCTCATAGTCATGTGTAGAACCTATTAATCCATGTTTGGATAAGTATGGGTCCATCTAGTTCATCTTATACACTACAAGTGAGTTTCCACAATGTGGAGTCACAGAGGTACATTTCGGACTCCTTACCTCTTCCGGTTCCCAAATTTGGTCCATTTGATGTTCCTCCCTTGGATTGAGACCGTTTCACTCATGTTTGTCCTCATAGTCATGTGTAGAACCTATTAATCCATGTTTGGGTAAGTATGGGTCCATCTAGTTCATCTTATACACTACAAGTGAGTTTCCACAATGTGGAGTCACAGAGGTACATTTCGGACTCCTTACCTCTTCCGGTTCCCAAATTTGGTCCATTTGATGTTCCTCCCTTGGATTGAGACCGTTTCACTCATGTTTGTCCTCATAGTCATGTGTAGAACCTATTAATCCATGTTTGGGTAAGTATGGGTCCATCTAGTTCATCTTATACACTACAAGTGAGTTTCCACAATGTGGAGTCACAGAGGTACATTTCGGACTCCTTACCTCTTCCGGTTCCCAAATTAGGTCCATTTGATGTTCCTCCCTTGGATTGAGACCGTTTCACTCATGTTTGTCCTCATAGTCATGTGTAGAACCTATTAATCCATGTTTGGATAAGTATGGGTCCATCTAGTTCATCTTATACACTACAAGTGAGTTTCCACAATGTGGAGTCACAGAGGTACATTTCGGACTCCTTACCTCTTCCGGTTCCCAAATTAGGTCCATTTGATGTTCCTCCCTTGGATTGAGACCGTTTCACTCATGTTTGTCCTCATAGTCATGTGTAGAACCTATTAATCCATGTTTGGATAAGTATGGGTCCATCTAGTTCATCTTATACACTACAAGTGAGTTTCCACAATGTGGAGTCACAGAGGTACATTTCGGACTCCTTACCTCTTCCGGTTCCCAAATTAGGTCCATTTGATGTTCCTCCCTTGGATTGAGACCGTTTCACTCATGTTTGTCCTCATAGTCATGTGTAGAACCTATTAATCCATGTTTGGATAAGTATGGGTCCATCTAGTTCATCTTATACACTACAAGTGAGTTTCCACAATGTGGAGTCACAGAGGTACATTTCGGACTCCTTACCTCTTCCGGTTCCCAAATTAGGTCCATTTGATGTTCCTCCCTTGGATTGAGACCGTTTCACTCATGTTTGTCCTCATAGTCATGTGTAGAACCTATTAATCCATGTTTGGATAAGTATGGGTCCATCTAGTTCATCTTATACACTACAAGTGAGTTTCCACAATGTGGAGTCACAGAGGTACATTTCGGACTCCTTACCTCTTCCGGTTCCCAAATTAGGTCCATTTGATGTTCCTCCCTTGGATTGAGACCGTTTCACTCATGTTTGTCCTCATAGTCATGTGTAGAACCTATTAATCCATGTTTGGATAAGTATGGGTCCATCTAGTTCATCTTATACACTACAAGTGAGTTTCCACAATGTGGAGTCACAGAGGTACATTTCGGACTCCTTACCTCTTCCGGTTCCCAAATTAGGTCCATTTGATGTTCCTCCCTTGGATTGAGACCGTTTCACTCATGTTTGTCCTCATAGTCATGTGTAGAACCTATTAATCCATGTTTGGATAAGTATGGGTCCATCTAGTTCATCTTATACACTACAAGTGAGTTTCCACAATGTGGAGTCACAGAGGTACATTTCGGACTCCTTACCTCTTCCGGTTCCCAAATTAGGTCCATTTGATGTTCCTCCCTTGGATTGAGACCGTTTCACTCATGTTTGTCCTCATAGTCATGTGTAGAACCTATTAATCCATGTTTGGGTAAGTATGGGTCCATCTAGTTCATCTTATACACTACAAGTGAGTTTCCACAATGTGGAGTCACAGAGGTACATTTCGGACTCCTTACCTCTTCCGGTTCCCAAATTAGGTCCATTTGATGTTCCTCCCTTGGATTGAGACCGTTTCACTCATGTTTGTCCTCATAGTCATGTGTAGAACCTATTAATCCATGTTTGGTAAGTATGGGTCCATCTAGTTCATCTTATACACTACAAGTGAGTTTCCACAATGTGGAGTCACAGAGGTACATTTCGGACTCCTTACCTCTTCCGGTTCCCAAATTAGGTCCATTTGATGTTCCTCCCTTGGATTGAGACCGTTTCACTCATGTTTGTCCTCATAGTCATGTGTAGAACCTATTAATCCATGTTTGGGTAAGTATGGGTCCATCTAGTTCATCTTATACACTACAAGTGAGTTTCCACAATGTGGAGTCACAGAGGTACATTTCGGACTCCTTACCTCTTCCGGTTCCCAAATTAGGTCCATTTGATGTTCCTCCCTTGGATTGAGACCGTTTCACTCATGTTTGTCCTCATAGTCATGTGTAGAACCTATTAATCCATGTTTGGGTAAGTATGGGTCCATCTAGTTCATCTTATACACTACAAGTGAGTTTCCACAATGTGGAGTCACAGAGGTACATTTCGGACTCCTTACCTCTTCCGGTTCCCAAATTAGGTCCATTTGATGTTCCTCCCTTGGATTGAGACCGTTTCACTCATGTTTGTCCTCATAGTCATGTGTAGAACCTATTAATCCATGTTTGGGTAAGTATGGGTCCATCTAGTTCATCTTATACACTACAAGTGAGTTTCCACAATGTGGAGTCACAGAGGTACATTTCGGACTCCTTACCTCTTCCGGTTCCCAAATTAGGTCCATTTGATGTTCCTCCCTTGGATTGAGACCGTTTCACTCATGTTTGTCCTCATAGTCATGTGTAGAACCTATTAATCCATGTTTGGATAAGTATGGGTCCATCTAGTTCATCTTATACACTACAAGTGAGTTTCCACAATGTGGAGTCACAGAGGTACATTTCGGACTCCTTACCTCTTCCGGTTCCCAAATTAGGTCCATTTGATGTTCCTCCCTTGGATTGAGACCGTTTCACTCATGTTTGTCCTCATAGTCATGTGTAGAACCTATTAATCCATGTTTGGGTAAGTATGGGTCCATCTAGTTCATCTTATACACTACAAGTGAGTTTCCACAATGTGGAGTCACAGAGGTACATTTCGGACTCCTTACCTCTTCCGGTTCCCAAATTAGGTCCATTTGATGTTCCTCCCTTGGATTGAGACCGTTTCACTCATGTTTGTCCTCATAGTCATGTGTAGAACCTATTAATCCATGTTTGGATAAGTATGGGTCCATCTAGTTCATCTTATACACTACAAGTGAGTTTCCACAATGTGGAGTCACAGAGGTACATTTCGGACTCCTTACCTCTTCCGGTTCCCAAATTAGGTCCATTTGATGTTCCTCCCTTGGATTGAGACCGTTTCACTCATGTTTGTCCTCATAGTCATGTGTAGAACCTATTAATCCATGTTTGGATAAGTATGGGTCCATCTAGTTCATCTTATACACTACAAGTGAGTTTCCACAATGTGGAGTCACAGAGGTACATTTCGGACTCCTTACCTCTTCCGGTTCCCAAATTAGGTCCATTTGATGTTCCTCCCTTGGATTGAGACCGTTTCACTCATGTTTGTCCTCATAGTCATGTGTAGAACCTATTAATCCATGTTTGGATAAGTATGGGTCCATCTAGTTCATCTTATACACTACAAGTGAGTTTCCACAATGTGGAGTCACAGAGGTACATTTCGGACTCCTTACCTCTTCCGGTTCCCAAATTAGGTCCATTTGATGTTCCTCCCTTGGATTGAGACCGTTTCACTCATGTTTGTCCTCATAGTCATGTGTAGAACCTATTAATCCATGTTTGGTAAGTATGGGTCCATCTAGTTCATCTTATACACTACAAGTGAGTTTCCACAATGTGGAGTCACAGAGGTACATTTCGGACTCCTTACCTCTTCCGGTTCCCAAATTAGGTCCATTTGATGTTCCTCCCTTGGATTGAGACCGTTTCACTCATGTTTGTCCTCATAGTCATGTGTAGAACCTATTAATCCATGTTTGGATAAGTATGGGTCCATCTAGTTCATCTTATACACTACAAGTGAGTTTCCACAATGTGGAGTCACAGAGGTACATTTCGGACTCCTTACCTCTTCCGGTTCCCAAATTAGGTCCATTTGATGTTCCTCCCTTGGATTGAGACCGTTTCACTCATGTTTGTCCTCATAGTCATGTGTAGAACCTATTAATCCATGTTTGGGATAAGTATGGGTCCATCTAGTTCATCTTATACACTACAAGTGAGTTTCCACAATGTGGAGTCACAGAGGTACATTTCGGACTCCTTACCTCTTCCGGTTCCCAAATTAGGTCCATTTGATGTTCCTCCCTTGGATTGAGACCGTTTCACTCATGTTTGTCCTCATAGTCATGTGTAGAACCTATTAATCCATGTTTGGATAAGTATGGGTCCATCTAGTTCATCTTATACACTACAAGTGAGTTTCCACAATGTGGAGTCACAGAGGTACATTTCGGACTCCTTACCTCTTCCGGTTCCCAAATTAGGTCCATTTGATGTTCCTCCCTTGGATTGAGACCGTTTCACTCATGTTTGTCCTCATAGTCATGTGTAGAACCTATTAATCCATGTTTGGGTAAGTATGGGTCCATCTAGTTCATCTTATACACTACAAGTGAGTTTCCACAATGTGGAGTCACAGAGGTACATTTCGGACTCCTTACCTCTTCCGGTTCCCAAATTAGGTCCATTTGATGTTCCTCCCTTGGATTGAGACCGTTTCACTCATGTTTGTCCTCATAGTCATGTGTAGAACCTATTAATCCATGTTTGGGTAAGTATGGGTCCATCTAGTTCATCTTATACACTACAAGTGAGTTTCCACAATGTGGAGTCACAGAGGTACATTTCGGACTCCTTACCTCTTCCGGTTCCCAAATTAGGTCCATTTGATGTTCCTCCCTTGGATTGAGACCGTTTCACTCATGTTTGTCCTCATAGTCATGTGTAGAACCTATTAATCCATGTTTGGTAAGTATGGGTCCATCTAGTTCATCTTATACACTACAAGTGAGTTTCCACAATGTGGAGTCACAGAGGTACATTTCGGACTCCTTACCTCTTCCGGTTCCCAAATTAGGTCCATTTGATGTTCCTCCCTTGGATTGAGACCGTTTCACTCATGTTTGTCCTCATAGTCATGTGTAGAACCTATTAATCCATGTTTGGGTAAGTATGGGTCCATCTAGTTCATCTTATACACTACAAGTGAGTTTCCACAATGTGGAGTCACAGAGGTACATTTCGGACTCCTTACCTCTTCCGGTTCCCAAATTAGGTCCATTTGATGTTCCTCCCTTGGATTGAGACCGTTTCACTCATGTTTGTCCTCATAGTCATGTGTAGAACCTATTAATCCATGTTTGGTAAGTATGGGTCCATCTAGTTCATCTTATACACTACAAGTGAGTTTCCACAATGTGGAGTCACAGAGGTACATTTCGGACTCCTTACCTCTTCCGGTTCCCAAATTAGGTCCATTTGATGTTCCTCCCTTGGATTGAGACCGTTTCACTCATGTTTGTCCTCATAGTCATGTGTAGAACCTATTAATCCATGTTTGGTAAGTATGGGTCCATCTAGTTCATCTTATACACTACAAGTGAGTTTCCACAATGTGGAGTCACAGAGGTACATTTCGGACTCCTTACCTCTTCCGGTTCCCAAATTAGGTCCATTTGATGTTCCTCCCTTGGATTGAGACCGTTTCACTCATGTTTGTCCTCATAGTCATGTGTAGAACCTATTAATCCATGTTTGGGTAAGTATGGGTCCATCTAGTTCATCTTATACACTACAAGTGAGTTTCCACAATGTGGAGTCACAGAGGTACATTTCGGACTCCTTACCTCTTCCGGTTCCCAAATTAGGTCCATTTGATGTTCCTCCCTTGGATTGAGACCGTTTCACTCATGTTTGTCCTCATAGTCATGTGTAGAACCTATTAATCCATGTTTGGATAAGTATGGGTCCATCTAGTTCATCTTATACACTACAAGTGAGTTTCCACAATGTGGAGTCACAGAGGTACATTTCGGACTCCTTACCTCTTCCGGTTCCCAAATTAGGTCCATTTGATGTTCCTCCCTTGGATTGAGACCGTTTCACTCATGTTTGTCCTCATAGTCATGTGTAGAACCTATTAATCCATGTTTGGTAAGTATGGGTCCATCTAGTTCATCTTATACACTACAAGTGAGTTTCCACAATGTGGAGTCACAGAGGTACATTTCGGACTCCTTACCTCTTCCGGTTCCCAAATTAGGTCCATTTGATGTTCCTCCCTTGGATTGAGACCGTTTCACTCATGTTTGTCCTCATAGTCATGTGTAGAACCTATTAATCCATGTTTGGGTAAGTATGGGTCCATCTAGTTCATCTTATACACTACAAGTGAGTTTCCACAATGTGGAGTCACAGAGGTACATTTCGGACTCCTTACCTCTTCCGGTTCCCAAATTAGGTCCATTTGATGTTCCTCCCTTGGATTGAGACCGTTTCACTCATGTTTGTCCTCATAGTCATGTGTAGAACCTATTAATCCATGTTTGGATAAGTATGGGTCCATCTAGTTCATCTTATACACTACAAGTGAGTTTCCACAATGTGGAGTCACAGAGGTACATTTCGGACTCCTTACCTCTTCCGGTTCCCAAATTAGGTCCATTTGATGTTCCTCCCTTGGATTGAGACCGTTTCACTCATGTTTGTCCTCATAGTCATGTGTAGAACCTATTAATCCATGTTTGGTAAGTATGGGTCCATCTAGTTCATCTTATACACTACAAGTGAGTTTCCACAATGTGGAGTCACAGAGGTACATTTCGGACTCCTTACCTCTTCCGGTTCCCAAATTAGGTCCATTTGATGTTCCTCCCTTGGATTGAGACCGTTTCACTCATGTTTGTCCTCATAGTCATGTGTAGAACCTATTAATCCATGTTTGGATAAGTATGGGTCCATCTAGTTCATCTTATACACTACAAGTGAGTTTCCACAATGTGGAGTCACAGAGGTACATTTCGGACTCCTTACCTCTTCCGGTTCCCAAATTAGGTCCATTTGATGTTCCTCCCTTGGATTGAGACCGTTTCACTCATGTTTGTCCTCATAGTCATGTGTAGAACCTATTAATCCATGTTTGGTAAGTATGGGTCCATCTAGTTCATCTTATACACTACAAGTGAGTTTCCACAATGTGGAGTCACAGAGGTACATTTCGGACTCCTTACCTCTTCCGGTTCCCAAATTAGGTCCATTTGATGTTCCTCCCTTGGATTGAGACCGTTTCACTCATGTTTGTCCTCATAGTCATGTGTAGAACCTATTAATCCATGTTTGGGTAAGTATGGGTCCATCTAGTTCATCTTATACACTACAAGTGAGTTTCCACAATGTGGAGTCACAGAGGTACATTTCGGACTCCTTACCTCTTCCGGTTCCCAAATTAGGTCCATTTGATGTTCCTCCCTTGGATTGAGACCGTTTCACTCATGTTTGTCCTCATAGTCATGTGTAGAACCTATTAATCCATGTTTGGATAAGTATGGGTCCATCTAGTTCATCTTATACACTACAAGTGAGTTTCCACAATGTGGAGTCACAGAGGTACATTTCGGACTCCTTACCTCTTCCGGTTCCCAAATTAGGTCCATTTGATGTTCCTCCCTTGGATTGAGACCGTTTCACTCATGTTTGTCCTCATAGTCATGTGTAGAACCTATTAATCCATGTTTGGGTAAGTATGGGTCCATCTAGTTCATCTTATACACTACAAGTGAGTTTCCACAATGTGGAGTCACAGAGGTACATTTCGGACTCCTTACCTCTTCCGGTTCCCAAATTAGGTCCATTTGATGTTCCTCCCTTGGATTGAGACCGTTTCACTCATGTTTGTCCTCATAGTCATGTGTAGAACCTATTAATCCATGTTTGGTAAGTATGGGTCCATCTAGTTCATCTTATACACTACAAGTGAGTTTCCACAATGTGGAGTCACAGAGGTACATTTCGGACTCCTTACCTCTTCCGGTTCCCAAATTAGGTCCATTTGATGTTCCTCCCTTGGATTGAGACCGTTTCACTCATGTTTGTCCTCATAGTCATGTGTAGAACCTATTAATCCATGTTTGGATAAGTATGGGTCCATCTAGTTCATCTTATACACTACAAGTGAGTTTCCACAATGTGGAGTCACAGAGGTACATTTCGGACTCCTTACCTCTTCCGGTTCCCAAATTAGGTCCATTTGATGTTCCTCCCTTGGATTGAGACCGTTTCACTCATGTTTGTCCTCATAGTCATGTGTTATTTCATGTTTCTTCTCA
>CACVBM020000268.1:0-14912 GCA_902728155.2 Microthlaspi erraticum | reverse complement strand
TAACGAGCTGCCTACGTACCCTGTTTTAGGGATCAAGCCTGGACGTAGTTCGATGTTAAGTTGTTCTCTATTTCGAGTCGTTTTCTGTAGAGAAATGACCACGAAAAGAGCTAAGGGGATGTGAAGATGACGATAAGTCTTAGGTTATCGGAGTGATCCGAAGGTAAAAGACTATGTCGAACTTCTGCCGGAAGTGATTTCCGGCTAGAAAGATCAGGGCTTTCTAAGGTTATCTCGAAGATCAAGGATAAGATCGACGAGAAAAGATATGAGAGTATCTCAAGACGAAGAAGAAGAACTTCACTCTGTTTCTGCTGTGAAAAGATGATGAGAAGAACTTGTGTAGTGATTTTCGATCAAAAGAAGTCTGTGTGTCCAAAAGAACATTCTCTGGCTTGTGATCAAGAATCGTCCTCTTTTTATAGCACCGAAGTGGATCGTAATCTCCTCCGCGTATCTCGTCCACGTGCAACTACCGATCCCGCTATTTTCGGATCTAAACGGTCGAAGCGAGATTCTCGTTTGACTCGTTCAAACTCGGCTTGCGGACTTGACTCCGTCGAGCTAGAGCTCGACTTCGTCTTCACAAGTAGCTCGGACAGTAAACAGCTGGATTTGGACAAAGATACTTGGTGGGCTCGAGGTCATTTTACTGGGTCTGAATGGACTTATCTTGACCTTAGGGCTCAGGTGATGGGCCTTATGGGCCGGATTTCTGGAGGGAAATCCAGGTCCAACAAACATATTATAGCGTTTATCATTTCAAAAACGCTATAAAAAAGTCATGCATCCGTCAACTATAGCAGAAGCACATAAAACACTATACTAAAGTGCTAATAATGCATGTTTTTCTTGTAGTGAAGATTCATTAGTAGCTTGGCGAAAGTTGGAGATCTTGTTTCTAACAGAAAATGATCTTTGTTTGGTGTAGAAATGGTTGATGAAAGCGGCCTTGTACGCATCCCAAGTGGTGATGGAGTGAGCGGGCAGAGACTTCAACCATCTTGAAGCTTTGTCGCCAAGACATAATGAAAAGAGTTTGCACTTCAAGTAATCGGCTGAAACTCCATTGGATCTAGTAGTGCTGCAAATATCATCTAAGTTTTCTATGTGATCAAGAGGATGTTCGGCTGGAAGGCCATTGAATTGGTTCTGCCTAACCAATGCTATGATTTGAGGCTTGATCTCATAGTCATTCCTTGCAGGAAGTGGTGGATGGATTGGATTCCTATCCGTGAAGAAAGCATCGCAGAGTCGTAGTCTCCGATCGTTTGAATGTTAGCTTGAGGTTTCACATCAACATCCCCAGGAGGATGTTGTGGATTTAAGGGAGGAGGTGGATCTTTTCCTTCTTTGTTAGCTCTAGCTACCTCAGTGTCATGAGCTGCACGAGCTGCGTTCTCGGCCATCTCTTGAGCTTTTTGTCTCCTAAGTATCTTCTCAAGCTTGTCTATCTCCGGATGTTCGACTAGGTTGTCTTTGTTAGACTTCCTAGTCATGCACCTGAAAAGAATCTAGGAAACAAACTAAATCAAAAGGGAAAAACAAAAGCAAAAACAAAATCCAAAATAAAATGAGAATAAAAACTAGAAATTCAAAAGCAAAAACCAGCAAGAAAAGTAAGATTCTAGACTAGATCCTAGTCGAGATTCAAAGGTACTACTGCAGTCCCCGACAACGGCGCCAAAAACTTGATGTGAGTCAGGTTTTACCAAACTCTTTAGACCTCTGCAAGGTTTTACCAAACTCTTTACCAAAACCGTCTAGAACACAGATCACAAATATAAAACCTTTCCACTTTCGAGGGTCCGGTTCCTTTGTTAATTGATGTACTTGCATTTTACATAGTTTTAGTACATCTTTTATGCATCTTTTGCATAGTTTTAGCATCCATTAGCATCATATCTTGTTCCTTTTCTCTTCTTATGCATTCATAGTAGTTTTAGGTTGCATTTGCATACATATGCATGTTTGGTCCTTTGAAATAGGTCTTTTGGAGCATTTGGAGCATATGGGACGTGAGGAGCAAGGAAGGACTTGGTGCATGGACGCAGCTCAACTGGACACGCAAAGGAAGAAGGAGGAAGCCATCTTGAAGACCAGCTCGACCACCTACTCGACCACCGGTCGAGTTCCTCAACTCGACCGGCCAAGCTTCAACTCGATCGAGCTGAGAAGTCAACAGTCAAACCCGAAAAATGTTGCTTCCCCCTTGACTTCCCTTTGACCCTAAACCTAATCTCTCTTGTATTTAAAGGCTCTAAGCCACGAAAAAACCACCAATCTTTAGCTTATTTTTGTTTTAGCTTTTCTTTAATTTATTGTCTTTACTTTTTGCAACCCTAACCATCTTTGTGTTCTTGAGCTCTTGCTTCTTGAACCTAGATCTGGATTTCTTTGTATTTGCACTTGCTTATTTCAATAAAAGTTGTTTATTTCATCTCCTCTTTCTTTGATGTCTTTTCATTGCATTTGATTTGTGTTTACATTCATGTGTAGTGAGTAGTTACCCATTAGGGTTTAAGATGGGCTAGATTAGAGGATCTTATGCTTAATCCTTTTGCTTATGTTCTTAATCTAGAAATCTCTCTCTTTTGGACAAACCTTAAGGCTACATGACCACTACCCCTGGCTTGTATGTCCTTAGGCGATTTCCACATGGAAGTGATGGAAATCGCTTGGAAAAGGTCCACTAAGAGCTCCAATACTCTTGCTCTCGAAATGGAGTTCATAGGGTTGGATGGATTAGTTTGAGCAATGATCCTATGGCCTCCAAGGCTTGATTCTCACTGGCTAACCCCCTGTTTCTGAGATCTTCCTTGGTTGATAGCTTTCACCTTGGGAAAGGGTTAGCTAGGCATTGAGAAGCTCAATATCAAGAGATACCTTGATACAAGTTGTTTAAGAGCAAGATTGATTAAGTATAGTTTCCCTGATTGTAAGACCCTGTCTTAGACCCTAATTCGCATTAGCTTGTTAAAGTCTGCCTTTATCGCTTTTTACTCGACCCTAAACTCGATCGAGCTGGTTACTCTGTTCCCACTCGACTCGAGTCCTTGGTCGAGCTGCTTGCTTACTGCTTTTTTACTTTATTGCATTGCATTTCATTTCATTTAGGTTGTTAGTGTTACCCCTTTATTACTGCTTGACTTTCTTGTGTTTCATATTCTCATAGAGACAATTTCACCCATTTTGGATTGATAACCCTCTTATACTTAATGACTATGATGGTTAAGAGGAATTGATTGATTGTGATTGCATCATACCATCTCATCTTCATTACCACTGTTGCATTCCACCTCATATCATTCATCATTTCATATCACCCACACACAAATCCTATCATCAATTTGGCGCCGTTGCCGATTTGGGTTGAATTTTGTTGCATTTGAGTTTCAAATACACTTGGACGATCAAGCTATACCACCCCTGTTCTTTGTACTGCTGGGTTTTTGTCTCTTTTTGCAGGTGTATGCGAACTCGATCGAGTCGGTCTACTGAAGACTTGGTCGAGCTAGATTACAACGGGTAGAAAGAGTTCAGAGGTCACAGAGGGTACAAGAGGAACCTGAGGTGCTTGTTGCTGATACAATGGATGTACCAGAGGGGAATGGAAACCCTTTGGGCAATGGACTCGGTCGAGCTAGGCAAACTCGACCGATTGGTCTAGGAGATGCTCCAAACCGCCATCAACAGAGACAAGGGATTGTTCCACCACCAGTGCAGAACCACAACTTTGAGATCAAGCTGGGAATGATCAACCTTGTCAGAACAAGATGTTCCATGGATTGCCAAGTGAAGACCCCATTGACCACCTTGATGAGTTTGATAGGCTTTGTGATTTGACAAAGATCAATGGTGTCTCTGAAGATGCCATCAAGCTGAGACTCTTTCCTATGTCTCTAGCTGACAAAGCTCACCAATGGGAGAAGAGCTTGCCCCATGGCACAATCACCACTTGGGATGAATGCAAGAAGGCCTTTCTTGCTAAGTTTTTCTCCACCGGTCGCACAGCCAAGCTTAGAGGAGAGATATCCAGCTTCATCCAGCGAAACAATGAGACATTCGCAGAGGCTTGGGAGAGGTTCAAAGGCTACACAAGTCAGTGCCCACACCATGGATTCAACAATGAATCACTCTCTACTCTTTATAGAGGTTGCTTGGCAAGGTATAGGGAGATGCTGGACACAGCAGCAATGGGAACTTCCTCAATCAGGATGTGGATGATGGCTGGCAGCTTGTGGAGAACATAGCTAACTCAATGGAAGCTATGGAGAAGAGTATGATCGCACCAACCGGAGCTCGACCCACCACTCGATCGAGTCAGACGAAAATTGAGAAAAGATGTTAAGGCATTGAATGAGAAGTTGGATAAGCTGATCTTAGCTCAGTCCACAATGAAGAAAGTCAACTTTGTGTCTGCTGAAGAGATGGAACCAGTCCAAGAAGGGGAGGATACACAATTTGCTGAGGTATGCTACATGAGCAATGGGCAAGGAGGTTACAACAAAGGATACTATAATTACAAGTCCAACCCTGCCATGTCATACCGCAACACTGATGTTGCTAACCCTCAGGACCAAGTCTATCCTCAACAACAAGCAAGCTCGATCGAGTCAAGTGCCACAACATGGGTATGGTCAAAAGAACAATTACCAAGGACCACAAGGCACTTTCCTGGACAACAAATGAATATCCCACCAGGCTTTCCCCACCAACCGCCCCAGCCTGCACCTTCACAAGAGAATGAGCTCAAGGCAATGCTAAAGCAACTACTTCAAGGGCAAGCTGATGGGGTAGTGGACACAAGCAAGAAGCTAGCTGAAATAAACTCTAAGATCGAGAACCTCAACACAAGGGTTTACTCTCTGGAGAATCATGCTTCTTCTGTTGCTGCTGCTACAAAGCAAGGACAACTACCTGGTAAAGCTATTCAGAACCCCAAGGAACAGTGCAAGGTCATCTTCACTCAAGAAGGACTTGTTGAAGAAGAGGATCAAGAAAGAGGTCATTGAAGATTTTTGTTTACTGCTGAATGATGAGAGATTGTTGCTGCTGAGGCTCCTGGAGTCCAGATTGATCAACCAGAAGTGCATGCACCTACTGTGGCCATTCACACTTCACCAGTTGAGCTCGCACAACAAGCTCGATCGGCAGCTCGATCGAGTCCAACTCTAGCTCGATCGAGTCCGACCTCATCTGTCCCAAACCGATTTTGCTTGATCCTTACCAACCGGTTGCCCTTCCTCATCTCGCCTACTTAGTCAAGGTCACAAGGAAGTGATTCACAAGTTCAGAAGAGATCTCAGTGGGATTGGAATTGAGTTGCCTCCTATGGAAAGCATGAGTGAGGCATTTGAGCAAATGAAGTTGATTCAAGGATGTTATGGCTAACAGGATAAAGTTTCAGAGCTTCTGGAGATGTCTACTCACAATCAACCTGCTTACTTCACCTACTTTCTTACCAAAGGTGAAGGATCAAGGGAAATTCACTCTCCCTTGCACACTTGGGCATCTTGAGCTTGACAATGCCTTGGTGGATTCTGGTGCAAGCATCTAATCTGCAACTTTCAATGCAATCTTTTCTTGGTGTGTTCAAGAACTATCACTTGAAAATAGGAGAATGCATCATCCAAACTGATCTTACTGTCATGGAGATGGAAGAAGAGAAGGATCTACCTCTGCTATTGGGAACCCCATTCCTTAGCACAGTTGGCGCTTCAATAGACTTTCACAAGCAAGAAGTGATTCTTCACAAGGTGAATAGTTTGGTGTCTTATCGCTTACAGCCTAGAGGTTCAGACTTTTGTGCCACAATTGAAAGCACTCCTCTAAGTTCCAAGCCTCATGAAGTTACAAAGATTGTGAAGAAAGGGTTAGAAAAAGAGCCAAGAGTTGTGAGAGATAAGGTTGAGAAGGATCAAGAGTTGATAAGGGACCAAGGATTGAGAAACCACGCCTTGAGAGGCCAAGAGTTGAGAGACCACGATCTGAAGGCCACGAGCTGATAGACTTGTTCAAGCACCATGTGTCTTGATGAGGAAAGCCTCCAAGCTTTGTTTGATGAGCCACTAGGAAGCGCTCAAAAAGAAGGGGAGGATGCAGCCTCAAAGGCACTTGTGGGAGAGAAAAGAAAGAACCCACCAGCTCAGGTTTCCTCAGCCAAGCCATCTCAGCTCAGAATGACCTTGTTCCCCACCAAGTTTGAAAATGGAAAGATTGAGTACAAGATAAGGTACAAGGGGAGATCAAACCATTCTCTAGAGCCAAGGCCTTGGTCACTTCAGAGCAGTCCAGGGATCCAACCAAGCTAAAGGAGCTTCTGTCTCAAGTCCTCACTATCACCCTTGATGGTGGGACTAGCTCAACCAATGCCTAAGAGGTAAAGGTCAAGCTATGGGACCTTAAAACAAGCTCACTTGGGAGGAAGTCCCATGACTATCCTTGTACATACTTTTTAATGCAATTTCTATCTAGTTTTGTGTCTTAACGTTTCAGGAATAATTAAGTTTAGGTGACAAGAAGCTAGCTCGACCGACAGCTCGATCGAGCTAGAAACAAGGGTAACTCGATCGAGTTCCACAACTCGTCCGAGGAAGGTAATTTTTGAATTCAAATTTTCCAACCGTTTCCTTGGTCAAGGAGTGGGTCCCACAATAAATTTTGGTCCCCCACTTCCCAAAATCGATCAGAAAAACCCTTACCTTTTGTCCCCTCTTTAAACCCTCTTTTAATCCTAACCACACATCTCAAACACTCCCTCTTCCCCATAACTCGATCGCGCCCCCTTCTCTCTTTATCTCACACTCAAAATTTCTGAAAACACCCATCTCTCTCATCTCTCTAAGAAAATCCGAAAATCTCTCTTCATCCCTTGAGTTTTTGCGATTTTCCTTGTTTTATCTTAAATTGCTTTAGTTCTAGCTACTGTTCTAGAACATCATCATTCAAGCAAGGTATGAACCCTAAACCCTCAAGTCTATAGTTTTGATTCTCTCTTTCTCTTATTGCATTTTGTTCTCTTGAATTTTTGATTGCATGTGTCCCTTGTGGAGTTTGTTCTTGAAGTATTGCATTCATGTTTATCTTCTTGCTTTAAGAATTGTGAACCTCACCTCACCTCTGTTTTTCATTTAAACTTGTTGCATGTGCTTAATCCTTTGAATTTGAGTTTGGTATTGGCTAGGATGCTTTAATCTTCACTAGAATTGCTTATTGTTCCAAGTTCTTGATGTTCTTGGTTCGATTTGATTGTTTAAGCATCCTTTCCAGCTCTTAATACTTGATTTAGGTTCGGTTTGCTCTGTTTTCACCTAGCTCGATCGAGTTTGTCACTGAGTTTTTTGACTCGATCGAGCTGGGTGTCGAGCTGACCGAATCAATCATTGCAATGCTAATTCTTGGGACGTTTTCTGAATTTCAGGAACCCTAGTTGTAAGAGCAACATAACAAGGATGACAAATATTGAGGGAAGCCGTGCTTCACAAAGGAGAATGGTGGACGGAGAAACAAGCAATGCAATTGAAAGGAGGCGAAAGTTGCAAGCCGATTTGGAGGGAATGCTTCAAAGGGTTGACGATTCTGATGCAGAGGGATACGTTTAGTCTGAATTGTAGTCTTCGATTGAAAGATTGAGGGAAGAGAGAACGACCAAGAAGAGGAAGTACCCCATAAGTAGTGAAAGTGAAGAAGGAGAGTTTGAGATTGGGGTAAACATTGGAAGAGAGGAGAGTGATGAGTCTGAAAGTGAAGAAGGAGAGGAGGTCAATCAAGAGGTTGATGAAAGTGGGCATGAGAGTAATGATGATGTGCCCATGGAGGAAGTTGAGCCACAACAAGACGAGGATGAACTCCCCATGTATCAAGAGCACTACAATGCTCTCTTCTCCATGGATTTTGTGGAAACCAAGTACCCTCATGACAAAACAATGAAGGCACTTGGGATCTTCAAGGATGTGGAGTTAGTGCTCAAGAACATGCACTTGGCCCAGTTCTTCTCTCATAGGATGGAGTCCTACAAGGAGTTGACTTGTGAGTTCCTAGCATCGATGAGGTACCACGAATATGATGAGCTCGATCGAGCTGAGCTAGATCAAGGTTGGGGATGGATCACCTTCTTGGCAAAAGGAGAGAAGAAGATGGTCACCTTGAGGCAGCTTGAGATACTGTTTGGGTTCACATATGGAGAAGGAACTCATTGGGATATCAAGGAGGATGAGCTCCAAAGGGTTTGGGCAACAATCGCTGAAGGAAAGTACTCTTCCTCAAGGTCCAAGGCTGCTCAGATTAGGAGTCCTGTGCAGAGATATGTGCACAAAGCCCTTGCCAACACCTTCTTTGCAAGGAAAGCAACATGGACAATCAATGAATGAGAAGTCAAACTCCTTGACATGGGGATTAAACCCATCATCTAACGCACAAGTGATAGGAAGAAGATCAGAGGAGACAGAGTACTACACGCAGGAAACCTCATGCCCCTCCTTGATCAACTCCTCTCCTACAAGACCACTGCCTATAGCACTCGATTTCAAGGAGGAAGAAGGTTGAGCGTTAGAGGGATTATTACACCAATCCTTTGCGCAGCTGGGGTCCAACTAAACAAGAAGAAGTCAACTCCAGCTGGTTGGATGGACATCAAGTTCTGCAAGACCAACACTGTAACACCCCCGACTCGATCTACACATAGACAAAGCCGGTGAGCGTCACAATTTGCCGAGGTTTGCTGGATAGGCCGTCCCGGACGAAGAACACATCACAGTCCAGGTCAGCCCGTCCCGCGAGCTCGACCCTCTCGGCCACGGCCTAAGGCTTTTCAACCCGTACCAAAGCCGAGAGTTGTGTTAGCCCGGACAAAGCTAATATCAGATGAAACCAGTTGATATAGAAAATAAACTTTATTAATCTATATATGGTTTCTCAAAACATCAGAAATACATCACATTCGAGCCTAATGCCCAAAACCCACACTACATAAATTCAAAAGCGTTTATTTTACAAAGGCAAGACAAACTACGCTGGCGGCCTAACGTCCTTGCTCCAACTACTGGTTTCCTGCAAAAGAGAGTGGGGGGTGAGCGCTAATCGCTCAGTGAGTTGTAGCTCCCACTAACAAGCAATAATAATCCCACCCAAAAACCCAAAATAACACACAACAAGCAATGTTGCTATAACCCCTAGACTGACCGCACAACAATCAAACAAGAACATGCACGATCAATCAGAGATTATAAACAACAACAATCAATCAATGCTCAAACATGCAATAAATAAACTTAACATCACACTCAACCACTTTCTCTTTCGCGCGTTCGGTACTTCCCGTGAACACCTATCTCACAGCCACACAGGCACGCGAGATAGAACATCACTACCCGAGTTCCATCTCCCAGACAGTCACATCCCGTTGGATGCCGTTTCCACGGTTCACAACCCAAACGAGTTCTGTCTCCCAGATGGTCACGTCCCGGGCTGTCTATTCCATACTCGGCCATAGGCAGCAACCCCGTCTCTCCGAGTATTCTCATTAGTCAATACATTGACTACATGAGGTGGAATAGTACTCGGCCATAGGCTGCTATCCCGTCTCTCCGAGTCTTCCCACCTAGCCAGTCCATTTGCTAGGAAGGGGTACCAAAGAAGACCGAACCGCCAACATCAACATCAAACAAGTAACCATGTAACCTCACATTCAATATGATAACAATAAACAAGATCTAACAAAGAACCACAAACAAAGATCAATCAATCAAAAATCAAGCAATCATAACATAGAACCACACAATCATCAAGCAATAAATCAAACAATCAAACAATCAACCAATCAACCAATCACACAATCTAGCATTCCCTAACAAGCAATCAAACATCACCACAACTCACAGTGCTTTCGGCTGAAGTTTCTAGCCTAGGTTTACTACTCTGGGTTTACCGCTGAAACCGCCGGCTTGCCCTAAGCTTCTGCCCGAACGCTCCCTCTCTTCTTCTTCTTCTTCTTCTCTTTCTTCTTCTTCTCCTCCTCCTCCTCTTTCTTCTTCTTCTGGGCGTCCTCCCTCTCACTCTATTTCTCTCTCTACTTTCTCTCTCTTTCTTTCTGATTTTGGTGTGGTTTGGAAATGAGGCCAAGGCTCCTATTTATAGGCTTGGAGGGAAGCTGGTGGTGGATCTCCTTGCTTCAGAATGGCGACACCTCTCCTGTGTGCAACCAATGGCGTGAAGACATTCCTCCAGCAGCTTCCATCCATCATTATCCTTCCATGACAATGGCACCTTCCATTGGTCCATTTTCCAAGCTGCTGGGTAGCTAAACCTGATTGGTCATTCAAGATGATCATCACTTCCTTGATCCTATCTTCCTGGAATGAGTGGCTCCATCCCATTGGCTCCTTCCTCAAGCTGCTGGGTGCTTAGACATGATTCGTCCAACACATTTTCGTCCATTATGAGCAGCTGAGTGCTCACACTTGATTAGTCCAGCACAATTTTGTCCTATGTAGCTGCTGGTGTCGCCTCCTTACTGGTTTAAACCATTCTTATCATCTCCAAGTAGCTGGTGTTGTCATCCCATTGCTCCATCCGCCTCTTTCCTTTCGAGGAGGGTTTAGTATGTTTTCTTTTCCGGAGGGTTTTTTCCCCGTCGTGCTTGAGAATTAAAATTTTCTACTTTAATCCTTTCGTCAGTTGCATGATTTTGAGCTTTTACTTAGCTACTTGGAAATGTCCGGAAATTCCTTATCCCGGTCATACCGTTCTTGAAACAGCTTTATCTTCTCTTCGTCTTCGGAGTTGTTCATCCCATCCGGACCATTGGGATTGGAATTGTGCGGGAATAATTCAGCTCTGATGTGGGATATTATAAACACCCTCATCGATCACAAGGAGTTGGATGGGAAATATCAATTCCTATTCAAACACCCCATAGCTGGTCACTCCAAGATGCTCCTGCCCAACAATAGCTTCACAACAGTGGTAGAAGGCAACAACATTGACTTCAGCCCCCCATTACACACGTTAGTTGGGCATGAGGATGAACCCCTCTGTTGTGACTGCTCACAAGAGGTTGGACTTCTCCAAAAGTTCAACAAGTGGCAAGGGAAAGCCATAAAGACGATGAAAAAGTCCATGGACAAAATGGTGAGCAAGATTAAGAGTTTGGAGAAGAAGGTCTCTGGTTCTTCATCCAAGAAGAAGAAGACACCCATGGCTTCTCCTTTCCCTAGGAGTCGATCCCTCCTCACAACACCAAGGGGACTCCCTGCCCAAGAACCTCACAGAGCCTCGTCCTTTGAGCCAAGAGAAGGAGGTAGTCCACATAGGAGAAGGAAGAGTTCCAGAGCCCGACGCTCCAACTCGACCAGTGGACTCGATCGAGTCCAAACAGAGGAAATTCAACTCGGTCGAGCTGATGGTTGAGTTGACCTGGAGGAGCCAGTATTCGAGGATCCTGGATTTGATTAATCCAGCACCTTACCAGGACTATCCCCAGAGCAGAGAATCCATACGGCCGGTTCGAGCGAGCCAGGTTCCACCAAGGCCAAAGCAGCCACACCCACTTCGAGGATAAGAAGAAGAACCGCAAGCTCGATCGAGCTGCATGGAGATGGTCGAGTGGAGTGCTCCTGATGGCCGATTGCCCTCTCCAGACCATGACCTTGCCTCCCAGTTCTTTGGGGGGCACTAAGGTATCAAACACCACACCCTTGTATATACCATTCATTTTCTTGCAGTTTTCTTTATTTTCCTTGGTTTTTGCCTCTTGAATCCTTCAATGATTTCTCTCACACAAGGGACTGTGTGATTTAAGTTTGGGGGAGGGTTCAAGAGATGATTTAACCTTGTTTATTTTGTTCTTAGTTTTTCATACATCCATTTGCATAGTAAAACCAAAAAAAAATCATAAAAGTTTCAAAAAATTCAAAAATATTTTCATCTTTTTGCATTCATATTTGTTAGAATTGTTTTGATTGCATCATTCATCTCTGTTTTAGTTGTGCATTGTTGATTTGATTTTAAGAATTTGTTCATCATTTGCGATTCATTAAGTGCCCAATTTCTAGATTCTTTTGTGCATTAGGGTGAGATTGATTGAACTACAAGAAACCATGTTTAACTTGATCATATCGCTGCATGCACATCTCATTCAACCATTGCTGTGATTTGATGCATTTCCCTATCTATTTGAACCATAACTTGATCTTTAATTACCAATGCTTGCATTTGATTTCAACTCATGGCTACCACATACATATCTGGACATTCTTTGCCTATTTCATATCTCTCTTGCTTGTCCAGATAGCTGATCTCCATCTTTGAGACAGTTACCACACCTTAAACCTAAGCGTTTTCATTTCAAACCTCCCCTTATTATCTCTTGTGCGAATTGTGAGACCTTTTCTTGGCTTTGCTTAGCATAAGGTGTTGTGTTTAAACCGGCAGGGGCAGTAGTTCTAGTTATCTAGTCCTCTTGGGTTTAGGGTTTAGGGAAATAAGGGGAGGTTTGAAATGAAAAAGACCCTCTAAACCCTAAACCCTAAACCCCAAACACTCAAAAAAGACCCTCTTTGTCTCTTAACCCATAAACCCTTAAACCAAATGAGTTGATTTTGGTTCACAATTTTACTTAATAAATGTTAAAGGGATTTGCTGATTTGAATGCATTGTTTGAGTGACTGTGAAGTGGGATTGATGTTGATAAACATGGTTAAAATCTTAATGAATATCTCTCACCTTGTTCATTCTAGAATCTCTAAGTTGGACATTTAGCAATTCGCTTTTGAGTTCATGTTTTAAGGAAGAATCAACTTGTTTTCAAACCTCATCTCTTTCTTGTTCTATTTGTTTGCTTGAGGGCAAGCAAAGGTCAAGTTTGGGGGTGTTGATGTACTTGCATTTTGCATAGTTTTAGTACATCTTTTATGCATCTTTTGCATAGTTTTAGCATCCATTAGCATCATATCTTGTTCCTTTTCCCTTCTTATGCATTCATAGTAGTTTTAGGTTGCATTTGCATACATGTGCATGTTTGATCCTTGAATAGGTCTTTTTGGAGCACTTTGGAGCAATTGGGACGTGAGGAGCAAGGAAGGACTTGGTGCATGGATTCAGCTCAACCGCACATGCTTAGGATGAAGAAGGAAGCCATCTTGAAGTCAGCTCGACCATCTACTCGACCAACCGGTCGAGTTCCTCAACTCGACCGGCCAAGTTCAACTCGATCGAGCTGCGGAGTCAATGGTCAAACCCGAAAAATGTTGCTTCCCCTTTGACTCCCCTTTGACCCTAAACCTAATCCTTCTTGTATTTAAAGGCTTGTGCCACGAAAAAGAAACAATCTTTAGCTTATTTTGTTTTAGCTTTTCTTTAATTGTATTTTTACTTTTTGCAAAACCTAGCCTCTCTTTGTGTTCTTGAGCTCTTGCTCTTGAACCTTAGATCTAGGCTTATCTTTTGTATTTTGCACTTGCTTATTTCAATAAAAGTTGTTTATTTCATCCCTTTTCTTTTATGTCTCTTTCATTGCATTTGATTGTGTATTTTTATGTGTAGTGAGTAGTTCCTTAGGGTTTAAGATGGGCTAGACTAGAGGATCTTATGCTTAATCTTTTGCTTATGTTCTTAATCTAAAATCTCTCTCTTTTGGACAACCTTAAGGCTACAACCACTATCCATGGTGTATGATCTAGGCGATTTTCCTCATGGAATGTTGGGAAATCGCTTGAAAAGGTCCACTAAGAGCTCCAATATGCTTGCTCTCGAAATGGAGTTTATAGGTGTTGGATGGGTTAGTTTGAGCAATGATCCTACTGCCTCTAAGGCTTGATTCTCACTGGCTGACCCCCTGTTTCTGAGATCTTGCCTTAGATGATAGCTTTCACCTTGGGAAAGGGTTAGCTAGGCTTGAGAAGCTCAATACCAAGAGATAGCTTGAGTACAAGTGGTTAAAGAGCAAGATTGATTAAGTATAGCCTTCCCCTAGTCGCAAGACCCTGTCTTAGACCCTGTCTTAGACCCTAACCTTCGCATTAGTATTAAAGTTCGTATCTTTATCGCTTTTCCTCTGTTTTTACTCAACTCGACCCTCAACTCGATCGAGTGGTTACTCTGTTCCACTCGATCGAGCCCTTGGTCGAGCTGCTTTCATTTACTGTTTTCTTTTACTTTCTGCATTGCATTTCATTTCATTAGGTTGCTAGAGTTACTTCCATCATTTTACTGTCTGCTTGACTTCTTGTGTTTGCATAAATTCATAGAGCAACATCTCACCCTTATGGATTGATAACCTCTTATACTACATCGACTATGATGGTTAAGAGGAATTGATTGATTGTGATTGCACCATACCATCTCATCTTTATTCACCACTGTTTGCATTCCACCTCATATCACTTACATCATTTCATATCATCTCATATCACTCACACACAAATACTATCATCAATTTTTGCATTCCACGCTGACCGCACCATTTTTTTTTTTGTTTTTTTGAAACTAAAGAACTTTTATTGAAATAAGCAAATGCAAATACAGAAAGATAAGGCCTAGATCTAAGGTTCAAGAGCAAAAGCTCAAGAACACAAAGAGAGGCTTAGGTTTTGCAAAAAGTAAAAATACAATTAAGGAAACGCTAAAACGAATATAAGCTAAAGATTGTTGTCTTTTTCGTGGCCACAAGCCTTTAAATACAAGAAGGATTAGGTTTAGGGTCAAAGGGGAGTCAAAGGGGAAGCAACATTTTTCGGGTTTGACCATTGACTCCGCAGCTCGATCGAGTTGGAACTTGGCCGGTCGAGTTGAGGAACTCGACTGGTTGGTCGAATAGATAGGTCGAGCTGACTTCAAGACGGCTTCCTTCTTCATCCTAAGCTTGTGCGGTTGAGCTGAATCCATGCACCGAGTCCTTCCTTGCTCCTCACGTC
>CACVBM020000267.1:0-14928 GCA_902728155.2 Microthlaspi erraticum | reverse complement strand
ATTCCGTTTCACTCATGTTTGTCCTCATAGTCATGTGTAGAACCTATTAATCCATGTTTGGATAAGTATGGGTCCATCTAGTTCATCTTATACACTACAAGTGAGTTTCCACAATGTGGAGTCACAGAGGTACATTTCGGACTCCTTACCTCTTCCGGTTAAATTAGGTCCATTTGATGTTTCTGATTGACCGTTTCACTCATGTTTGTTCCTCATAGTCATGTGTAGAACCTATTAATCCATGTTTGGATAAGTATGGGTCCATCTAGTTCATCTTATACACTACAAGTGAGTTTCCACAATGTGGAGTCACAGAGGTACATTTCGGACTCCTTACCTCTTCCGGTTCCCAAATTAGGTCCATTTGATGTTCCTCCCTTGGATTGAGACCGTTTCACTCATGTTTGTCCTCATAGTCATGTGTAGAACCTATTAATCCATGTTTGGATAAGTATGGGTCCATCTAGTTCATCTTATACACTACAAGTGAGTTTCCACAATGTGGAGTCACAGAGGTACATTTCGGACTCCTTACCTCTTCCGGTTCCCAAATTAGGTCCATTTGATGTTCCTCCCTTGGATTGAGACCGTTTCACTCATGTTTGTCCTCATAGTCATGTGTAGAACCTATTAATCCATGTTTGGATAAGTATGGGTCCATCTAGTTCATCTTATACACTACAAGTGAGTTTCCACAATGTGGAGTCACAGAGGTACATTTCGGACTCCTTACCTCTTCCGGTTCCCAAATTAGGTCCATTTGATGTTCCTCCCTTGGATTGAGACCGTTTCACTCATGTTTGTCCTCATAGTCATGTGTAGAACCTATTAATCCATGTTTGGATAAGTATGGGTCCATCTAGTTCATCTTATACACTACAAGTGAGTTTCCACAATGTGGAGTCACAGAGGTACATTTCGGACTCCTTACCTCTTCCGGTTCCCAAATTAGGTCCATTTGATGTTCCTCCCTTGGATTGAGACCGTTTCACTCATGTTTGTCCTCATAGTCATGTGTAGAACCTATTAATCCATGTTTGGATAAGTATGGGTCCATCTAGTTCATCTTATACACTACAAGTGAGTTTCCACAATGTGGAGTCACAGAGGTACATTTCGGACTCCTTACCTCTTCCGGTTCCCAAATTAGGTCCATTTGATGTTCCTCCCTTGGATTGAGACCGTTTCACTCATGTTTGTCCTCATAGTCATGTGTAGAACCTATTAATCCATGTTTGGATAAGTATGGGTCCATCTAGTTCATCTTATACACTACAAGTGAGTTTCCACAATGTGGAGTCACAGAGGTACATTTCGGACTCCTTACCTCTTCCGGTTCCCAAATTAGGTCCATTTGATGTTCCTCCCTTGGATTGAGACCGTTTCACTCATGTTTGTCCTCATAGTCATGTGTAGAACCTATTAATCCATGTTTGGATAAGTATGGGTCCATCTAGTTCATCTTATACACTACAAGTGAGTTTCCACAATGTGGAGTCACAGAGGTACATTTCGGACTCCTTACCTCTTCCGGTTCCCAAATTAGGTCCATTTGATGTTCCTCCCTTGGATTGAGACCGTTTCACTCATGTTTGTCCTCATAGTCATGTGTAGAACCTATTAATCCATGTTTGGATAAGTATGGGTCCATCTAGTTCATCTTATACACTACAAGTGAGTTTCCACAATGTGGAGTCACAGAGGTACATTTCGGACTCCTTACCTCTTCCGGTTCCCAAATTAGGTCCATTTGATGTTCCTCCCTTGGATTGAGACCGTTTCACTCATGTTTGTCCTCATAGTCATGTGTAGAACCTATTAATCCATGTTTGGATAAGTATGGGTCCATCTAGTTCATCTTATACACTACAAGTGAGTTTCCACAATGTGGAGTCACAGAGGTACATTTCGGACTCCTTACCTCTTCCGGTTCCCAAATTAGGTCCATTTGATGTTCCTCCCTTGGATTGAGACCGTTTCACTCATGTTTGTCCTCATAGTCATGTGTAGAACCTATTAATCCATGTTTGGTAAGTATGGGTCCATCTAGTTCATCTTATACACTACAAGTGAGTTTCCACAATGTGGAGTCACAGAGGTACATTTCGGACTCCTTACCTCTTCCGGTTCCCAAATTAGGTCCATTTGATGTTCCTCCCTTGGATTGAGACCGTTTCACTCATGTTTGTCCTCATAGTCATGTGTAGAACCTATTAATCCATGTTTGGATAAGTATGGGTCCATCTAGTTCATCTTATACACTACAAGTGAGTTTCCACAATGTGGAGTCACAGAGGTACATTTCGGACTCCTTACCTCTTCCGGTTCCCAAATTAGGTCCATTTGATGTTCCTCCCTTGGATTGAGACCGTTTCACTCATGTTTGTCCTCATAGTCATGTGTAGAACCTATTAATCCATGTTTGGAGTATGGGTCCATCTAGTTCATCTTATACACTACAAGTGAGTTTCCACAATGTGGAGTCACAGAGGTACATTTCGGACTCCTTACCTCTTCCGGTTCCCAAATTAGGTCCATTTGATGTTCCTCCCTTGGATTGAGACCGTTTCACTCATGTTTGTCCTCATAGTCATGTGTAGAACCTATTAATCCATGTTTGGGATAAGTATGGGTCCATCTAGTTCATCTTATACACTACAAGTGAGTTTCCACAATGTGGAGTCACAGAGGTACATTTCGGACTCCTTACCTCTTCCGGTTCCCAAATTAGGTCCATTTGATGTTCCTCCCTTGGATTGAGACCGTTTCACTCATGTTTGTCCTCATAGTCATGTGTAGAACCTATTAATCCATGTTTGGATAAGTATGGGTCCATCTAGTTCATCTTATACACTACAAGTGAGTTTCCACAATGTGGAGTCACAGAGGTACATTTCGGACTCCTTACCTCTTCCGGTTCCCAAATTAGGTCCATTTGATGTTCCTCCCTTGGATTGAGACCGTTTCACTCATGTTTGTCCTCATAGTCATGTGTAGAACCTATTAATCCATGTTTGGATAAGTATGGGTCCATCTAGTTCATCTTATACACTACAAGTGAGTTTCCACAATGTGGAGTCACAGAGGTACATTTCGGACTCCTTACCTCTTCCGGTTCCCAAATTAGGTCCATTTGATGTTCCTCCCTTGGATTGAGACCGTTTCACTCATGTTTGTCCTCATAGTCATGTGTAGAACCTATTAATCCATGTTTGGGATAAGTATGGGTCCATCTAGTTCATCTTATACACTACAAGTGAGTTTCCACAATGTGGAGTCACAGAGGTACATTTCGGACTCCTTACCTCTTCCGGTTCCCAAATTAGGTCCATTTGATGTTCCTCCCTTGGATTGAGACCGTTTCACTCATGTTTGTCCTCATAGTCATGTGTAGAACCTATTAATCCATGTTTGGATAAGTATGGGTCCATCTAGTTCATCTTATACACTACAAGTGAGTTTCCACAATGTGGAGTCACAGAGGTACATTTCGGACTCCTTACCTCTTCCGGTTCCCAAATTAGGTCCATTTGATGTTCCTCCCTTGGATTGAGACCGTTTCACTCATGTTTGTCCTCATAGTCATGTGTAGAACCTATTAATCCATGTTTGGTAAGTATGGGTCCATCTAGTTCATCTTATACACTACAAGTGAGTTTCCACAATGTGGAGTCACAGAGGTACATTTCGGACTCCTTACCTCTTCCGGTTCCCAAATTAGGTCCATTTGATGTTCCTCCCTTGGATTGAGACCGTTTCACTCATGTTTGTCCTCATAGTCATGTGTAGAACCTATTAATCCATGTTTGGTAAGTATGGGTCCATCTAGTTCATCTTATACACTACAAGTGAGTTTCCACAATGTGGAGTCACAGAGGTACATTTCGGACTCCTTACCTCTTCCGGTTCCCAAATTAGGTCCATTTGATGTTCCTCCCTTGGATTGAGACCGTTTCACTCATGTTTGTCCTCATAGTCATGTGTAGAACCTATTAATCCATGTTTGGTAAGTATGGGTCCATCTAGTTCATCTTATACACTACAAGTGAGTTTCCACAATGTGGAGTCACAGAGGTACATTTCGGACTCCTTACCTCTTCCGGTTCCCAAATTAGGTCCATTTGATGTTCCTCCCTTGGATTGAGACCGTTTCACTCATGTTTGTCCTCATAGTCATGTGTAGAACCTATTAATCCATGTTTGGTAAGTATGGGTCCATCTAGTTCATCTTATACACTACAAGTGAGTTTCCACAATGTGGAGTCACAGAGGTACATTTCGGACTCCTTACCTCTTCCGGTTCCCAAATTAGGTCCATTTGATGTTCCTCCCTTGGATTGAGACCGTTTCACTCATGTTTGTCCTCATAGTCATGTGTAGAACCTATTAATCCATGTTTGGTAAGTATGGGTCCATCTAGTTCATCTTATACACTACAAGTGAGTTTCCACAATGTGGAGTCACAGAGGTACATTTCGGACTCCTTACCTCTTCCGGTTCCCAAATTAGGTCCATTTGATGTTCCTCCCTTGGATTGAGACCGTTTCACTCATGTTTGTCCTCATAGTCATGTGTAGAACCTATTAATCCATGTTTGGGTAAGTATGGGTCCATCTAGTTCATCTTATACACTACAAGTGAGTTTCCACAATGTGGAGTCACAGAGGTACATTTCGGACTCCTTACCTCTTCCGGTTCCCAAATTAGGTCCATTTGATGTTCCTCCCTTGGATTGAGACCGTTTCACTCATGTTTGTCCTCATAGTCATGTGTAGAACCTATTAATCCATGTTTGGTAAGTATGGGTCCATCTAGTTCATCTTATACACTACAAGTGAGTTTCCACAATGTGGAGTCACAGAGGTACATTTCGGACTCCTTACCTCTTCCGGTTCCCAAATTAGGTCCATTTGATGTTCCTCCCTTGGATTGAGACCGTTTCACTCATGTTTGTCCTCATAGTCATGTGTAGAACCTATTAATCCATGTTTGGTAAGTATGGGTCCATCTAGTTCATCTTATACACTACAAGTGAGTTTCCACAATGTGGAGTCACAGAGGTACATTTCGGACTCCTTACCTCTTCCGGTTCCCAAATTAGGTCCATTTGATGTTCCTCCCTTGGATTGAGACCGTTTCACTCATGTTTGTCCTCATAGTCATGTGTAGAACCTATTAATCCATGTTTGGATAAGTATGGGTCCATCTAGTTCATCTTATACACTACAAGTGAGTTTCCACAATGTGGAGTCACAGAGGTACATTTCGGACTCCTTACCTCTTCCGGTTCCCAAATTAGGTCCATTTGATGTTCCTCCCTTGGATTGAGACCGTTTCACTCATGTTTGTCCTCATAGTCATGTGTAGAACCTATTAATCCATGTTTTAAGTATGGGTCCATCTAGTTCATCTTATACACTACAAGTGAGTTTCCACAATGTGGAGTCACAGAGGTACATTTCGGACTCCTTACCTCTTCCGGTTCCCAAATTAGGTCCATTTGATGTTCCTCCCTTGGATTGAGACCGTTTCACTCATGTTTGTCCTCATAGTCATGTGTAGAACCTATTAATCCATGTTTGGTAAGTATGGGTCCATCTAGTTCATCTTATACACTACAAGTGAGTTTCCACAATGTGGAGTCACAGAGGTACATTTCGGACTCCTTACCTCTTCCGGTTCCCAAATTAGGTCCATTTGATGTTCCTCCCTTGGATTGAGACCGTTTCACTCA
Source organism: Microthlaspi erraticum (assembly GCA_902728155.2). Taxonomy (NCBI): domain Eukaryota; kingdom Viridiplantae; phylum Streptophyta; class Magnoliopsida; order Brassicales; family Brassicaceae; genus Microthlaspi; species Microthlaspi erraticum. The sequence goes on along the minus strand of CACVBM020000267.1, from coordinate 9,194 downwards.
TGTTTGTCCTCATAGTCATGTGTAGAACCTATTAATCCATGTTTGGTAAGTATGGGTCCATCTAGTTCATCTTATACACTACAAGTGAGTTTCCACAATGTGGAGTCACAGAGGTACATTTCGGACTCCTTACCTCTTCCGGTTCCCAAATTAGGTCCATTTGATGTTCCTCCCTTGGATTGAGACCGTTTCACTCATGTTTGTCCTCATAGTCATGTGTAGAACCTATTAATCCATGTTTGGTAAGTATGGGTCCATCTAGTTCATCTTATACACTACAAGTGAGTTTCCACAATGTGGAGTCACAGAGGTACATTTCGGACTCCTTACCTCTTCCGGTTCCCAAATTAGGTCCATTTGATGTTCCTCCCTTGGATTGAGACCGTTTCACTCATGTTTGTCCTCATAGTCATGTGTAGAACCTATTAATCCATGTTTGGGTAAGTATGGGTCCATCTAGTTCATCTTATACACTACAAGTGAGTTTCCACAATGTGGAGTCACAGAGGTACATTTCGGACTCCTTACCTCTTCCGGTTCCCAAATTAGGTCCATTTGATGTTCCTCCCTTGGATTGAGACCGTTTCACTCATGTTTGTCCTCATAGTCATGTGTAGAACCTATTAATCCATGTTTGGTAAGTATGGGTCCATCTAGTTCATCTTATACACTACAAGTGAGTTTCCACAATGTGGAGTCACAGAGGTACATTTCGGACTCCTTACCTCTTCCGGTTCCCAAATTAGGTCCATTTGATGTTCCTCCCTTGGATTGAGACCGTTTCACTCATGTTTGTCCTCATAGTCATGTGTAGAACCTATTAATCCATGTTTGGTAAGTATGGGTCCATCTAGTTCATCTTATACACTACAAGTGAGTTTCCACAATGTGGAGTCACAGAGGTACATTTCGGACTCCTTACCTCTTCCGGTTCCCAAATTAGGTCCATTTGATGTTCCTCCCTTGGATTGAGACCGTTTCACTCATGTTTGTCCTCATAGTCATGTGTAGAACCTATTAATCCATGTTTGGATAAGTATGGGTCCATCTAGTTCATCTTATACACTACAAGTGAGTTTCCACAATGTGGAGTCACAGAGGTACATTTCGGACTCCTTACCTCTTCCGGTTCCCAAATTAGGTCCATTTGATGTTCCTCCCTTGGATTGAGACCGTTTCACTCATGTTTGTCCTCATAGTCATGTGTAGAACCTATTAATCCATGTTTGGGTAAGTATGGGTCCATCTAGTTCATCTTATACACTACAAGTGAGTTTCCACAATGTGGAGTCACAGAGGTACATTTCGGACTCCTTACCTCTTCCGGTTCCCAAATTAGGTCCATTTGATGTTCCTCCCTTGGATTGAGACCGTTTCACTCATGTTTGTCCTCATAGTCATGTGTAGAACCTATTAATCCATGTTTGGTAAGTATGGGTCCATCTAGTTCATCTTATACACTACAAGTGAGTTTCCACAATGTGGAGTCACAGAGGTACATTTCGGACTCCTTACCTCTTCCGGTTCCCAAATTAGGTCCATTTGATGTTCCTCCCTTGGATTGAGACCGTTTCACTCATGTTTGTCCTCATAGTCATGTGTAGAACCTATTAATCCATGTTTGGTAAGTATGGGTCCATCTAGTTCATCTTATACACTACAAGTGAGTTTCCACAATGTGGAGTCACAGAGGTACATTTCGGACTCCTTACCTCTTCCGGTTCCCAAATTAGGTCCATTTGATGTTCCTCCCTTGGATTGAGACCGTTTCACTCATGTTTGTCCTCATAGTCATGTGTAGAACCTATTAATCCATGTTTGGATAAGTATGGGTCCATCTAGTTCATCTTATACACTACAAGTGAGTTTCCACAATGTGGAGTCACAGAGGTACATTTCGGACTCCTTACCTCTTCCGGTTCCCAAATTAGGTCCATTTGATGTTCCTCCCTTGGATTGAGACCGTTTCACTCATGTTTGTCCTCATAGTCATGTGTAGAACCTATTAATCCATGTTTGGTAAGTATGGGTCCATCTAGTTCATCTTATACACTACAAGTGAGTTTCCACAATGTGGAGTCACAGAGGTACATTTCGGACTCCTTACCTCTTCCGGTTCCCAAATTAGGTCCATTTGATGTTCCTCCCTTGGATTGAGACCGTTTCACTCATGTTTGTCCTCATAGTCATGTGTAGAACCTATTAATCCATGTTTGGTAAGTATGGGTCCATCTAGTTCATCTTATACACTACAAGTGAGTTTCCACAATGTGGAGTCACAGAGGTACATTTCGGACTCCTTACCTCTTCCGGTTCCCAAATTAGGTCCATTTGATGTTCCTCCCTTGGATTGAGACCGTTTCACTCATGTTTGTCCTCATAGTCATGTGTAGAACCTATTAATCCATGTTTGGTAAGTATGGGTCCATCTAGTTCATCTTATACACTACAAGTGAGTTTCCACAATGTGGAGTCACAGAGGTACATTTCGGACTCCTTACCTCTTCCGGTTCCCAAATTAGGTCCATTTGATGTTCCTCCCTTGGATTGAGACCGTTTCACTCATGTTTGTCCTCATAGTCATGTGTAGAACCTATTAATCCATGTTTGGATAAGTATGGGTCCATCTAGTTCATCTTATACACTACAAGTGAGTTTCCACAATGTGGAGTCACAGAGGTACATTTCGGACTCCTTACCTCTTCCGGTTCCCAAATTAGGTCCATTTGATGTTCCTCCCTTGGATTGAGACCGTTTCACTCATGTTTGTCCTCATAGTCATGTGTAGAACCTATTAATCCATGTTTGGATAAGTATGGGTCCATCTAGTTCATCTTATACACTACAAGTGAGTTTCCACAATGTGGAGTCACAGAGGTACATTTCGGACTCCTTACCTCTTCCGGTTCCCAAATTAGGTCCATTTGATGTTCCTCCCTTGGATTGAGACCGTTTCACTCATGTTTGTCCTCATAGTCATGTGTAGAACCTATTAATCCATGTTTGGATAAGTATGGGTCCATCTAGTTCATCTTATACACTACAAGTGAGTTTCCACAATGTGGAGTCACAGAGGTACATTTCGGACTCCTTACCTCTTCCGGTTCCCAAATTAGGTCCATTTGATGTTCCTCCCTTGGATTGAGACCGTTTCACTCATGTTTGTCCTCATAGTCATGTGTAGAACCTATTAATCCATGTTTGGTAAGTATGGGTCCATCTAGTTCATCTTATACACTACAAGTGAGTTTCCACAATGTGGAGTCACAGAGGTACATTTCGGACTCCTTACCTCTTCCGGTTCCCAAATTAGGTCCATTTGATGTTCCTCCCTTGGATTGAGACCGTTTCACTCATGTTTGTCCTCATAGTCATGTGTAGAACCTATTAATCCATGTTTGGATAAGTATGGGTCCATCTAGTTCATCTTATACACTACAAGTGAGTTTCCACAATGTGGAGTCACAGAGGTACATTTCGGACTCCTTACCTCTTCCGGTTCCCAAATTAGGTCCATTTGATGTTCCTCCCTTGGATTGAGACCGTTTCACTCATGTTTGTCCTCATAGTCATGTGTAGAACCTATTAATCCATGTTTGGTAAGTATGGGTCCATCTAGTTCATCTTATACACTACAAGTGAGTTTCCACAATGTGGAGTCACAGAGGTACATTTCGGACTCCTTACCTCTTCCGGTTCCCAAATTAGGTCCATTTGATGTTCCTCCCTTGGATTGAGACCGTTTCACTCATGTTTGTCCTCATAGTCATGTGTAGAACCTATTAATCCATGTTTGGATAAGTATGGGTCCATCTAGTTCATCTTATACACTACAAGTGAGTTTCCACAATGTGGAGTCACAGAGGTACATTTCGGACTCCTTACCTCTTCCGGTTCCCAAATTAGGTCCATTTGATGTTCCTCCCTTGGATTGAGACCGTTTCACTCATGTTTGTCCTCATAGTCATGTGTAGAACCTATTAATCCATGTTTGGATAAGTATGGGTCCATCTAGTTCATCTTATACACTACAAGTGAGTTTCCACAATGTGGAGTCACAGAGGTACATTTCGGACTCCTTACCTCTTCCGGTTCCCAAATTAGGTCCATTTGATGTTCCTCCCTTGGATTGAGACCGTTTCACTCATGTTTGTCCTCATAGTCATGTGTAGAACCTATTAATCCATGTTTGGTAAGTATGGGTCCATCTAGTTCATCTTATACACTACAAGTGAGTTTCCACAATGTGGAGTCACAGAGGTACATTTCGGACTCCTTACCTCTTCCGGTTCCCAAATTAGGTCCATTTGATGTTCCTCCCTTGGATTGAGACCGTTTCACTCATGTTTGTCCTCATAGTCATGTGTAGAACCTATTAATCCATGTTTGGTAAGTATGGGTCCATCTAGTTCATCTTATACACTACAAGTGAGTTTCCACAATGTGGAGTCACAGAGGTACATTTCGGACTCCTTACCTCTTCCGGTTCCCAAATTAGGTCCATTTGATGTTCCTCCCTTGGATTGAGACCGTTTCACTCATGTTTGTCCTCATAGTCATGTGTAGAACCTATTAATCCATGTTTGGGTAAGTATGGGTCCATCTAGTTCATCTTATACACTACAAGTGAGTTTCCACAATGTGGAGTCACAGAGGTACATTTCGGACTCCTTACCTCTTCCGGTTCCCAAATTAGGTCCATTTGATGTTCCTCCCTTGGATTGAGACCGTTTCACTCATGTTTGTCCTCATAGTCATGTGTAGAACCTATTAATCCATGTTTGGTAAGTATGGGTCCATCTAGTTCATCTTATACACTACAAGTGAGTTTCCACAATGTGGAGTCACAGAGGTACATTTCGGACTCCTTACCTCTTCCGGTTCCCAAATTAGGTCCATTTGATGTTCCTCCCTTGGATTGAGACCGTTTCACTCATGTTTGTCCTCATAGTCATGTGTAGAACCTATTAATCCATGTTTGGTAAGTATGGGTCCATCTAGTTCATCTTATACACTACAAGTGAGTTTCCACAATGTGGAGTCACAGAGGTACATTTCGGACTCCTTACCTCTTCCGGTTCCCAAATTAGGTCCATTTGATGTTCCTCCCTTGGATTGAGACCGTTTCACTCATGTTTGTCCTCATAGTCATGTGTAGAACCTATTAATCCATGTTTGGATAAGTATGGGTCCATCTAGTTCATCTTATACACTACAAGTGAGTTTCCACAATGTGGAGTCACAGAGGTACATTTCGGACTCCTTACCTCTTCCGGTTCCCAAATTAGGTCCATTTGATGTTCCTCCCTTGGATTGAGACCGTTTCACTCATGTTTGTCCTCATAGTCATGTGTAGAACCTATTAATCCATGTTTGGTAAGTATGGGTCCATCTAGTTCATCTTATACACTACAAGTGAGTTTCCACAATGTGGAGTCACAGAGGTACATTTCGGACTCCTTACCTCTTCCGGTTCCCAAATTAGGTCCATTTGATGTTCCTCCCTTGGATTGAGACCGTTTCACTCATGTTTGTCCTCATAGTCATGTGTAGAACCTATTAATCCATGTTTGGTAAGTATGGGTCCATCTAGTTCATCTTATACACTACAAGTGAGTTTCCACAATGTGGAGTCACAGAGGTACATTTCGGACTCCTTACCTCTTCCGGTTCCCAAATTAGGTCCATTTGATGTTCCTCCCTTGGATTGAGACCGTTTCACTCATGTTTGTCCTCATAGTCATGTGTAGAACCTATTAATCCATGTTTGGTAAGTATGGGTCCATCTAGTTCATCTTATACACTACAAGTGAGTTTCCACAATGTGGAGTCACAGAGGTACATTTCGGACTCCTTACCTCTTCCGGTTCCCAAATTAGGTCCATTTGATGTTCCTCCCTTGGATTGAGACCGTTTCACTCATGTTTGTCCTCATAGTCATGTGTAGAACCTATTAATCCATGTTTGGTAAGTATGGGTCCATCTAGTTCATCTTATACACTACAAGTGAGTTTCCACAATGTGGAGTCACAGAGGTACATTTCGGACTCCTTACCTCTTCCGGTTCCCAAATTAGGTCCATTTGATGTTCCTCCCTTGGATTGAGACCGTTTCACTCATGTTTGTCCTCATAGTCATGTGTAGAACCTATTAATCCATGTTTGGTAAGTATGGGTCCATCTAGTTCATCTTATACACTACAAGTGAGTTTCCACAATGTGGAGTCACAGAGGTACATTTCGGACTCCTTACCTCTTCCGGTTCCCAAATTAGGTCCATTTGATGTTCCTCCCTTGGATTGAGACCGTTTCACTCATGTTTGTCCTCATAGTCATGTGTAGAACCTATTAATCCATGTTTGGTAAGTATGGGTCCATCTAGTTCATCTTATACACTACAAGTGAGTTTCCACAATGTGGAGTCACAGAGGTACATTTCGGACTCCTTACCTCTTCCGGTTCCCAAATTAGGTCCATTTGATGTTCCTCCCTTGGATTGAGACCGTTTCACTCATGTTTGTCCTCATAGTCATGTGTAGAACCTATTAATCCATGTTTGGATAAGTATGGGTCCATCTAGTTCATCTTATACACTACAAGTGAGTTTCCACAATGTGGAGTCACAGAGGTACATTTCGGACTCCTTACCTCTTCCGGTTCCCAAATTAGGTCCATTTGATGTTCCTCCCTTGGATTGAGACCGTTTCACTCATGTTTGTCCTCATAGTCATGTGTAGAACCTATTAATCCATGTTTGGTAAGTATGGGTCCATCTAGTTCATCTTATACACTACAAGTGAGTTTCCACAATGTGGAGTCACAGAGGTACATTTCGGACTCCTTACCTCTTCCGGTTCCCAAATTAGGTCCATTTGATGTTCCTCCCTTGGATTGAGACCGTTTCACTCATGTTTGTCCTCATAGTCATGTGTAGAACCTATTAATCCATGTTTGGTAAGTATGGGTCCATCTAGTTCATCTTATACACTACAAGTGAGTTTCCACAATGTGGAGTCACAGAGGTACATTTCGGACTCCTTACCTCTTCCGGTTCCCAAATTAGGTCCATTTGATGTTCCTCCCTTGGATTGAGACCGTTTCACTCATGTTTGTCCTCATAGTCATGTGTAGAACCTATTAATCCATGTTTGGATAAGTATGGGTCCATCTAGTTCATCTTATACACTACAAGTGAGTTTCCACAATGTGGAGTCACAGAGGTACATTTCGGACTCCTTACCTCTTCCGGTTCCCAAATTAGGTCCATTTGATGTTCCTCCCTTGGATTGAGACCGTTTCACTCATGTTTGTCCTCATAGTCATGTGTAGAACCTATTAATCCATGTTTGGTAAGTATGGGTCCATCTAGTTCATCTTATACACTACAAGTGAGTTTCCACAATGTGGAGTCACAGAGGTACATTTCGGACTCCTTACCTCTTCCGGTTCCCAAATTAGGTCCATTTGATGTTCCTCCCTTGGATTGAGACCGTTTCACTCATGTTTGTCCTCATAGTCATGTGTAGAACCTATTAATCCATGTTTGGATAAGTATGGGTCCATCTAGTTCATCTTATACACTACAAGTGAGTTTCCACAATGTGGAGTCACAGAGGTACATTTCGGACTCCTTACCTCTTCCGGTTCCCAAATTAGGTCCATTTGATGTTCCTCCCTTGGATTGAGACCGTTTCACTCATGTTTGTCCTCATAGTCATGTGTAGAACCTATTAATCCATGTTTGGTAAGTATGGGTCCATCTAGTTCATCTTATACACTACAAGTGAGTTTCCACAATGTGGAGTCACAGAGGTACATTTCGGACTCCTTACCTCTTCCGGTTCCCAAATTAGGTCCATTTGATGTTCCTCCCTTGGATTGAGACCGTTTCACTCATGTTTGTCCTCATAGTCATGTGTAGAACCTATTAATCCATGTTTGGTAAGTATGGGTCCATCTAGTTCATCTTATACACTACAAGTGAGTTTCCACAATGTGGAGTCACAGAGGTACATTTCGGACTCCTTACCTCTTCCGGTTCCCAAATTAGGTCCATTTGATGTTCCTCCCTTGGATTGAGACCGTTTCACTCATGTTTGTCCTCATAGTCATGTGTAGAACCTATTAATCCATGTTTGGATAAGTATGGGTCCATCTAGTTCATCTTATACACTACAAGTGAGTTTCCACAATGTGGAGTCACAGAGGTACATTTCGGACTCCTTACCTCTTCCGGTTCCCAAATTAGGTCCATTTGATGTTCCTCCCTTGGATTGAGACCGTTTCACTCATGTTTGTCCTCATAGTCATGTGTAGAACCTATTAATCCATGTTTGGATAAGTATGGGTCCATCTAGTTCATCTTATACACTACAAGTGAGTTTCCACAATGTGGAGTCACAGAGGTACATTTCGGACTCCTTACCTCTTCCGGTTCCCAAATTAGGTCCATTTGATGTTCCTCCCTTGGATTGAGACCGTTTCACTCATGTTTGTCCTCATAGTCATGTGTAGAACCTATTAATCCATGTTTGGTAAGTATGGGTCCATCTAGTTCATCTTATACACTACAAGTGAGTTTCCACAATGTGGAGTCACAGAGGTACATTTCGGACTCCTTACCTCTTCCGGTTCCCAAATTAGGTCCATTTGATGTTCCTCCCTTGGATTGAGACCGTTTCACTCATGTTTGTCCTCATAGTCATGTGTAGAACCTATTAATCCATGTTTGGGTAAGTATGGGTCCATCTAGTTCATCTTATACACTACAAGTGAGTTTCCACAATGTGGAGTCACAGAGGTACATTTCGGACTCCTTACCTCTTCCGGTTCCCAAATTAGGTCCATTTGATGTTCCTCCCTTGGATTGAGACCGTTTCACTCATGTTTGTCCTCATAGTCATGTGTAGAACCTATTAATCCATGTTTGGTAAGTATGGGTCCATCTAGTTCATCTTATACACTACAAGTGAGTTTCCACAATGTGGAGTCACAGAGGTACATTTCGGACTCCTTACCTCTTCCGGTTCCCAAATTAGGTCCATTTGATGTTCCTCCCTTGGATTGAGACCGTTTCACTCATGTTTGTCCTCATAGTCATGTGTAGAACCTATTAATCCATGTTTGGTAAGTATGGGTCCATCTAGTTCATCTTATACACTACAAGTGAGTTTCCACAATCCACAGAGGAGACTG
>CACVBM020000266.1:20163-316630 GCA_902728155.2 Microthlaspi erraticum | reverse complement strand
TTCTAGCCTGTTGGTTCTAGGTGTATATCATCAAACCAAGTAAAACAATCCAGATTCAGACCGAGAGTAAACAAAAACAAGCTATGACTACGTTAACGTGCATGCCAAGCTACTTAGAGGGGGGAAAAGGGAAATAAACCTGGGCGTTCTTAGGGACGAGGAAGCCGAGGATTTGGACATCAGATTCTGATTTTCTTGGGATCAAAGGAGCTGCAGGATGCAAACGAAGAGTCTCTTTCACAATTGCTTCCAAGTAAGGCAGCTTCGGGATATCAGATTCTTGAACGACACCGTTTTCACCTATCACTTGCCGTATCTCACTCTGAGCTTTGACCATCTTCTCCGGTTTACGAATTAACTCCGACATTGCCCACTCCATTGAACTAGAGACTGTATCTGTCCCCGCAACAAACAAATCCTGTCACAAAAAAGAAGAAGAAAAAGGTAACAAATCCACGGTACTGCTCAAAGTATTTTAGAATCTTTATCATCATAAGTGTTTTGCAAGACTTACGAGAAGCATGTGTTTGATATCATTCATGGTGAACTCTGTTTCGTTTTGTTGTGTAAGATCCAGGAGAGAATCTAATATATCGATAGTCGAAGCCTCGTTAGGCTCTGTCTCTTTCTGAGTCACTCTTTTGTCCATCCTTGCATCAATAAATTCTTGGAAAACCCTAAATAATCTCTCAATGCAGAGCGTCGCTTCTTTTCTGCTTCCTTGCAAATCAAGAAACCTCAGAAACGGGAAAAAGTCTCCTGCGTTGGGTTTCCCAGAGATCTCCATCAGGTAAACCACCGCGTCATAGAATTCGTAAGACGACGAGTTAGATTCATACGTGGCCAAATCTACGGAAAGCAGAGCGTTTGAGATGATATTGAAAGATGTGACGAAGAGAGCACGAGCCATGTCAATAGCTTCTCCTCTCTCGCAAAATTGGTTTACTACGCTCACAAGTTCCTCCACCTTTCTCATCCTTAGAAATTGAATAGCGTCTAGGTTTTGCGGCGACAACAAAGTTTTCGTTAATGTTTTCCTCAAGAATCTGAAGATGCATACAAACAGAACTTCAACAAAGTTTTGTCTCAAAGTACAGATCCATTAGTACGGGGCTTATTTAATTTTGGACTTTGTTGTGATTAAAAGTGTCTCTTTACTTTTGGTTTAGTTTCATGTATAAATTTTGATTTCTTGGATATGAAAACGCAAAATAACTCTTTACAAAATTATAGTTTTATGGTTTATTTTTGTTGGTTTATACAAATGATTTCAGTCACAAAAAGAGTCTTGTTCATAGATAGAGTTGATACCTCCAATGATCCGACGGAGGAATCCAGACAATGGAATGTTTGTGGTGATCAAAGGCTCTAAGCGGGTCGTTATAGGTCCGAGCGGACAAGGCATGTTCGTGTGTTTTAAGTGCCTCTTTTGCTGTTTCTGGTGAAGATATAACCACAGCGGTTAACTTTCCAAGCTTCAAACTCATTATAGGTCCGTACGTTTTCGAAAAGGCAGCAACTGAACGGTGAGGATTAAAGCCGAGCTGGAATATGTTTCCGACCAAAGGCAGTCTTGGTGGACCAGGCGGAAGTGACCCTCGGCCGGAGCTCCTCCGCGTTTTTGCGGTGGTGAGGAAGACAAATAAGATTGCCAAGAGAAAACAGAGGGGCAGAGACATGGCCGGAGTTAGTGAGAGGTCCATTTAATTTGCACGACCCCTTTTATTTTGTATCTCCTCTTCTTGCTTGAAGAAATTGGAGAATGGCTACAAAAATATAACTCCATCATGCATTTTTATATTCATATTTTCGAAGTAATTATTTTTTTAAAAGAAGATATTGGGGGAATCAAGTTCGCCTACATCGATGTTAGTTGCGTGGTGTGATGTTTCTCTTGTTGCTTATAAACACCTAGAAAGACTTACGAGTTCTAGAAGTTTGTTTCTTGTCATGCACAGTTATGGAAAGTTGGAAAGTTAACTACGTACCAAATTGTTGTAAACCAAATTAAAGTGTTTAAGCGAATGACTAAAAATGTAGTATAGTGATTATTAATAACTAATGATTTATACTATTAGTGTTGTCATGTGTCAATGTGCTACTACTTGATATATTTAAATCCGGAAAATGTATATTGTAGATGGAAAAAATGTCAAAACTAAACGAGGACAAGTACTACTATGATTCTAAAACTATATTAATGACACATGGGAGAACAAGACACCAGCCTGCAACATTTATCACATTAATTACTATTTGGCAGCTTAACCACGTGTAGTTAGGTGTACGTTGCCCTCTTTATCTCGTGTTAGCTGTATTTTGTTCCGATCCGTTGTTAGGTTAAGCTGCTGGATGTGCATATCTTGATGTTTGTACGTGTTTACACAATAGAGTATTACAAATTTACAACTCTTAATTTATGTTTGTACGTGTTTACACAATAGAACACACAATAGAGCATTGCAAATTTGCAACTCTTAATTTATGTGAAGTTGGGGACCACAGTCACGGACCCCTACAAGTGCTGGCTGTAACGTTTCCGGCTACATAATAATTTTTGTTTAAAAAGGAAGTTAAATGAGTGGAACTCACATGAGCAATTCTAATTTTCTTGTATTACTCATCACTACTTCTCCTTCTTCTTATCGAATCTCCATTTTCTTTTTGAAACAAATACATGAAAAAAGTACATCTGAATCTGCAAAAGGCTTTGTGTTTGTCGCTTTTCTTTTTGCCTTTTTATGTTTTCCATAGATTCCCTTTTCAAGTTTCTAACGATGTTACCAAAGTCAAACCCCTACTAACTTACCCCTTTAATCTATCCCTATTAACAAAAAACATTATCAGTATATCCCCCCACTTCGAATGGCCTCAATATGAAGTGGATTTACGATTGTTTCTCCTTTTGAAGAGCTCTCTCAATGATGTTAAAAGTAGCTTTGACCTTTTTTTCCCCTCTGAGAGAAATTAAATTTTAAGAGATGGTGGCATAAAGGAAACTCGGAAAAGGGGAAACCCAAAAAGACAAACAAACCAAACCAAACCCACATACGTAAGAAAATCCAATAAGATTCAGACCAAAGCGATAAATGAAAAGGTCAAATTCCCATCACCAGAAAAAGCTTATTTTCGCTGACGTCACCGACACGTTTGCATACAAAAGATTCAGATTCTAAGGAAACATTATACTACAAAACTATATCCCGCTTAATCAGACGTTAAGCTGCCAATAGTCAAAACCAATGATTAAACTCGTAGCTAAACTGATTAACATATTCATCAGGGTGATTTTAGCAAAATCGAAGAAAAAATATCAATCATCACTGGTTTAGCTTCAACCTTACTCATATGACGTAGGCGCGTGACTTAACGCAAATCTTAAAAGCGAGTGATGTTGACTTTTACCATCCCTTGCCGATTAAATCTCGTGGGTCCCTTCGAACTAAATATCCCGAAATACCTCGTGAACCTCTCTCTCACGCGCCTCAAACACCGCGTGTTCCCTCACGCTCCTTAATAAAAACCTCACGACTCGGTGACTATCTCACCGGTCCCCACTAAACGACAAAACAAATTAATATACCCTCACATGACTGTCACATTTTTACAGTCACATCCCCATTTATTACCTGACACGTCACTTTCCTGTCACACAAGCATCTCTCTTTGTTATCCTCATTTTCATTTTTTTCAAAAATAATCAAAAATATTCTCCGAATTTACGTACGTCAGTGAGTAGCTGAAGAAAATTTAATAATTTTTGTCAGTTAGAAAACTTATCATCACCTTACCTTCTTCTTCAATGGAAGCTTCGGTTTAAACGAGACATTTTGTTACTTCTATTATCTACAAAAATGCCATCTCGCCACTCTCCGCCTGATATCGCGCCGTTGCAACCGACGGCGGTTAGCAACAACCATCACCGGTTACACACTCTTCCTCTTATCATCGCCGGTTCTCTGATCTTAACCGGAGCTCTACTCATCCTCTTCACTATACTTCTCTACCGGAAACTCTACCGTAACCGTACGGCTCCTTCAGATCTCATCTCCAAGTCTCCTCAACACTACCAATGCCGCCGATTCTCTTACTCTCAGCTCCGCCGCGCAACAAACTCGTTCTCCGAGTCGACTCAGCTCGGCCACGGCGGATTCGGGTCCGTCTACAAAGCTGATCTCCCCAGTGGCAATTCCCTCGCCGTCAAAGTCATGGACTCCTCCGCTGGGTCTCTACAAGGCGAGCGTGAGTTTCACAACGAGCTTTCTCTCTCCTCTCACCTAATCGGATCGCCACACGTCGTCTCTCTCCTCGGATTCTCCTCCGATCGCCGTGGCCGGCGGCTGATACTCGTCTACGAGCTCATGGCTAATCGTAGCTTACAAGACGCGCTCTTGGATCGGAAATGTGAGGAGCTTATGGATTGGAACAAGAGATTTGAGATTGCGACGGATATCGCAAAGGGGATCGAGTTTCTTCACAGCTGTTGCGATCCGCCCATCATCCACGGTGATATTAAGCCTAGTAACATCCTTCTCGATTCTGATTTCAAAGCCAAAATCGGAGATTTCGGTCTCGCGAGGGTAAAGTCGGACGATTTAGTTAGTGGCAACGATACTAGGATTCTGATTGAGGAAGAGGAGAAGAGAATTGACGTTGGTGATGATAATGGGTCGATTCTGGAGGAGACGGAGAGCGTGATTACTGTGTTTGAAGATGGTAACGCTGTGAATCTCTCGCCGGAGACTGGAGCGTCTCCGGGGGCGGGATCGGTGCTTTCGCCGGAGACTTGTGCGGTTAGCGTCCTGACAGCGTCTTCGGGAGCAGTGACGGGGTTGTCTCCGGAAGTGGGTTTGGAGAAAGGGAGTGTTTCGGAGAGCTGTTTGGAGCAGATGAGTGTGGAGAGTAGTAGTAAGCAGAAAGTGGGTTCGAGGAGAGATTGGTGGTGGAAGCAGGACAACAATGGCGGAAGCAGAGGAGGGATTGAGTCAGGGAGTGTGAAGGATTACGTCATGGAATGGATCGGGAGTGAGATTAAGAAAGAGAGTGATAACAACAAGGAGTGGGTGAAAAATGGTGATGGGTCATCATCAGTCACTAAGAAGAAGAAGAAAGAGAAGAAGAGAAAGCCTAGAGAGTGGTGGAAGGAAGAGTTTTGCGAGGAGCTCACTAGAAAGAAGAGGAAAAAGAAGAAGAAGAAGAAGAAAAGAGGGTTAAGCTCAATCTCAAGTATTGACTCTTGGTTTCACAGAGACGATGGTGATGATGCCGCCTCTGTTCATGATCAGAGTCATAACCCTTGCAAGAGGAAGAAGAGGAACAGTATAGATTGGTGGGTGGATGGGTTAAGCGGAGAGCTAAAATCAGTCATTGGTAAGAAAAACAGTCAAGATTCTGGTTTGTGGTGTGATGTGAATGTTCAGAAGAGCGGTGGAGTAAGCAGCACGCCGAGTATGAGAGGTACGGTGTGTTACATTGCACCGGAATGTGGCGGTGGAGGTGTCTTGTCTGAGAAATGCGATGTGTATAGTTTTGGTGTTCTGCTTTTGGTTCTTGTCTCCGGGAGACGGCCGTTGCAGGTGACTGCATCGCCTATGTCGGAGTTTGAGAGGGCTAATTTGATATCATGGGCTAAGCAATTGGCTTGCAATGGTAAATTGTTGGAGTTGGTTGATAAATCTATTCATTCTTTGGAGAAAGAGCAAGCGGTTCTTTGTATTACTATTGCATTGTTGTGTCTGCAAAGATCTCCGGTTAAGAGACCGACGATGAAGGAGATTGTTCAGATGCTTTCAGGTGCGGCTGAGCCACCACATTTGCCGTTTGAGTTTTCACCGTCGCCGCCTATGGGTTTTCCGTTTAAGTCAAGGAAGAAAGCACGGTGAAGCTCCGGTTTGGTTTTAAGCTCAGTCAAGCGTAGTAGATTGTCTAGTTTAAAAACCTTAAATTTGCAAGTTGTAGAAACTGTTTGATTCCGTAACATTAGATTCTTGCAAATACTTAACATCTTAATTTGGACAATATAAAATTCCAATTGACGTCAAGAACAAAAATGTAACGCATCTGTATGTGGTAAAGAAATATCTTAGCCGTTATGTTAGGTTTGCATCTAAGACTGGTGTCAATCTAATCGACAGTACATTTGTACACAGTCTCATCTAAGCCACTATTAATGGAGAGATATTTGCTAATTCCACACGATTCTTCAGGCAAACCCAACTGCAACTTTGAATGAAAAAGTCCCCACCTTTAAATGAAAACGTTGATCTTTTCAACCTTCATTTCACAATTCTTCTTCATATTAACACATTTCACCACAGAAACATATCTCTTTGAAGCCATCCATGGAAGCTCCACCACCTTCAAGCGATCCATACAAGTTCCTCAACATTTCACTTAACTCAGATGGGTCTCTCACGAGACACCGTGATTTTCCCAAACTGCCCCCAACGGAGCAATCCAAAGACATCCCATTAAACCCAACCACCAAAACCTTTATCCGAATCTTCAAGCCCCGGAATGTTCCACCGGAAACCAAACTCCCGATCCTCGTTTACTACCACGGCGGCGGATTTATCCTCTACGGCGCCGCCTCTGCTCCTTTCCATGAATCATGCAGCAAAATGGCCGATCGTCTTCAAACCGTGATCCTCTCTGTCGACTACCGTCTAGCTCCGGAACACCGTCTCCCGGCGGCGTACGACGACGGCGTCGAAGCAATCTTGTGGCTCCGCGATCAAGCTCGTGGCGCTACCAGCGGCGGCGACTGCGACCCGTGGTTGAAAGACGGCGTCGACTTCTCCAAATGCTTCGTGATGGGTTCGAGCTCTGGAGGAAACATCGTCTACAGCGTCGCGCTGCGTGTCGTCGACACTGATCTCTCTCCGTTGAAGATCCAAGGGCTGATAATGAACCAAGCTTTCTTCGGTGGCGTTGAGCCGTCGGATTCGGAGTCACGTCTTAAAGACGATCGGATCTGTCCGTTAACAGCTACTCACTTGCTCTGGTCGCTTTGTTTGCCGGAGGGCGTAGATCGCGACCACGTGTACAGCAACCCGATCAAGAGTAGTGGGCCCCAGGAGATTGAGAAGATGGGACGTTTCCCGGCGACTCTCATTAACGGTTACGGTGGCGATCCGTTGGTTGATCGACAGAGACACGTGGCGGACATGCTCAAGGCACGTGGAGTCCACGTGGAGACGAAGTTTGACAAAGATGGGTTTCACGCATGTGAGTTGTTTGATCCGACCAAAGCCAAGGCTTTATACGACACTGTTGAGGCCTTCATGAAGAGTCTTTCTTCGACAACAACACCAACTGTTACATCGTCCAACATGTAGTAGTGGTCCGATCTGAAATATTTTATGCTTTTATCTAGCTAATAATCAATAATTCCTGCAATTAATATGTAGTTCTCACTGTTTTCACTCGATTGGAGTTCTAAATATTTCAGGTTTATGATGTGTGGCCTAAAAATGTACTGCATGCTGCTGCTTTGTGTCTATCCAAATGTAAAACCCGATTAGATGATAACAGTGAACGTGTCTAATCATCCATTAGTGATCTACGTTTGATCAGCAAACATGTAAATTTATGATACTCGCCATCAAAACGTTACATCTTTAAAATCCTACTAATATTTATGGTGAACAAATTACATTATTGGAACTTAATTATGTGTCCAACTTTTAACCATAGTTTCACGGTTTCACCACCTACGTACATGCAACTTATAGAGAAATAGATTGTCATTTTGTAGCTATTTAGTTATTTGAATCAAAGTTTCATCTAATTTAGTTGGGAGGACTGTTGTTCAGCCAAACACACAAGCAAATGTAAAACACGATTCCTCATTTAGACACGATATCAAAACATTCTTGAATTAGTCAACATCGTTAAAATGCGAAAAAATAATGACCACAAATTAGTCCGTGCATTCATCCTAATCACATCTTAAGCTCCATTTAACAAACAAAAATACACACACAACAACAACAAAATAAAACAAAAGAACTCCCAACATTGCTTCGTAATCAAAGTTTACCGTTAATAAACCATTGATCACGCAGTTAAAAATAAAAACCATGTCAAGTGGTGACACTCGTCCATCATTTGATCCATACAAACACCTCAACATCACAATCAACCCAAATGGCTCATGCACGCGCCACTTCGTTTACCCGATGGTTAATCCAGACCCGGAACCATCACCGGGAAAGCTCGCCGCCTCCAAAGACGTCACCATTAACCAAGAGACCGGTTTAGCGGTACGGATTTACCGACCAACCAATCTCCCTTCCAACGACAACGCCGTCGCTCGTCTCCCGATCATCCTCCATCTCCACGGCTCTGGTTGGATTCTCTACCCAGCCAACTCCCCGGCGAACAACCGCGGCTGCTCTCAGATGGCGAGCGAATTAACGGTGATAATCGTCTCCGTTAACTACCGTTTAGCTCCAGAGCATAGAATCCCAGCTCAATACGACGACGCATTAGACGCTCTGCTCTGGGTCAAACAACAGTCCGTTGACTCAACTAACGGAGAGCCTTGGCTTAAGGACTACGCCGATTTCTCACGGTGCTACATCTGCGGCTCGAGTAACGGCGCTAACATCGCATTCCAATTAGCGCTGAAATCGCTGGACCACGATTTAACGCCGTTGAAAATCGACGGCTTCGTGTTTTATCAGCCGTTGTTCGGCGGCAAAACGAGGACGAAATCGGAGATCAAGAATTTCGCCGATCCGGTGATGCCGGTGCCGGCGATCGACGCAATGTGGGAGTTGTCTTTGCCGAAAGGCGTTGATCGGGATCACAGGTACTGTAATCCGCTGGGTTATTTGCCGCAGAAGGAGAAAGTGGGGCGTTTGGGACGGTGTCTGGTCATCGGTTACGGCGGAGACACGGAGGTTGATCGGCAACAAGACTTCGTGAATTTGCTGGTTACGGCTGGAGTAAAGGTTGAAGCACGGTTTGACGATGCCGGCTTCCATGGAATCGAGCTCGTTGATCCACGGCGAGCCGTCGCTCTTCTTAATATGATCAGAGATTTTATCAACTAACGATACTTCGTCGTCGTTAATTACATTGAACATTGTTATGATCTTCTGCAAATGTATTGCCAAAAAAAAAATGTTAAATATGTAAATATTGTTTTTTTCTGCTTTAATAATTTAACTATTCCATAATTTCGTATTTTCCGTTATTTGAATGACAGTGTCTACCAATCAAAATCTAAGATTACACTTTTAAATCTTTCTAATCAAAATTAAACCTAGTATTTCGATTTTTTAAGTCAAACTTGTGAAAAAATTATAACATCGAACGGTCAATATATCATGTGTGGGCCATAGGATGAATATATAAAAATACACATGAGATCGTCACCTTTAAGAGATCGGGTCATTCAACATTGAGAGAACTTCGTCTTCCTCAAAGTGTTTCCACCTCCTCGCTAATAACTTATTTCTCTATACTCCATGGCGGACGGTGGGGCTGACTCTCCAGCTCCACCTTCGGAAAACGGCGGAGAGTTTCTGTTGTCGCTTTTGCATAGAAGACCGTACCAGCAGAACAACAGACCCGAGCATCAGTCTCAGTCATACGCTCTCGATCCGGCCATTGCAGCAGTTGGTCCCACCGTGAATGACTTTCCTCCGTCGAATTGGCCGTCCAACGGTCGTGATCGACCGGGTACGCATACTCCTCCTTGGCCCCTCGCCTTTTCACCTCCTAATCTCTCACCCAATCTGTTAGGGTTTTCTCAATTCCCGCTTAACCCTTTCCTCACGAACCAATTCGACGGTAATCAAAGAGTGTCCGCGGAAGATGCTTATAGATTAGGGCTTGCTGGAGCTGGAAACCACGCAATTGGGCTTACTGGAACTGGAAATCACGCAATGCCGTCGATGGTACATCCGCAGCCTCCGCCGCCGCCGCAATCAGAGAACCGGAAGCTTGTTTTTGGGTCTTTCTCCGGAGATGCTGCTCAAAGCCTCAATGGGTTACTTAATGGGAACTTGAAGTATGATTCTAATCTGAGCTCTGCCAATATGAGAAATCCCCAATCCGTTGTGCCGAATTCGATCACGGATCCAAACTTGCCTCATCTTCGGAACCACCATGAACACAGAGGAGGTTTCGCCGGAAGAGGAAACTGGGGTCCCATTGGGAATAACGGCAGGGGTGTCAAGTCTAATCCTACTCCTCCTCCTCCTGGATTCTCGAGTAACCAACGGGGATGGGATAGGGATTTGGGAAGTAAGGATGGTGATAGAGTGATTGGTAATTTTCAGAGAAGTGTTGATTTAAGTGCTGAGGATGATAGATTAAGGAGATTATCTATCCAGAACGAGAGCAGGTTCAATCTTGGTCAACAGATTGATCATCCTGGACCACCTATGAGTACAAATCTACATTCTGTTTCCGCAGCTGATGCTGAGGATTCGTTCTCGATGTTGAACAAGGAAGCTCGTGGTGGAGGTCAATATAAAGAAGAAGCAGGGCAGTTGAGTAAGGGAAAGAAGGAAGGCAATGGGGAGTTTGGCCCTGGTGATGATGAACTTGAGGACTTTGGAGAAGATATTGTTGAATCTTTACTGCTTGAAGATGAAACTGACGATAAGAATGCCAAAGATGAGAAGAAGAAATGTCGTGAAAAGGTTAGTTTCAGTTTGTGTGTAAGCTTTGTAATATAGGATATAACGAATCACTAGCTCTGTGAAATCTATTTCCACATTAGAAAGGAGGCTTTTTTATAGGTTGCGAATGTTGTCTAAGTCTAAGTCTGCGTTTTGTTATCAGGAATCGAGAGTGGACAATCGGGGTCAGTGGCTGCTTGGCCAAAGGTTAAGAATGGTTAAAAGGAATATGGCATGTAGAAATGACATCCGTAGGCATGACGCTCCTTTCATGGCAGTGTACAAGTCTTTGATTCCTGCGGAAGAGGAGCTGGAGAAGCAGAAACAACTAATGGCGCGGCTAGAGAATCTAGTTGCCAAAGAATGGCCTCATGCAAAGCTGTATCTTTACGGCTCATGTGCTAACTCTTTTGGTTTCCCAAAGAGCGACATTGATGTCTGCCTTGCAATCGAAGATGATGATATCAACAAAGCTGATATGCTATTAAAGCTGGCGGAGAATCTGGAAGCAGATAATTTCCAAAATGTGCAGGTACAATAAACTCTTTTTTCTTATATATGAAAATGTTGATTAGGTACTTACTACTTCTCTTTGTATGGATATGAATCTTGTGGCTATATACTTGGTTACATGTTATTGTGTAGGCGCTGACACGAGCCAGGGTTCCAATAGCAAAGCTGATGGATCCGGTTACTGGTATATCGTGTGATATCTGCATCAACAATGTATTGGCTGTTGTGAACACAAAGCTCCTGCGAGATTATGCGCGGATAGATGTGCGTCTTAGGCAGTTGGCTTTCATAGTGAAACATTGGGCAAAGTCTAGAAGAGTTAATGAAACTTATCAAGGAACACTCTCCAGCTACGCGTAAGTTCTTTCTCCTCCATAGTTCTAAATGAAGTTACTTTCGGTATTGCACAAAAAACTTATATATGGAACTTTGCAGGTACGTTCTGATGTGCATTCACTTCTTACAGATGCGTAGGCCGCCAATTCTTCCTTGCTTACAGGTGTGTAATACTATCTATATCCTTGTCTGTTATGTAATGTAATGTAAATGAATCTTGCTGTTTGATTGAAAGGCTTTTGGACTTGGTGCAGGAAATGGAACCAACGTACTCAGTGAGGGTTGATAATATCCGGTGCTCGTACTTTGATAGCGTTGATAGACTCGTGAACTTCGGATCTAGTAACAGGGAGACTATAGCAGAGCTGGTTTGGGGATTCTTCAATTACTGGGCATATGGTCACGACTATGCCAATACTGTTGTATCCGTCCGCACTGGTTCCATACTAGGGTAAGTAAATTTCACACACTAAACTTTTTCTGATTTAGCAAGTGTTGCTGTGAAACAATGTGGAAACATGAATCTCTGAGTGTGTTGCAGGAAGCGAGAGAAGGACTGGACGAGAAGAGTGGGGAACGATAGGCACTTGATATGCATAGAGGATCCGTTTGAGACGAGCCATGATCTTGGCAGGGTCGTGGATAAGTTTAGTATCAGAGTGTTGAGGGAAGAGTTCGAACGAGCTGCAAAGATTATGCATCAAGATCCTAACCCGTGTGCCAAGCTTTTCGAACCATATCTCCCTGGAGATAATAATAGCCAAGCCCACAATTAACTTTCAAAAGTTTGAATCAGATTCGTGTGAGCTTGTATATATATTATGGTTAGGTTCGCTCTCTTCCTTTTTTTGGTTGTTTTTGGATTCTTGCTTGCGACCCCAAACAAAAAAAATGTTGAAGCTTTTATCTGAAATGGGTAAGAACGTAAAGATGAAACGTGTCTGTTTTTTGTTATTGTGTGACCAGACAATGAATTTTCAAATAAAAATGAAAAAAACACAAAAATTAGAATGCTCACAAGTCACAACTCACAAGGAGGCTCTCCTTTGGTTGCTAAGTTTCATGTAACTCAAGGAGTCAAAATCCATCTGTTCCATATCATTAAAGAGCCTCAGACCCAAATAACAGTCTGAAGATGATTCGCCGGCATGCATGTAAATGGGCTCATTGAAAACGTCTACATGAGACCATTTTGCTCATCTCCTCTCTCTTTTTTGACAAATAGGTGTCATTTTGATTTTGTTTATAAAATGTTTGCTCTTTTACTTTTTTTTTGGTTTTTTATGATAGAAAAACGAGTAACAAAAAAAGTAGGGATATTTTACTAAAGCATTAGTGCAAACCAGATCCAAAGATACATAAATGCGTCTAAACGAAGTTTGAAATGGGAACAAACATGAATGTGTTCTTTCCTTGTGCACACACACTTGGCTAGAAACAGAAACCTCATCCTAGTAAATTGCCACATCCAGATAGTCTCCAATCTGCAAAAAAAAAGATGATAAAATCATTGCAGTTTAGCTACTTGGGCAACAGATTTTGATTAAGGTGATCGTATCATCCAAAAGATTATCTTCGTAGTGTTTTAACTTACCACGAAGTGAAGGTCAGAGAGCGTTTTGCTGTCGTCTGGCTGTTTCCGGTTAGGATAAGACATCGTCTGACCAACCTTTATCAAATTCACAAGAAGAATCACAAGATCAGCATCTTCTCATGAGTCCTTGGATACAAAATATATAAAACAAACTAAATAACTGTGTTGTAGTGACTAGCTAATGTTTCGACAATGTCTCATAGTATAACAAAAGACATTTCAGGACACTATTGAGCCATTGTTGCTAAAACTCTGAATCATATCGTTAGCTATGCAACTAATTAGCAGAGAAACCTAGAAACTTCATCAATGTTCATAACTTATATCCTATCTGATACAGAATCAAACTTGTGAAGAAGAGTAATGTTACCTGTCTGACAGTAAAGCGACCGTTCTTGTCTTGATAAACAAACGCAAAAGATAATCTTGCAGTCCTTCTCCTAGCTGCTACAGAGACTTCCTTGACCTGCAATGAAAACGTAATTTTAACACTGTGCTTGTGTGAAGTAATCACTTTTTAAGCTGAAATTTGTCATATTTCAAACAATCATCTCTAAAGCAAGCTGCTTTATTGTTGAATTGAGCACATGGTTAGTGTAAATACATACCAAATCTGTTAGCTCGCGAAGATTGGCGTCTTTCCATGTGTAAATTTGAACTTCATCCTTTGGTTCTTTGCCTCTCACAGCATAATCTTCCTTGGTGTGATGGCCACCACTCTGCAATGGAAATACAGTAGAGACTCAGCTAAACGCATAAAACTAGCTTCCATCATCAATTCTCGATTTTGCAAGTCAATTTCTCAAATCTTCAAATCGAATGAACAAGACATCGATCTCTTTTCAAAAACACTAAACCACAGCAGCAGCCAAATTGATTGATCAATTTACGATAAATCAACATACCTTGGTGAAAACACGAAGAAGCAGGGGACATGTCTGCGATTTCGAAGATCAATAAGAAAGAAAATCAGTGAATTGAAAGAAGAAAAACCCTAGAAAACTCTGAAGATGATTCGCCGGAAATCGAGCACTAACCTTCTCACGATCGACAGGTTCAGTTTTAGGAAGAGCAGATTGGTTAACGCCTCTTGGAGGTGGCGGCAATTGTTGCCTCCAACCGCCTTGTCTTCTCGTCGCTGCTTCTGCCATTATCTCTCTCTCTCTCTCTCTCTCTCTCTTTCTCTCCAGAAATTTCTCTCCGACGAAGTTAGTGTCAACGAGACTTAACTGATATTCCGGCTGCTTTAAGCCCACAATTATTTAGCTTAATGGGCCTTTGTACATATTATGGGTCTTCCAAATTTTATTGATTTCTCTTTGTCAAGGCCCTTTTATATTTTCTTCTCACACAGATTTGTAAATTGATTAGAAGGGACAATTATGGCGGCTCATTGGCTCCGAACTTGACATTTTCCACACCAAAATTAACAAAACTGATGATGAAGATATATTTTAAAAACACAGTTCTTTTATCAATTCCTTTTGTTTCATTCTTAAGAACAACAAAAAATGTATTTAAAGATAACAAAAATGGGGTCATTGATTGTTTTGATTAGTCAAGACGGTAACATTCAGAAGATAAGGCGCAATGACCCCACACCTCACATGAAGCTGCAGTGCCGTTTCCACGAGAGTTGTGAGGAGAGAAAAATTGGTAAGGAAATTATATTTGAGAAAGAAAAAAAGAAGTTGGAGAGAGTAAAGAATTTTACTAAAAAATGAAAAGTGTGAAACTACAAAGACTGCCCGATCTTCTTTGCTTCCCTTTCCGTATTTGGCATGCCCCTAACCACCACCACCACCTATTCCTTTTCCTTCACATCTTTTATAAATAAACAAATTAATTGATATTCTCCATTTTTTTTGTCTCTAAATGAAAATATCTATAAAGTACTGGTGATATATCGGATATGTATTTAAATTTCATGTACATTGGCTTGTTTTAAAAAAGGAAATACTAAATAGTAGAGCTCTATAATTTTGTCCACCATGATGCCATGTTCAATGAAACTCGTCCCAACATAAATGGTTTGATGTCATCTACACAAACGACTTTTTCCATTTTTATTTTCTTCGATTAGACACTACGAGGATAATTTGGGTCAGTGTCCAGTCCAGTTATTGATTTTGCTTTTATATACATAGTCGACTCTTATTGTTATTGAGATACCAACCAAACTCGAAAAAAGTACGTATTCCACTATTAATATGTTGTTTATAAAGAAGCCTTTAAAAGAAAAAAAATGTTTATAAAAAAAACCAATTCCACTAATGTTTTACAAGTTTTTATTCTTTTGAGATCCCGATAACTAAAACAGCTGTAAAAACAGCAATGTGTCAAAATGCCAACATAATGTAAAAAATAAGACAAAACTGCTGGATTACAAGTTAACAGTTCCATCGTCCATGATAACGTTATAATCACTACACAATCAGTAAAGGTGTTTTGTAGTTCAAGATATATATACAAATGTAACATTTTTTTGTTTGTTGTTTTCAAATTCCACGATTCCATCTATGGGGCCTTGGACGAAGATATATAAATAATTTTGAACCTCGGAGGAAGATAATATTTCTCTATATATGTGGAGATGATGAGTATGAATTCAGTTTTGAATAAGACCACGAGACACTGACATGTTGACTGACAGGTTAAAAATAAAATAAGACCCACAGTACGAATTATAGAGGCCTTACGTATGATTTCATGATTCTTTTCTTTTCCGATAAACGTAAGCTCATGATTATTTTCACTTGTTTTTTTTCGTAAAACTTAATTTTACTTATTGCAGAGCTTCGGTATCTTATTAGTGTATAATATCAGATCTGTTTAAGAAAAAAAAAATTCAAATCATTTCAAAAACATAACATGGGATTCGTTTTAAAACCTTTTTGACCTAGCTAACATTTTACTATTTCTAACTAACTGCATGAGAGCTTCAAGAACAATGATGAATTTCGATTCCCTGTTTTGACAACTTAACTTTCCAAAAAAGTAAAAATTAACCAGCATTCATTTCACACGTAATTAACTTCGTTCAATTTTAGGTTAAATAGACATTTTAACCAAATATATTAGTCACGGTTATTCTTCCCCAGAAGAGAACCACACTTGTCTATTTATTTATAAGAACATTCAGTATTCACTCCTCATTTACACAAACAAATACACTCTTAGCATGGACATGACATGATCCATAAAATCTGGAAAAGAAAAAAGAAAAAGAATTTGAATTTGAAATTTCAAGCTCTAGGAAAAGCAAAGAACAGAGTATAAATTTCAAATGGTCCAACTGTTAGAAGCAGATTTCCATTATTAGCTATCTAGCTATAACTACAAGGACAGAGTTATCATTTTGTTCCATCAAATATTGATGCCACATTTATTGAATTGTTTGATTATTTATATCAAAATAGAGAGAGAAAATATCTCATTTGTTGGTATCACACTATCACATACTTAGGACAGTCGAAAAAACGGGAAATAGTTAATAACAGATATATTCACCATAATAGCCTAACAACAAGAACATAAATTTAAAAGAGGGGTTTATAACTTTATATATGAAAACACGTTTTCCTTTAACAAAAATAAAAATTAAAACAGCGTTATCGTGTACGATACATATATTCCTTTCGATATATACTTATAGAAAAGTTAACAAGAGAAGAAGAAGAAGAATAAGGAGAGAGAAAGATGGGAAGAGGGAGAGTGGAAATGAAGAGGATAGAGAACAAAATCAACAGACAAGTGACTTTCTCAAAAAGAAGAAATGGTTTATTGAAGAAAGCTTATGAGCTATCTGTTCTATGCGATGCTGAAGTTGCTCTTATCATATTCTCTAGCCGTGGCAAGCTCTACGAGTTCGGTAGTGTTGGGTAAAATACACACCTTTCTCCTTTTAATCTATCATTTTAGCTCTTTTTACTCGATAAAGTTAGATTCTGTACTGAAATTGATGATTAAATGGTTTTTTTTATTACTGGCTACATCGTACGATTCCAGGATCTGATCGTGTTTTTGTCCTGTGGGTATTCTTTATTTTTTAGTGGTTGTGTCTTTTATCCTAAGGTAACTAGGGTTCATCCTTATAATATCTCTCTCTTTTTTTTTTTTTTTTTTTTTTTTTTTTCTCTTTCTCTCTTTCTTGGATCCATTATTATGAGCTAACGGGTCGTCCGTACGTCCTACTTTGCTTTTGTAATAAAATTTGGATTTTGATTCCTTTGATTCAGTAATCTCGAAGCTGTCAAAGTGTAAATGGGTTTTCTTCCCAAATTAGGGTTTTCCCTTTAGACCTGCGTGTCAGATCTAGCTAAGAATATATTACTATAATACATAATTGAACCAATGAGCTCTCGTGAGATGTTTCTTTTTCCTTGTTATTGAATTTGTAGATCAGTTGAAAGAACAATCGAACGGTATCATCGTTGCTACAACTGTTCTCTGGGCAATAATAAGCCTCAAGAGTCTACACAGGCAAGTATATTGTATATCTTTGTATACATGTACAATAAATGTCTCTTATTTTAATCAGATCTCTCCTCACCTAAATTCGTTTGTTACTATGAAATTCACTATATGTATCATCTATATGCATGGTGCAGAGCTGGTGTCAGGAGCTGACAAAGCTTAAATCCAAATACGAATCTCTTGTTCGCACTAATAGGTCTAACAATAGATTTCTAAACCCTTTAAATACTATTTGCATATTCTGTTATGTATATGCCAATCTCACAATTAATAGATATGTATGTTTGATTGCTAATAAATAAGGCATTTGCTCGGAGAAGATCTTGGAGAAATGAGTGTGAAGGAACTGCAAACGCTGGAGAGGCAGCTCGAAGCCGCTCTTACCGCGACTCGACAGCGCAAGGTTGTATGATCTTAACCACTTTTTTGTTTTAAAAAGTAGATAATATTATAACTGACCATGCAACTAATATATATGCAGACACAAGTTATGATGGAAGAAATGGAAGATCTTCGGAAAAAGGCAAGTTTTATACAATTGTTAGTGTTGCAAACCAAATTATTACACATTTATGCTCACCAATCAATCTACTTTTAAAATCGCAGGAGAGGCAACTCGGAGACATAAATAAACAACTCAAGATTAAGGTTTTGATCATTTTAGATCGCAAAAGTATAATGTCTAGAAATAAATATCGTTTATAGTTTTTTAATTTGTTGTCAATATATAGTTTGAGACCGAAGGTCACGCTTTCAAAATGTTTCAAGACTTGTGGCCAAACTCGTCAGCGGCATCGGTGGGCGGTGATCCTAACAATCCCGAATTTCCGGTTCAGTCTTCTCATCATGATTCAATGGATTGCAACACCGAACCTTTTTTACAAATAGGGTAACTATTTATCACTTTTCATCGTTTATGACAATGTATAGACATTCAAATTATATGTTGTGATTATAAGACTAGAGTATGGTACTTGGATTAACAGGTTCCAACAACGTTACTACGTACAAGGTGAAGGGTCTTCGGGATCCAAGAGTAACGAGGCATGTGGGACCAATTTCGTCCAAGGTTGGGTACTTTGACCTGTTGTTGACTAGACCACGATGCAACGGTCACGCCAATCTCAGCTCTAAAGTCGTTATATTTATCTTCTTTTTTATTTATTTATTATTATAACAAAAAAAAGGAACTTATATTATGTCTTAGGTTTTTGTCATTTTCCGGTGCGATATATATTTTCCACCTCGTGTGAATTTCTTCGCATGTGGCTCTTTAAACAATTTTACTCTTGTTTTCAGCTGATCTTAAACCTTTTTTTGGGTTTTACTAACACTCATTTTCGAAAAGAATCTGAAACTATTATCTGCAAAGACTGCAGCGTAGTAAAGTAATGAACTTCCGAAACAAATGGGTGAATAATGAAATTTTAACTGACACTCCAAAACAACATTTAAGGTAAGCTGTAATTAAATATGAACGAATCACAACATGTCACGTAGTATCCTTGGAACAGAAAGCAATGATGTAGTTGGGCCCACATTGCTGTGTACTTGATTTGACTTTCGAGAGAGCTCTTCTAGTTTGCTTGGCAAAACCTCACCGATCCGTCTTTTCAAGAACTCTTTAATTTTCTTTTTATGAAAAAAACAACTAAAAGCTTCGCCTTTAATAATGACTCATTAAAAATTAATGGGCTTTTATCGTTAAGTAAGCCTTGTTACAAGTAGGCCCTTGCAAATTAAGTTTATGGGCCCAAAATCAATGTTCAAAGCATATGCTGTTTATATACAGCAATATAAACTGTATAGCTCGTTTCATGTGTATCTGAATCTGACAATCTGTTATCTAAACAACATTACTAAAAGGAATATCAACAAGGGCGGTGACTAGGTAGGCTGATACAGTTTTTATTCTTCTCAGACTTTTTTTTTTTTTTTTTTTTTTGGTTAAAGGGCTTGCTTTCTTCTCAGACTTTTTACGTTTTAAAAGCCCTATTCTTTTTTTTCCTTTTTGTATAAAAGTTACATTTGACTGTTTTTAAGTTCGAGAGACAATGTAATTTTTTTGTTTTAATCACGATCAGTACTAAAATGGTATTCTCTCTCAAAACTAGCTTTTTAAAATATAATTTTACAGTAATATAAGTGGGTTCACTTGGAGTTTTTATTTTTTTTCATGATTAGAAAAGGTATTCTAAAATAAATAATTTGAAAAATAGCCTTTGCTAGTAACTTGATTCTATAAATCACAAACCAATATCAGTCTCTAAAACATTTGGTGTGATGGTGTATTTTATACTTATCTGATATTGATGGTGTATTTTATATATTTTCAGTGTATTTTTGGTTGGGAAAATATTTAAAGGGTAATTCCCAACAAAATTTAGGTTCCCTAAATACACTGAAAATATTCTTAGGAAAAAACACCTAACTTTTGTAAATTCAAGGAACCTTCCACAAATTCGAATTTGGACGTCAGAGAGTGAAACAAACTAAGTTGATTTGGTTTCCGTTTATATAAGTTCATTGTTCATAAATATGAAACTTTTTGAATCGAAGAAGAAAAAGAAAAAAAGTTCTTGATTAAAGATTTTAGTGGCCAAGTTTTGGTGAAGTAAGCCAAGAGACTTAGTGTACCTATTTAGTGAGTATGCTCTATAATTCGTTTGGTATCGTTAGGAATCGTAAGGCTGAGCTAAAAGTAAGCTATAGATCTGCGTATCATCAGTTCTGTTGGAACCAAATTAAATGCGATTGTAACCTACATTTAGGTCTTTGAAGAAGTTGTATTGCATCCCTAGTTCGTTTTGGTACATATCCCAACACATATTATCGTTACTTTGCTATAACTTCGAGGGGGCAAGGCTAAATTTATACATAAAAACAAAACTCGAAAATGAACAAGAAACATAATTAGATTCTACAGAGGGAAGTGTAAAACATAGATACATAACACAGATATTTCAGTTTTAGCAGAACATCATTAAAGAAGAGAGAGTGAGAGAGTGCGAGAGAGAAGACAACAAGAGAAGCAGCTTTAAAGAGGCTTGTTACTTGTTCTTATACACTCACTGCTACACCTGTTTTTTTACTTAGTTTCATTTTTTTGTTGAGTGGATAGTTTTTTCACTTTCTTGAAGAACAAGGTAACCCAATGAACAATTGCGTCTCTACCTCAGAACTTGGGCTACTCTCTTCATCACGTCTTCCACTTTCTTGATTCTTATTCGACCACACTTCGATTTCATGAGATCCCCACTGCAATGAAAATATAATTTTACTACACATACACACAAAAATTAAGAGATGCAAAGAAAAATGAACAATACATGATACATAGACCAAGGTCATGACCATCTTCAGAACATTATGGGATTTTAAAACAGCTAATCTAATGATTAAAGATCTACAAAGAAGAACTATCAATGAGGACTCTCCTAATCGAATAACCCAAAAAAGAGAGACAAACTTTACTATTTTAACCGAATAAAATTACGGAATGCAACCCTAACTAGACTTATATTTATAGTGTACCTTTTCAGTGAGCTTCTCGTTTTCTGCAGCTAGAGCTTTCTCCTGCAAAGTTTTTTTTATTCCAATTGTAAAAAGCAGGCACATGAGGATTAGTAAGTTGGAATATTCCACCATATGCATACATATATACACTAATCAAAACTACTTTTACCTTTTGCTTGAGCTGCTCAATTTGTTCCTTGAACACTTGAGTCTAATAGAAATGATCAGTAATTAAGTTAGAATTATGAATGGTTGTGCAAGTGATTCAGGAGAACAATAATGTGGGGATATAAAAATACCTTTCTTGCTCGAATACATTTAACACTTTTCTCAAGTTGTTGCTCAATTTGCTGCAGCTCCTCAATCGAACATGTTCCTATGCCTTCTCCCAAGAGTTTGCTGATACAAAAACAAACAAAAACACTTTATATGATCAAACTCTTACACTCATACAAGCGTTAATGAGTTTGTATAATAACACAAACCGTTTGGAAGCTTCAAGTTGTTCGATTTTCTTCATCATGTTTGCTGCTTCATGTTTCAAATGCTGTTGGTTATATCACAAAATGTTATTGCATGTGATTTGATAAAAGTGACATTGAGATACTTATATGTAATTTTGAGATTATATACAGACTGTGATTGTTTTACTTGATAAAAGGAACAATGAGAATATACACATACCGTTTCAATTAAATAAAAAAATTATTGGTAGGTAAGATCATAATTAACCTGCATATTTTCCTCAGAAACCGGTTTGCTGCTGATTCGATCCTTGGTATGCCTCAGATAACGATCTATGGTATCTTGCATACTGTCAAAAACATCAAACATGAAACTACAATCAGCAGAAATTAAATTAGTACAATGTAAAAAGAAAGCAACCCAATCGTTTTCAGAACATAAAAGGAAAATAAATTCTTAATCAAAGTAAACACAAGACTTAAGGACATGAAAAGTCTTGTACTTTCTTCATTGCCATTTTGGAATAACCAAAAACATGTGAAATAATTTATTATTTATTAGGTCGAGAAAAATCAGTACTTTCGCCAAATGGACAAATTGTCTGAAACATATCTGATCAAAAAGCTGGCCATTTCCATAAACAGAAGCAATGATTCATCAAAAGTAAGTTTGGTTTCCCTTCTAACTAACAATACAAGTTAAGATCCTTTCTCATTCTCAAAACAATCTACATTTAGGTTCTGGCTTGACTTTTATGCAAAATCAGGCAGAGAAACAGCTAGGAACAAAATATACAAATCAACTGCACTAAATGAGGAATGAGCATGAGTGATTTATCTATCATGAATGATGAAAGAACTTCCTAATCATCATCACCATGTTTTGCTTAGAGCAATACCAAGATTAATATTGATTTAACCAGATTGTATATCATATCAAACCAAAAGAATGCTACTTGCAACATAAATATGATATTTGAAAGAAACCC
This sequence comes from Microthlaspi erraticum, assembly GCA_902728155.2. Classification (NCBI taxonomy): domain Eukaryota; kingdom Viridiplantae; phylum Streptophyta; class Magnoliopsida; order Brassicales; family Brassicaceae; genus Microthlaspi; species Microthlaspi erraticum. The sequence goes on along the minus strand of CACVBM020000266.1, from coordinate 294,105 downwards.
AAGAAAGAGAAAACTATATACAAAGCTCTAGGAGTTGTACGTGTGTGTGATCATGATCTCTAATTAAGATCTAAGAAGATCAAACATGTTAACAAGTGCACTGTGCTTGCCAGTGAATTCTTTGATACTTTTTAGGAACTTTAGAAACTAAATGTGTGAGAGAGAGAGAGAGACATCACAGGCGATTAAACAAGATGATGTACTACTGAAAGAAAACAAATAAGATGATGTACTAGTGAAAGAAAAAACAAATAAGATGATGGTACTTGATTCTACTTTTATAATAGCCCTAAGATTGTAGAAACCAAGAAACTCGTTAAACACCCTCTCAAAGCAAACGTCAAAGAGATGTGATTCCACAAACAGTCAACAGATCCATATATATAAACCACGAGATAACAAAATTAAGACAATAAGAAAGATCTTATTATTCTTTCTCTCTCTCTCCCTCCCTCTTTCTCTCTCTTTCTTTCTGGAGAATTTATAGAAAAAGAGGAACGTACTTGGAGCTGGCGAATTCATAAAGTTTTCCCTTAGGAGAGAAGATGATTAGAGAAACTTCAGCATCACAAAGCACGGAGAGCTCAAAGGCTTTCTTCAACAAACCATTCCTTCTCTTAGAGAAAGTCACTTGTCTGCTTGTTGCATTCTCTATTCGCTTCATCTGTGTTTTTCCCCTCACCATCTCTTACTCCTTGTTTATTTTCCCTTTCACACAAAAAAGACAAAAAAAAATTAATTGCAGTGAAGATGATTATTATTCACACATATAAATTAAAACAACCCATTTTATTTAAGACTCAGATTAGAGTATAACTTTTCAAACAAATTGGAGGTGACCGAAATAGGAAATTTTTTTTTTCTCTTCTTTCTGGGAATTGTTTTATTTTTTGTTTTTTTGTGTGTGGGAGGAGCAGACTGATTAAGTCAACGAGAGATTAAGTACCCAAAAAGCAAAACAATCTAAAGTACAATTTTTTCTATAGTCTGATCTACATATTTGTGAGATGGATTGCTTCAAAATGAATGGAAAGATGAAAAATGCAATCTTTTCATGAGAATTGGAAGAAACAAAACATCAAATCGAACAAAATGAAAGCAAACCCATCTGAGGTTTTAGATCCATCAAACTAATTAAAGACTACAAAGCAAAACAAGAAAACAAAAATATATCACAAAGAGATCTCACCGATGGCCAAAAGGGTAAAGAAAAAAACCTAACCAGGAAGCTTGTGAAGAAAAAGGCAAACAGAAAATAAAAAGTAGGCAGGATTGTTGTGTTTATATAGATAGAGATGTAAGAGACTATATGAGCATTAATGGAGGGAGATGAGAAGAAGAAGAAGATGACCAAACTTGATTCTCTGCGAAAGGAAGGACCTTTTTATAGAAGTAGCAAAAGAAGTAGCTTTCCTCGTTTCATCTATTTGTGTGTAATAAAAGAAACAAAAGACAAAACTCACACACTCTCTTCTCTTCTCTTCTCTTCTCTCTCTGCTTTCTCCTTAAAAAGATCCTCTTCTCGTTGTAGTTATGGTAATGGTGTCGAACAATATTTCTTTCTCTTCCTTTGAAAAGTATTTAAAAATAATAAAATAATAGCAGCAAATAGTAATATGTGTCGCAAATATGATGGTCGCTTGAAACCTCATCCTTTACTTATTTTGGAAAAAAAGCCTTAAGAACGACCAAAAATAGCATATTTTGATACATATGGAAATATTTACAAACACATCTTTTTCCATTCATAAATATCTAAATGGACGGAATTGGCTGCCAGATCAATTTTATAATATAATAATAATAATTCTCTTAGATAAAAATCTTTTGAATTAAGTGTGGACACAAATACTCTCTAGTACCCCTATTGCCCCACATGTAGTTGATCTGAAAACAAGATATCCAATATGTAAAAATAGGATAACTACATAGATGGCAAATTATATTTTACAAATTACAGCCAAAATTTTGTTTAGTGCACTGAGAGAAAAAAAAAAAAAAAAAAAAAACAACTTATATAAACACATCTGTTTATTTTTCAACGTTTTGTGAAATTATGTTTTTAAGCTAGTATAACAGAACATTATATTTTTCTATAATCGTTAACGGAAGCGTAACTTAGAAATCCAATAATGATTTAGCTTATCGAACGTCTTGTCTAGCTAGTGGCACAAAAGAAAATATCCTTATTTGGGAGAGAAAATGGTTAATCGAAATCTAATGATTTATATATAAACATACAGGGAGGACCACACACTGTTTATTTCGAAAAAATGAACATCTTCGCTGGTGACTTTTTATAGTAACCAACTTATATGTATATAATAAATATTACCGACAGGTCCGAAAGTATTTTGGTGGATGTGTATTTATGAGTTAATGTCTCTATCTTTATATGTTTGTGTTTGTTTTAGCTTACACATATGTAACCCGGATTTGAAGTTCATAGGGAAAATTTCAAACCAATTCAGATTTATAAACATTATAGTTACTAATATATACACATCTAACTGGTTGAAATAAATAAATAAAAATGTCGTGAGTCTAACCGACTTAACTTTCCACTAGTTATAAACTTCATATTGTATAAATGAATAGATTGTATTTCAAAGTATTTCATTATCAGTTATGACTGACCACTCTTAATGGTTATATTGTGATTTGAGGGCGTACATGGCGTTTTCAAATGTCCTAAAACAAAAACTGAAACATTGCTAAAATCTGGTAGTGGTTCAGTCACAAGTTTTCTCTGAATGCTACTACACCATAAAAACGGTGTATAACATGTTTCAGAGTTATTTGAATTTGAGTTTTCCAAAACTATGTCTAGTACGTAAATTTTAGTAAGTTTTAGGATCATAAATTTATGTTTCAAGTTTTTTTTTTTTTTTTTTTAAACTCGATTTGAGCCATTATAGAAACTTATATGTAAAATCAATTTTAGGTTTAACGGATAAGAATTAGAAGAAGCAAAAAAAGGGAAACAATAAAAGAGCGTATAATATTAGAAATACATCAACATCGTCCGTACAGTCACGTACAAAGGTTAGCCAATGATAATTCGAAAACGCACCTTCTACTTTTTCTCATGCTCCAATCGAAAAATCCCGAGACAAAAATATATTTATTATTTATTAATTTTCAAAGATAAATCGTGCTCCACACTTTGGTCATGAATGGGACCTACCAACAAAAAAATGCACATATATTTATGTATCTCCAAATTAATAAATTTGAGTACAATATAGCAACTGTATGAACCTACTTTTCTTACCTCTTTTAACCTCTTTGCTTCCTCTTTTAGGTTAAATCTATTTTCCATTCATTTATTCACTTTCTTTATATGTATGAATCACCCATTTATGTATCGAAAATTAGGATACTGAAACTATTGATAAAAAATAAATAAAATATTTATAGATTTGCCATTTGTAATTTGTAATCTTTCGAATGCGCCCCCGGAAAAAGGACAGATTCCTTTATTGTTCAGAAACCTACTCCTTTCGTTTTCTACTGTTTCTAACAATCTTGTGATTTCAGTTTGGTTTCTTAGGTTCGGTGGGTGAAAGTCTAGAGAGAGCTCATGCAATAATGGATTATGTTAGATATAAACATTGGTGACTGCGAAACAAAATAACGTAAGACAAGAAACCTTTTTTTTTGGGCAATCACGCACCAACGCTATGTTGATTCGTGGTGTTTCTATGTATTCGTATAAGCCAATTTCAGTATACATACGAATAATTGAATGGATACGAAACTTCCAAATGAAGCTTCACTAATCACTGTATCTTGTAAGAATGAATATACAATTTCGGTTTGAACGTTTTAATGGATATCAACTTTCAGATTGATTAATTTCATAGCTAGCAAGGGTGTAGCTGAAAACATTACAGTGGTAAAGCAATTTATGCGCACAGATAGTTAGGCAAAAGAGAGAAAAAAAACGTTTAGATTCTTTTTACCATAAAAGATGTATGAGTACTATTATTCACTGATGCATTCAGCTGAATGTAAAAATCTTTAAAGATTAGAATCAATGATCGAGGAACTAACATGGTTGATAATGATGCTAATCAGTACATTTAGATTTAGTGGACATTATCAATGGACATGTAGATATGATCAGAAATGATGAATATTTGGGTTAAATAGCATTCAGTGATAGAGTAAGAAAAAGTCATATAGTTTAGGGTCGCCATACCTTACTTCAACCTCTGGTATAGAACCCAAACCAATTGATATCATTGAATATTTCTCCAATAGCAAGCATAGATCGGCACTAACGAAAACAAATGACAAATTATCACTATTTAGCAAACAAAAACAAATTACAGACTAAAGATATCATTAGTAGTTGCTTAACTTTCTGTAAACCCGTGATTTGGGGGAAATAAGATGTCAATAGACTCAACACATTTGCACATGTATTAACTAGCATTTCATTTGAATCCAATGATATCTACATGTCCATTAATTCACTTATGAAACATATTAATAAATAAGTAGAAATCAACAAGTAAATTAAATTATAATATCTTGTTAGCCAAGTAGAACCTTTGTTTTTAAAAACTTTATTAATGTATGATTATTGAACTGAGATTTAAAAATAAGTTAATTGGAGACTGTGAAGGAGAGATATGATTTGGCCATTGGGGAGAGGGTTTGGAATTCCCAGTTGAGGAACCGACACATGTCGGGCACGTGGGGCAGGGGAGATTCACGTCCTCTGTGGAGGGGACCACAGAGCGTGCAGTGCACCGCCCTATGCCCTTTCATCCGACGGCTCTTATGTCATCTTCAGAATCTCGTTGTCTATTTTTAATGATCCGTTTTTTTTTTTCTCTATAAACTATGCTTGCGTCAGCTTTCCCCCACCTGGGATTTTTATTCTTCTCCCTCCACTACGCAAAAGAGTATAAAAAATCCGATTTCAAAATGTCAAGTAAATTAAACTAATGATTCATCAAGAGATTGGGTAAATTAATTAAAAATATATCCACTGATACAATCGAAATTTGGGATAATAATACATCTGTAACCCCAAAAGTTGACAAAGAAAAAAACACATATGTAACCCCAAAAATGACCAAAAAGAGGTAAATAAAAAAGGCAACAAATACAGTAATGTTTGCTCAGAACTAGATGAGCAAACACCATAGCGTTTTTGTTTTTGGGTAGAAAAAACCGGCACGCAGTTATAAACAAAACTCATTGGATGGGTCCATCATTCATGGAGGGGATAAGGCCAAAAACAGCCCCTTCTTTCGACATTCTTTTTACTATCTGAATAGAAATCAGAAGACAAAAACACAAAAGGTATATATATTGATACCACCACAGAGACAAGTTTAAATCATCGCACTGATTCGCAAATCTAAGCCAGCTTTTTTGTCTGTCTTGTGTTATGTTGGAGCAGAGTTAGGAGCAAAGATAGATATGAGCAGAGGGTTTTTTCTAAAGCAGGACAAGAAATCACTCTTGCTGATTTTTTCATCATTGTCTTCATCCAACAAACTGTACATCTCCCGAATCTGACACATGCGACAAACCCAAACGTTTAGCTATAGAACTTTTGGATTTTGATTCAGATGGATGGATGAATCTATATATCACACTTACCTCGTCCTTGTTCAAGTTTGGCATTCTCTGTTTGAGAGCGTCTCCAAGCTGAGCCAAAGATAAGGCAAGAGAGTAAGTTATAAGAAACCCAAAAGCAAAGATTAGAAAAGAGGTGAAGGAACAAAATCTACTTCTTCGATGGAGATGTAGCCATCTCCGTTTGCGTCACAATGGGAAAAGGATAGCTCGCATGTTTGCTGAAACAGTGGCTGTGTCGATACATGAGCCGATGCAAACAAGAACTGGCAAACAGATCGGTAGAAGAACAAGGAAGAGATATTAGGATAGATACAAAGGATGTTTTTTCTTCATGAAGATGACTAAATCATATAAAATGTTATATGTTACATGAGGTTCCATGAAATTACCTGTCTGAATGTGATTGAACCGGCCTTCTCCACATCGATGAACCCGAATATCTACAGCAGTATGCTTGTATGAGTAACTTTCCCAAGGAATAAAGGATGATACACAGAGGAATGCAAGAAAATTATTTATTATTATATAACTAACCCCTTCAGAAAGAGTGCAAGGCTTCAGTCTAAGAACCCGGAGAAAGTCATGTAGCGTAACGCGTCCACTGCAAAAAGAATCAATTTCTTGAGGTTGTAGGGAAGTCTGATCTCTCAAGAACTGGAATCACTTATTAGTTACTTATAGGACAAAGAGTCATTACCTTGAGTCCGGATTCATGGAAGAAAATGTCTCTAAAAACCGCATTGCCTCTACGCTACTTACATGGAATAGCTGCAAGGAACAAATACAGAGCAACACAATCACTAGGCAGACAAAAACAGGCATGTACAATGGACTTCTTCTCTTGATGGTGCATATATACAGGACATTATGTATATAATGTGGTTTAATATATGCTCCTTGATTTAAATGAGAAGCACTAGATGATAAACTTACCGAATCAACCTTGGCCATTTCAACCATGTAATTTGAGGGGTTCTCCTGCAACAGAAAAAATTAAGATGAATAAACCAAAGGAATCTGCTTTCTGAAGAAACTACGAGCCATAATATAAGAAAGAACGTATGAAGCTATATAAGTGCTGCACATACCAGCTTTAACTCAGATGCTCTGTTGAGTATCATCAAGTCCCCATAAGAATGGGATGTTTGGACGACATTCAAAGATGTTGCAATTGCATTACTTGTCTGTATTCATAAGTATAGCATGAGAACTACTTTTCACCATAAAAAAAGTAGCAAATGTCGGAAAAATAATCTCCATCTCCATAAAACACAACACACACCTTCTTCGAGAGACGCACAGCATTCTGTTTTTGATTTTCATTGGGATAGATTACTGGAAGGTATTCGACCTGTTTAATACCAAAACCAAATATCCAAATAAGTGAAAATCCGAAAAACACAGAGTATAATCAATCAAGTACGCTTAGGCGATATGAACACTGCTTACCTCCATGAAATTGTGAAACTGAGTGAACATTCTAAACATGAGCATCAACAAAGAAATATTCCCCCTGAAAGTTTCATAAGCATTAGTAAGGGACATTTATTTTCGTTTTCCTAGAAGTAGAAAGTGCGTGAAACAAAATACAAACACGAACGAACGAGTCTCACCAGGATTGATCAAAATGTACATGGGGGTACCGGACCACTACAGGTTGAATCGGATAACCGGGGATGAAAGCACCGAGTTGGAAGGAAATAAGAACTTTCCCATTAGTCGTGGTTCCTTCAGGGAACAACAGCAAGCGGGGAAACTTATCGCAGGAAGCTTTTCTCTGTATTTACATCCTTGAAAGCACATTGCGTATCAAATACAAAAAAACCATTTGAATCCTTTTCAACAACAGAAAAGTTCACAGATCATGAAAAATGGAGTATGAACCAATCTCGTTGAAAAAGTTTTTAATATAACTATAGACATTATCAAACAAGCCACAGAAAATCTATACCTTGATTTCATGCACGGCGTTCTTCCTTGATGCCTGTGAGAATCTATCCACATATATCACCTAGAAAATTTCAAAAACAAAAAATTTTAAAAAATTCAAACTTCACAATAAGCATCAACATATGTATTGGTTTAGCTGCTTACCTGCATTGCTCTGATGATAGTTCCAACAAATGGAAGCGAATCATGCGACTCCGATGCAACAATGGTTGGTGACAATTCATAGAAATAGAAGATTGGTTCAATATATGATACATGGTTTGATACAACAATCGGAGCAATCTCCCTCCGAGCAGGTTTCCCTTTCCTTCGTATCCACTGATAACTGCAGAAGCAATTTACAAACTAATTCCTCAATTCGATCTCTCTATAATGACTCAATCAATAATCAGAGGAAGCAAAAAACTCACCCGAAAGAGAAGAGGATACATCTGGTACAGATCCGAGTGATCCACATGATTCGACATCTCCATTGAGGCATAGGGTTGTGTTTATCTTTCCAGCCAGCGAGCGCCAATTTCGTAGCCAAGTAACCAATAGCTAAGCTAAGCCCGAAGAGAACAAGTCTAACCAGAGCAATCGGGAGGCAAATCACGATCTTAATCGCCTCGTACAATCCGCAAACTCCAGGGGTGTCGTTCCGAAATGGATCCACCGTCGTCGGACCGAGAACCGGAGGCTCGGCGTCGCTGAGGAACCGGAAAGGATTACTTGGATTGAGATGGTCAAATTCGAAACCACGTGAAACACGACCGTCGTCGTTTTCACCGAGGGGTTTTCGTGAGGCGGGAATATCAAGTCCTGAGTCGTCGCCGTCGTGATCGATTGAGATAACAACCTCTGGTTGATCGCGCTGGATCAGCGGAGACGCCAAATCGGAATCCCCCATTCTCGGTGTCTCTAAGAGCACAGAGAGAGAAGAGAGACAGAGCGGGAGAGATTGGTACACGCTTTTGCTTTGTGGTGGATTGTCATTTGTTTGTTTCCAATATCCTTTTTTATTTTTTAAACTTTCTATAAAATAATTTAATTATCCCCCGAATTATTGTTCTTTTGAACAGTTAAAGTTTATTTTAAAGCTTAATTCTAATTAGCTTAATGAACAAATTGCAGCTGTAATTGCAGTCGGGGCCACGTTAAAGTTTCTCTAAAGTTTTCGTCAACGGAAGCAGCTTATAAGGATGATGATTACACATGGACTCGGCATGGTCATGGACTGTCACAAAAACTCATAAATAATCTCAAATGGAACTATATTATTTGATGTTTGCTGACTTTATAAACGTCGTATTTTCCTCTAGTTTAATATGATTGATTTTCATGTTGAACTTATAATCCAAAAATTGTGGAGGTGAACTTTGTTTAAAATTTGGAAAGTCAATGGTTTCCCTTTTGTTAAGATCATTTGTGTCCGATTCATTTAAATATGTATATTTCAAATAATATTCTGATTGAATATCCAAAATATCGAAATATAAGCAAATGGATGTGTTGCTGTTTTGTCGTTGCCGTCATCAAACTGTCAAAGTAGTTAATTGATATATCCATTTCTAAATTGATATATTGATATATTTGGCCGACATACCAATGCAATTGCGCGTGTCAAAACTTTAGTAGTACACTATCATCATCATTGGATTTGAAATATTCGAAACATGATTCACTAAGTTTAGGCTATTCGGTGTAAATCGGGCCTGCAAAATTAATGGGCCTTAGAATATTTTGGACCCACTAAATGTTATGTAAGCACATATCACATTTTGTTCTCTTTTTTTTCTTTAGGCTTAATTCCTTGATGTCCAGCAAGCAATATCCCTCCCTTCTCATCATGCATTTGGGATGATTCAGAAACGAAGAGGACGATGGAGAGAATTGGAGATGATAGGACAAACAGAATCAACGGTTAGGACGAGATGTTAGGATAAACGGTAAAGATGTAATAGACAGAAGTAGGCCCCACGCCAGTCTGTTCATTTATTTGCTTAGCGTTAAACTGGTGGTGACCAACTCGCGTCCTTGAGTGGGAAAGCTCAGGCCCCACGAGACGCGCCGTATCAGTGGTACAAGCAAGCTACTATAGGTCCCGCCAATCAAAATCTATCATACACACACACGGTCACGGACCAGACTTTACACAAAAATTAAAAAAGGAATAACAAAGTTTTTGCTTTTTAGCACTCTCCTAGGGGGAAATAGAATTTATCTTAAAAAGTAAACAACAAACATTAGTGTTTATTAGAGAGATTAAAATGAAACATCAATATCAAATTGTTGTTGTTGGTGGACCATGATGACTTCAGAGTTCAGACTAAGATTATTACTATTAGATTTAGAGGGCTTCAATAAATAAGTTTTTGGCAAATTTTGTAATTACAAACCGAAAAGCAGAGTCCTAAAAAAAAGTGGTGAGCCCCAACCAAAACGAAACGTTTCGAAAGTTATGCTTAAACAGGTCTCACAAGAACGGACCACGTAGCCCTAGCGAAATGGGGACCACACCCAACCTGGCCGCCTCGGAAGCTATGCGTAAGGTGGGAGCCGTGTGGCCCCTCCCACTCGCCAGAGCCTCTTTCCCTCTCTCTGCTTTTCGTTCTTCGTTCTTGGTGCGTGTTGACCCACCAACGATATGGACCCCACACCTGCCTAAAATCTAGGCCCACTTAACACGTGCGCGTCTTTACTCTCCCTCTCCTCACGTGTCCACGTGCCTTTTCCCTCCGGTGCTCACTGATACGTCGTCGTTCGGCTTTTCTTCTTCAGTGGTTCGACGACCGTGTTGTGGTGGTGGTCATGAACTGGTGAAGTTCTTGTTTCTCGTAAATCTCCAGCGAGAAGTCTCTGAGCATGTGCGCCGCCGACGAACCGCCTGTTGTTATGCCGGAGCTTGAGCTTGGAGCCATAACCGACGATGGTTTTGAACCGGTGACGTCTGGTGCGGATATCACGCCGCTGTTAGGAACAGCTTGAAGAGGAGGTGGTATGGCCATGGAAGAAGCCTGTTGGACTGCGGCGACGTAAGACGACGGCGAAGCAGCAGCAGCAGCAGCAGCAGCTGGAAAAGCTAATATCTGAGGTTGATTCGACGAACCAGCGACGTGTGGAACTAAGAAGAAAGCTCCGACCGCCGGAATCACCGCGTTTGATGGAATAGCCCACATCGGAATCATTCCTTGCGGCAGAGTTTGTTGAGCGACGTTTGATACCGGAGCTTGCAGAGGTTGAATCGATGTTGTGGAAATGGGAGCTAGACCGGATGAAGCTGAGACGGCGTCGTTTATGTCAATATACTCACTGTTGGAAGGTCGTTTTCGTCTCTTCTTCGCCGGATTTTCCCCCAAATCGGAATCGGCGTTCGTCGTGGTTGGGATTTTCAGTGTTCCGTTAACCGACATAGCGATAGCCGGAACCGTTCCCGTACCCGTGGCGGCGATAATCGCAGGCTCGGCGTTCTCCAACAACCACCGAATCGTTTCTCCGTCTGATTTATGACCTAGCTCTCGAGTCAACTGAAAAATCCTTGCCGCACACGTGGCAGGCATCCGTATCCTCCTCCCTCTTCCTTCCACCTTGGTATGACGGTCTTTAGTCGAAGCTCTCTTCAATGGCGTTGCCATCGACGACGGTGGAGCCAGAGACATTGACATCGGCGGAACCTGCTGCGACGCCGCCTCTATCGACGGTGGTTCCGACTTTGGCTCGAGGCTCACTTGAGAAGGTTTAGAAGTTTCCAGGCTTCTGACGCCGTTCATGATGCTTAGATCAACGGCTCTTAGGCGTTCATCTTTTGCTCCAACTTGTTACTTCTTAATCGTCGCCATTAAAAATATAGCTGAAAGAAAACGGACGGTGTAGATGACGACGACGAAAGATGTAAAAGCGAAAACAGAGTGAAGCAGATGAAAGGAATCGTTTTAACGGCGTTACTCGTCTCGAGTGTTTAGTAAATGTGCCTCGTCTATATTTATAGCAAGAAGATAGTGAGATTACTTTTGCTATTTGATCTCTGGGAAAAAAATCAACGGTTCCTGATGTATTGTACCAGCTTTAGCGAGCCATTAGGATTATTCCACCTGGATCGATCCCGTTCTATGGTTTCTATCTTCTATCTGGGGACCATCTGTTCTGTTGGGTCCAGTAAACTTTATTTCTTTTCAATAAAAGTTTATTTTTTGTTGCTTCCTAAATCTTTTGTTTTAGACTTTTATGATCCTAAGAGAATCACTATTATTGCTAGCAGTGTGCAGTGTAATGCTATATAAGCTAATGGAAGTTCAGTGTGATATAAATCGTTTACAAAATTAGATTTTACTTGCTAAAACGAAGCCATAATACATCAACACCGATTTAGTATTTGACTCTAATCAGTTTTGGTTTTATGCCAAAAAGAAGAAGTAAACCTGAACAGACACAATAAATACCCTTGTTTGTCATAACTTAACCAATTCATCCTCAATTTTAATTTTCAAGCCGTCGAATTTATATTTTTCTAACCGTTGAAAAGATTGGAATACTTAAATGTTGAAAGGGTAAGAAATAAAGATTTAAAAAGATAAGCGCCCATCCTTGGGGCTGGACCCCATCAATGTAGGTCACAAGGCTGCGCCACCAAAAGAAAAGCTAGTTAGTGTGTATACGGAATAATCCTTTTCTGGATTCCATAATCCATCGTCCCTGGAACAAACCGGCAAATAAACCGAATATCAGCTTTTGAAACGAAAGAAATATTATGATAGAAAAATCATAGCTTGTAGTACAGCAAATTAGTAACCATCCATAACTAACCAAATCAAAACTAGTTTCACTTTCAATTTGATTCATATACTACTACTATCGAATTCTGAAACCGGTTTGAAGTTTGAACCAAGTAGTACCTAACAAATGAACAGAAAAGCGGGGCCCTACCACCAGAAAAGAAAAGGCTACGAAACGAAAATCGGGTTAAATGTGGGCCTGAGCTGGACCCTACTCTCCAATTCCGGTCACACCACACAATGTTGAGGGAAAGGCCCAATTATTGGACCCCACCACTCTCTAAACGAACGGATCCGATCAGAAGTAAGCCCGATTCGAAAATTCAGACTTTATTTACCGGTTTTAGCCGGTTATCTTCATTCTAGTGGGGTTACAGTCCACATTTCGCGGGAAACAGATTCGGGCCCACAACTGAGGGATAAGATAGTAATTTAAGCTGCCCACCAATGTTTTGGCACAGATCGCATATCATCACGTCAGCATAAATAATTGGGCTGATCTGTATAACTGACGTAATGATCGTATTTTAAGGTTTTAGATTTACACACAGACACAGTGTCCAATAATTTCATCATCCTGCAAAGCTATCTATCACCAAATAAGATAAAACTTAGTATTAAGTAATGATTCTCATACTGAAAAGTCGTAACTATGAATGAAATTTTTTTGAGCACTGAAAACGTTGATTTTATTTGTGTGTGGGTCTATTTCTATAGCTCATCGTCAAATTACATTTGTGTGATTATGTCCTAATTGCAATAAAACGCAATTTTCTTACAAAGCCCTGTGAAACAAACATTCATATTCTCTACGAATCTGCAGGAGCTCTCGAAGATCTAAAAAGCATTCCAACAATGGCGATGATACTGCTCCGTTGCACTAAAAGCCAGCTTTTGACCTTAAGATCCCGATATGTAAGTGTACCGTGACTGTGCTCCCACCAAAAGCTCCACAATTTTCTCTGCAATTTTTTCACACAGACAAAATCAGTAAATGTAAGAAAACACGACGAAACAGTGAAAAAACTATATAAGTTATAACTTGTGAAATCTTAAAAGCAAACCTGTGAGGAATCCGATCAATGGAACTTGTTCCACCGTCTTCTGAGAGCTTTCCAGCTTCTGCCTGCAATCGCCACACACACATAACGGTTTATTATTATTAACCGAGAGAGCATAATCTTATAAACCAAAGCTAAACCGGATTAGACACTCACCTAGTGTACTTGGTGAAGAATGGATCTCTCATGAGGTACAATGCCCAAAGCAGCTTCCGTCTCCGAAGCTAAATCGAAACCCAAGAAACTTCAGCTAAACCGGTTTTAAACATGTTAATGTAACTGAGCTCCAAGAAAGTAATCTAACCTCATCCTTTTCAGGTTGAGAGAAATGGATTTGCTTGCTCTTCTCTCCCAAGAACTTCAAATTTGCAAGAATCCCCATCCCCAATGTGTCCACAGAAAGCGATATAGCCCAAGGGATCCAAGACCTGACTCCATATCTTCTGATGAAAAGAACGTAAATGAGAGGTCTCGTTATGTACAGAACCTCACCAATCACAAACAACGCTCCTTTCACACCCTTCTCAGATAATAGCTCCGAGAGCGTTTTCCGCTTCTCCTTGATCATTGCAGGCTCTATAACTGCTTGCTGATGTTGAATCCTTCTAGACCAACCTGTAGTAGGAGATGATGTTGCTTGCGTTGTTATTGTTCTTGCGTTCTGACCAAATGAAGTTAAAGCTGACATTGCTCGTCCTTCCAAGTTCCATGGATTTTGGTTTCCAAAACTATTTGGTCTATTTTGCAACTGGGATTGGTTAGGATCTTTCTCTTCATTAGGTGTTTCTCCTCCTTGTAGAAGCATCTTATACCCGCTATTTCGAAACAAGGCTAACCTAATGAGAGCCCTGAAGAAATCCACATTTTCAATATCAAAACGCCAAACAAAGTATGCTCTATGTTGTATAGTGATCAGAAGAAAGCAAACTTACTTCATAGCTTCAGTGACAATGATGTAATTCCATTTCTTGTCTCCATAGAAGTGTTCAGCCGCCACTTCCACTACGGTTTCCACATCTTTTAGGATGGCGATGAGTAGCGGATAAGAAAGGGATTGATCAGTCCATGAAGATCCAACATGACCACGAGGTGTTGGAGCATTTTCAATTATGTGTTCGTTGATCGTTGTGAATATCCCAAGAAACGCCGTCACTACACAGAGAAGACGAATACAATCACACTTATGGACTCAACAAAGCACAAGAGTGATACACGAAACAAAGAAACATCCTTTTAAAGTTTTTGATCATTCATAGAGCAAGTTCGTTTTCCTAGAAGAGACTTAAGGAGCTAAACAAAGATAATAGCAAAATGTTACCAAAGTTTCACAAAACCTGCTTCTGGCCCAATCTCTGAAGCAGAAAACTTCTCAGGAAGCAGCCATGTCAATCCCTGCAAAAGCAAAAAATAAGCACACTGAGAACACAAGTTTCGATCCTTGACGATTGACGAAATGATCATGTAGAACAACTGCTAACGAATTTCACAATTCCAAACACTACTCTCTCATAAGCAAAATTGAAGACACGCCTCGATCTAAAATGGCACAGTTTATTAGTCTCTAATAAACAAGAGAGAATCAAAACAAACTCAGGAGCGTAATCAATCGAAACATAAAGCTGGGAAAAAACTAAAGAGATATTAACAAGGAGCGTAAATCAATCTTACGTTGGCAAGAGATCCTAAGGAATGTACATACTCTCTATTCCTCCAAACCCATTGCTTGTAAGCTTCCATGGAGCTTTAGAAACACGAGAAATTGCAAGGTCTTTTGGAATTTCTAATTCACTGAAGAAATTAGGAAAAAAAATCCAATTCACGTTAAATCTCTGAATTTCGTTTTGCCGGTTTGCTGGGGATGCTATCAAGCAAGCACCATCTCTATTTTGTTGTGAAAATTCAGGACCTAATCGTGTCCGTCGATCGTAAATTCAACGGTTGCAAATGCGATGAGTCGGTTTTATCGTGTGCGTAGCACAGGATCATTCATCGGGAAAAGGAATGGGCCGAGCCCAATATATCTTCCTTCAGAACGACGTCGTTATGGAGATTAGCGACTGATTCAACAAATTTGCTTGCGCAGTGACGACGAAGCCGAAAGACGAAAACCCTAGAAAAGTTGTGATTCTCTGCAAACATCAACGAAAATGCAATTGACGCTTGAATTCGGGTGAGATTTATCCTTCTTTATCATTATTCATTTCCGAAATCTCAGTGATGCTTTGGTATCAATAGGCATTTTACTGTTTGTAGCGTTTTTGCTTTCACTTTAGTTCTGCTTTTGAGTTCTTGTTCACTGATTGATCTTACAACGGTGAACATTTCATTTGAAACTGTAGAGGCGGTTTAGAGCTGCTCTGTGAATCTAAAAAGATACATAAAGTAAACGTGGATTTGCCCAATGGAGCAGATGATGTAAGTTTCAATTTTTTAAGTTTTGGATCATTATGATTGTTGTATATAGAGCTCACAATTTTCTCTACTTATTCCCCTTTCTTTCTTATTTGCCCCCTAAATTAGTTAACAATGAAGCATTTGCTCGCTTGGGTTCGTACAAATGTGATCAAAGAGAGGCCTGAAATGTTCTTGAAAGGAGATACTGTGTAAGTACTAAGTAGGCCTTTCTTCTTGAATATATATATCAGCTTAATTCAAGGGTTTAAGTGTTTATTAACAATGAAACAAATCACAATTGTTGGAGCAGGAGACCTGGAGTTCTGGTGCTAGTGAATGATTGTGATTGGGAGCTAAGTGGCCAGCTGGAGACAACAATCGAAGAAAAAGATGTTATCGTTTTCATTTCAACCTTACACGGTGGATAAACAGAATAAACAGGTCGCTGAGGAGATGATCATCGCCTCTTTTGCTATCGTTTGTGTAGTGTTGGGATTTATAACAAACCCGCTGCTCTCTGTGTTTGTAATATCTGCAACTACTTAACCTAGTGTATTTGTTTACTTGAAGCTTGAAAATAGAATTATCTTATTAAGAATCTTTTTTACACGCACTAAAACCTTACTCGGAACAGATGTTTTTGCAAATCTATTCTCTGTTCATTGAACAACTCCATGATCTTTGCTCTTGTGAGTCTAAGGTTGCAAATTTTTTCGTTCTAAATTGAAGATTTATGGGTTCTGCTAAGGAAATCAGACGAAAGAAGTTGATATAACATAAATAATATATTATTACATTTTCCATGACACCAATTCTTTGGAGTTGGAGAGGAAAAGACAAATTATATAATCATGTGGTTACATTGCTACATTTGGTACATCTATTTAATTGGTAGCCAAGGAGGCTCTACCATTTGGTTATATTCTGTTGCACACTTGAGCAGCTATTGTATGAAGAGTTTCTATATTGTATGTAATAAACATAATCTCCAGAAGATTCAGTAAGAAACTAAAACGCCTGACATCGTGAATGAATATCTTAAACACGGATCAAAAAATTTAGGGAAGACAATCCCTTCAAAGTTATAAATTCTTCCTACGAGACTCACATATATTACGAAAGAAACATTAATTAAAGGGAGATTAGCAATTGACATAAATGTTGCTTTCAAACATCACCCGGAAACGGAATAATTTCTCAGGTTTGATGATGCAGGTCATAACTACAGCTATCAGATTTTAGCAAGAAAACGTTCTGACCAAGCTTTGTCACTGTCTTGGTTGGTTCTTTGAAATCAAAATCGCCACTTATCACAACATGATTGCAGTTTTCATTCAAACCAAATTCCTGAGCTGGCATAAGCATACGTGTAGCCAATTCAATATCCCCAACACTCTGTCATATCACTCGCATAAACCTTCATTTTTTTTTTTGTGTTTTACTCTATTGTGGGTTTTGTCCCGTTAATAAGATCGCTAGGGTATGTTTGACTATATTTGTGTGTTTCTATTTGGTTTTTCAGGCTATCAAAAATGCGTATGATGAGGCACAACTTCACTACTGCTCACGCCTATATTTATCATTAAATTCAAATTCAACTTTGTAAACAACACACGTGCGTTTTTTGTACGTTTTGGTGCATCGTATATGCAATTTCTAACTTATATATCATACTATTATGAAGGGAGGACGTACTATTGTGCATTAACACATGTCATTTGTATCGATCCCAAACAAATTTTATATAATTGCGATGACTGAATATAAATTGTTGGTGAATGCAATGATAACTGATGTTGTTTGTGATATTAATACTTGTTTGGTGTTTGCATTTATATTCAAAAACAAATTGGCTGCTCTTTGTGTTTGTAATATCTCTGACTACATAAGTTGAAGCTTGAAAATAGAATTATCTTTATTAAGAATCTTTTTTACACGCACTAAAACCTTACTCGGAACAGATGTTTTTGCAAATTTATTGTCTAGCTCCATGATCTTTGCTCTCGTGTGAGTCTTAAGGTTGCAATTTTTTTCGTTCTAAATTGAAGATTTATGAGTTCTTCTAAGGAAATCAGACGAAAGAATTTGATATAACATAAATAATATTTTATTACATATTGCATGACACCGATTCTTTGGAGTTGGAGACGAAAAGACAAAAGTACATAATCATGTGGTTACATTGCTACATTTGATACATCTATTCAATTGGTAGCCAAGGAGGCTTTACCATTTGGTTATACTCTGCTGCACACTTGAGCAGCTATTGAGCCTTAATAGCAGATGAAAAACAGAGATCTAAGCAACCAGCATAGACACCATTGCAGCTGCAGAGTCAGGTCCATCGTTGTTAACACTCGGTATGATCACTTCAGGAGACACTTGTTGCACAAACTCTTTCAGCTCCGCGAAGCTACTATGCTCACTGTAAGGAACCTCGTACCTAAAAAATACATAAAGATTCTCTTGAGTGATGAATTTGAGTAAATCAATGCCAAAGTCACACACAGGACTTAAAAGATTGTGAATTTTACCTTATTATTGTACCCTGTTGTAACCTTCTTCCTGGAGACTTCTTTTTCGTCTTGCCAGATGTCCACCCAGTGGGAGAGAATGCAACGATAAGGCTGTATCGGTTCTGCATGACAGAAAATCGCCTAAGAACTCATCTTCTATAGACATCAGCCAAAAAATTGAATGGATGTGTTTCTTACTGTGTATCGGTTAGCTATATGCTTGAGCCGTTTGAAACTGGCGAGGGTCCACAAGGGCACGACGTGAATGTGGCTCTCCTCTTCCTTCACTGTAAACAACTGCATATCTTCCTTGGAGAATCCCAAGCATTCCAGGAGTTTCAGTTTCGAAGGATTAATGTATATCTTTTCACGTAGAACACGTGCAACTTCCAAGAACAGCCTCTCCTTTCCTTTCAAATGACAATAGACAAGAGAGATGAAAGACTTTTAGATAGCCATTCTCAACATGACATATCGATACAGAATAAGAAGAGAGCATGTATTACCGATGGTGTAACTTCCAATTAAGAAAAGGGTCTTTGGATTAAAGGCTTCTGCTTGAATAGCCTCAACAACAAACTGTATCACCGCCTCTTGCTTTGGAAAGTCATACTGCAACAAACGATGACATTTGAAGTAAAGGAATCATAGGAAGAGGCAGTAATATCGATGCATGACTATTGACTAACCTGGGGGTTACAGTACGTAGTATCAAGGATAAGAGAGCTTATAGGAGAACCCATCAGCCAATTTGACATCTCTTCACTATATCGGAAATCACCCGTATGTAATACAGCCTATACAAACCAACTACTTTGTTAATTGGAAAATTCAACTTATGCTGATCAATAAACATTTGGAAGAGTCTAAGTTGAGAACGCACCTTACCGTTGGCTGGTACAAAGAGTATCATGATGGAACCAGGGCAGTGGTTTGCATCAAAGCATGTCACATCAGTGCCCGCGATATTAACCTTCTGGCCAAGGTTCAAGACTTGCAGTTTCTCCCAAGGGATCCCAATCTTCATGTTCACCAACTTTGCAGTAACTAAAGAACAGTATATCTTCCCATGACTAAACGACTTCGTCAGACCTTGATAATCTGTAAATGAGGATCCACAGACTTTAAGCATTGGTTCGACAATATGCAGGATGCTTCTGTGTAAAATAAATTTCAACTTACGATCAAGATGAAAGTGTGTAAGAAACCAATGGCAACAATCGCGTGTGAGGTACTTGAATGCGTCCTGCACACATATATTAAACCAAACACATATATTCAGCAAACAGAAGGAAGTTTGAAGTCTGATTTCATGTGCATATTTGCTTTGAATGAGAAGGAGAAATATGTCACAAGGTTGCATTTATGAGCTATAACTTGCACAAAGAAGTGAAACCATGTGTTAAAGACAATTACCACTCGAAAAGGTGTCCCTGGGATGCAATTCCACTGTGGAGTGACTTTAGATTTTCCATTGTTGCAATTTCTTCTCACAGCACGTCTACAACCTGAATCTGATGGACTCTTTTCTGCAGCAGGTTCTTTAGGGGACTTTCGGATCTTCGTGCTATCTGTAGCCTGACCAGGGAAAAACTCTGTAATCAACTTGTTGGCGGTTCGTTTTCTAGGCTCACTTGCCTTACGAATTGTTGACTTCTCCCTCTGTCTCTCTGTAACATGGCTACTTGATGCACATGCTTCTTCTCTAAGAGTGCTAAGTGCATTCACAATCTTCTTTCTAGGACCAAGTGACGTTATACCTATGTTCAGAAGATCCTGTGGAATTATAACCTCGTCAATTCACAGTCCCGTTTGTTTGTGTAAGCAAATAACATCAAGAGTTGTTTGCATTTTACATTACCTCCTCGGTGAGTGACTGAAGAGTGTCCCAGTCAATCTCTTCACGAATGAAAACATCTTCGTATTTAGCTAAACCTAGGCTCTTTAGCCATGTAAGCACTGGAGACATGTCATTCACTAGCTGAACTGGATCATCAACAGATTCTTCAATTAAGGAAGTTGAATTCTCACATTTCCTAAGTGAGTCCTAAAATCAAAATCCTCAAGTTATCAGTCAATCAATGGCGTTGTGAAGTGAAACTGAACAAAAATGATCAAATAATCAACAAAGAAGCTTACTTGCTCAGGAGCCTGATGATTATGCGACTTGTCAAGACATTGATTGCTGTGAAGTTGCCTCTGCTCCTCACTCAAAGCTGAGATATCCATTGAACACAATGGGCACTGAATCGAATCGTCATTTCCTAAACTACACTCTCCACTGTTACCCTCAGAGCAAAGCTTTATCAAGACGTCAAGCTCAGAATCGGACTCAACAAACCCCTCTTCATCCTCGTTGATTCCAACACTCGAACTGAGATGAATTCTCGACTTCAATAACCTAGCCTCCATCGAATTGCAGAAATACCCTTCACGATTCGCCTTAAAACAGTCCCCTTTATCAGCAGAAACTTGGCCGTCTTCTGTTTCCGCCGCGAGAGGACGAACTGGCTCACCGGCATCTCCTGCGGGGCAATCAACACTCGACGGGATGCAATCTAATAAGCTACAGTCTGGAGAAGAAGACGACGAGCCGAACAGATCCGAATCCAGCGACAAACTTCCACATGAAAGAACTACGTCGGATTTAGATTCAGGAGCCGGAGCAACATTCTCCTTTCCCGGATTACGGCTTAATCTAGGCTTCTTGTTGGGAGGGCGGTGAGAGAGGGTAAGGTTGGTTGGTTGAAGGGGTCTGCGAAGTGAAAGCTGAGAGGAAAGAGGGATCTGGAAGTCGTCATCGTCATCTCCGTCGGTGTTCTGCATAACTTCCGGCGAGATAGTGCGTGTGACTCGTTTGAGTGAGAGCGTTCCCCACAGTAGAGAAGAAAGAGAGGGAGAACAAGAGGAGCGACGACGACGTTTCGACTGAATAATTAATGCATTTTAAATTTTAATGGAAATTGTTTTTTTTCTTTAAATGGTATAATTAATTAATTTTTGGAGACTGGTTGGAGTGGATAATGGACTGGATTTAATAATTTGCAGCCCAAATGTTGAGGGTAGGATTTGGGCCCACGCCCTAATGACCCAGAAATCAATTCGGCCATTTCAACATTTCTCCGGAAATAATTAAATTTACTTTAATTAACAAAAGGGAACTTAAGTTAGGAAGTAAGGTTAGGTCGGTTCGAGGTTAAAGTGGAGAGATTGTTTATAAGGCGTTGTTGTTTCTGGGGATTAGGGTTTATATCTTCTAAAGCATTTTTGTCGGCTGATTGTGTGTTCATCTCTAGAAGAAGCTAACGAAGATGGTTAGTTCACGATCTCGTTTCTATTTTTCTTGTTTAGACTCCTTAGTTCCCTTTTGTCACTGAATCTTGAGAGCTTCTGTTTGTAATATATATGTGTGTGTATGTCTTGTTCAACCGAGTCTTGTCTGAAGGCAATTCTTATGTTTCAGTAATTAACTTGTCTGTGGAAAAACCTGTCTGTTTTGAAATGAAATGGCAGGTTCTTCAAAACGATATTGATCTGCTTAACCCACCTGCTGAGATCGAGAAGTCCAGACACAAGCTCAAGCGCCTTGTTCAATCTCCTAATTCATCTTTCATGGTAAATTCCTTGTGCTGCTTATCATCTTATTATATAGAATTTGGATTAATATCGAAATCTTTTCACTCTTTATTTCAAATGTTTGGAATTGTGGTGAATTGAGTTTTGAGTTTATTTCTTTCGTTGAGCGCCATGATTAAATACTTGCTATGATGTTATGTGGTTGATATAGGATGTCAAGTGCCATGGCTGCTTTAACATGTAAGCTTTGAAAAAGTCTTGAACCTTAAGAACTAATATAAGTAAAAATGTGTCGAATGTTTTGATCAATGATTTATGAATTTTGCATAGTACGACGATATTCAGCCACTCGCAGACGGTGGTGTTATGTGGAAACTGCCGGACAGTCCTGTGCCGACCCACAGGAGGAAAGGCAAGGCTCACTGCAGGATGCGCTTACAGGTATAAATAAATCATGAAGATGTCTCGACTCACACACCCACATCTTTTCCTTTAGTTTTCTTATTATGATTTTTTTTTTTATGATCTTCTTTGTTGATTACTTGATTCGAAAGTCAGAGATAAGGCAAATGTTCAGAACTTTTTATCGTTAGCTGAAAATCATAGACCAACAAAAATACGAAAATCAAAGATACATTACAAAAAAAGGCAATGAATATGAGAATCATAGTGAAATGGGAGAAGAGGACCAATGAAGTAGTATAAAATAGGGCTCAGTGATAATTATCTCGATCGTGTTATTTTACCTTAAAATGATTAGAAGTTAGCTGATGATCAGCTCATAAAGAGTGATTATATTAATGATCTTCCTTAGTGATACTAAATTAAATAATTAACAAATCACAAAAACCGACGCTCTCTCAAGTCTCAACAGCCAGCAGACAAGTCACAAAGTGCGTGCCGTTTTGTGCACGTTAATAAGGTCCACAAACCTCACGCGCCTCGGTCCCCGCTCCCCACGACAGTTTCTCCTTTCTGGGCCTCAAAAGTCGATGCTAAAGCCTAATGGCATTCTCGTGAATTTAACGAACACACAGTGGCAATTCTACCAACCCCCGCACACGTGACGCTCCCCAAGAAGACCCAGTCACACGTCCACGTCAGCTAAACACCGAGCCATTTCAAATATCAATCGCATCCTAGCCGTTCGATTAGTTTCGCCAAAGATGAAACTAGAGCCGTTCGATCACCGAAATTTTGAAAATTCTCGCGATACGAGAAAAAATCCTCGTGCGTTACGGTTCTGTCGGAACAAATCTAAAGCTGACTTTACGACTCTGACAACACAGCTCCTAGCCTCCTTCTGTGTGAAAGAGAGTCTTTGAAATAAGCGACAAGTTCGAGAACAAAAGTCTCTTCTTCTTTTAATCTTGTTTCAATTTCGAAATTCAAAGTTCTGCAAACAAATTCGTTAGACAGTTTCTTTTTCTTTGGGAGAGTGAGCACAGAAGCTGAAGCATAGATCTCTGTTTACAGGTAATTATTCTTCTTTTTTTTTGTGTGCTTTAGATTGTTTAATCTGAAAGATTTGTTTGAATTGATTATCTTGCAAAGTTGCATTTTCCAAGACAAGCTTTAAGAAAAAAATTGTTTAAATTGCAGTAATGACGAGTTGTGGATTTGTCACCAAACTTGTAATGTTAGTGGAGTTCGGTTTGAGCTCTTATGAAATTTTTAAGCACACGATTAGTTGAAAGAGACTCACATCTTCTCTTTGAAACAAAGTCTTAATCTCTCTCTCTCTCTCTCTCTCTCTCTCTCTCTCTCTCTCTCTCTCTCTTTATTGCTTTCTCTCTAAACCAACTTAAGCATCAATCTTCTCTGTGTTTGAAATTGAATTGAAGCTCTCAGTATTGTTGTTCTTCACAAGGGGTATTCTCGTCTTTTTCTCAATCTTTCAGGAGTGTTTGAGCCTTTCAATTAAATAATACTAGATGATGATAATGACGATGATGCTTCTATTTATTGATTATCTTTATCATTACCTTTCGTAGCATTCATTGTTCACACCGACGAAGTAAAGGAAACTGGAAAACGACTCGTTACAAATTTTTTTGTCTGGTAGGGTTTTGTTCTCCAGCAAAAATATAGAAAAAGCTTTTCCTGTGATCATTTTCAAGATTCTCGAAACTCTTTTTGATTTGCTTCTTCTTCTTCTTTTGTTTTTAAATCCGTGTCTTTATTTAAAAACAAAACCTACCAACTTGTTCTTCACTCATTCAACTACTCCCTTCATTACTTTTTGTTCCCCACTTTATTTGCCAGCGAATCTCATCAATACATATTTTGATCGTTTCCTGATTTGTTTCACTAACATTTCCTTCTTCTTTTGTGCAATTCAGTTCAAAGGATCGTGTGTTGTCATCATGGTGGATCCGACAGTAGAAGAGTTGTTATTACAGGCACAAGAGCTTGTCCCAACTGCTTTGTCCGAAGCAAGAACAGTGAAAGGCTTCTCAAGCAGATGGAGAGTGATAATCTCAAGATTAGAGAAGCTACCGACATGTCTATCAGATTTGTCAAGCCATCCTTGCTTCTCCAAACACCCTCTCTGCAAAGAGCAGCTCCAAGCGGTCTTACAAACATTAAAAGAAGCGATCTCGCTCGCAAACGTATGCGTGAAGGAGAAGCAAGAAGGGAAACTGAAGATGCAGAGCGATCTCGACTCTCTATCCTCAAAGATCGATCTCACCTTGAAAGATTGTGGCTTGCTGATGAAAACAGGCGTTCTCGGCGAAGTTACAACATCGCAACCTTCTTCGATTCAAGACTTGGAAACGTTTAGCGTCAGAGAATTGCTAGCTCGGCTTCAGATAGGTCACTTGGAGTCAAAACGCAAAGCGCTTGAGCAGCTCGTTGAGGTGATGAAAGAAGACGAAAAAGCGGTTATAACCGGTTTGGGACGGAGCAACGTCGCGTCTCTTGTCCAGCTTCTGACAGTAACCGCTTCGCCTAGCGTTAGGGAGAACGCGGTGACTGTGATCTGCTCTCTAGCGGAATCAGGCGGCTGCGAGAACTGGCTTATCTCAGAGAACGCATTGCCTCCGTTGATAAGGCTGCTCGAGTCAGGAAGCGCCGTTGGTAAAGAGAAAGCGGTTATCTCGCTGCAGAGGATGTCGATTTCGTCGGAGACGTCGCGTTCGATCGTCGGTCACGGAGGAGTTAGTCCGTTGATCGAGATCTGCAAAACAGGGGACTCTGTTTCTCAAGCCGCTTCTGCTTGTACGTTGAAGAACATCTCCTCTGTTCCTGAAGTGAGACAGAGTCTTGCGGAGGAAGGAATCGTTAGAGTGATGATTGACATTCTCAACTGCGGAATCTTGCTGGGATCTAAAGAATACGCAGCTGAGTGTCTTCAGAATCTCACTTCGAGCAATGAAACTCTTCGGAAATCGGTTATATCGGAGAACGGGATTGAGACTCTGCTCGCTTACTTAGACGGACCTCTTCCGCAAGAATCAGGAGTTGCAGCGATTCGGAATCTCGTTGGCTCTGTTTCTAACGAGACTCACTTCAAGATCATCCCGAGTTTAGTCCACGTGCTTAGATCAGGGTCTATCGGAGCTCAACAAGCGGCTGCGTCGACGATTTGTAGGATTGCTACGTCGAACGAGACGAAGAGGATGATCGGTGAATCGGGTTGTATACCTTTGTTGATAAGAATGTTGGAAGCGAAAGCGAGTGGAGCTAGAGAGGTCGCAGCTCAGGCTGTAGCGAGTCTTGTTACGGTGCCGAGGAACTGCAGAGAGGTGAAGAGAGATGAGAAGAGTGTGACGAGTCTTGTCATGTTGCTTGAGCCGAGTCCGGGTAACTCGGCCAAGAAGTATGCGGTTTCGGGTTTGGCGGCGTTGTGTTCGAGCAGGAAGTGTAAGAAGCTGATGGTTTCGTATGGAGCTGTTGGTTATCTCAAGAAGTTGTCGGAACTGGATGTTCCTGGTTCTAAGAAGCTTCTTGAGAGGATTGAGAAAGGGAAATTGAGAAGCTTCTTTAGTAGGAAGTAGAGAGATGAAGCAGATCATATAATTTAGTAAAACATATATATATATAAAATGTTGTATGTATTGTAATGTTTCATAATCTATATGAAACTGAGCCACTTATGCATAAAGCTATAAAATTCAGATTAACAAATGGAGAAAAAGAGTATCAACATGAAATTGTTCCTATATATGTCAACAACAAACAGATACAAAGACCTTTTGGAAGAAAAGATCAAACACCAAACCTCAGTTACTGAAAATGATAACAATAAGAATGAGGTTTGGTTTGGTTTGGGAAACAAAGAAGGAGAATCAAGTGGTAGAGATTCTGATGCCGCTAAGAACATACCCACCAAAGGGACTCATCTGCATGTGAGGGTGAGATCTTGAAGGAAGCACCTGGTATTCGCGTAGCCACGGTTCTGTTATCTGCAGATTGATAGCCATCTTTCCTTGCTGAAGGTTGTGCATACATGTCGCCAACGGCTGTTGAAATTTTCACCATTGTATGAGATTTTGTAACCAAAACATACTAAAAAGATTTGATCTTTGTGACATTACCTGTAAATACTGATGGTATATTGCAAAAGGAGCAGAGTAGGAGAGGAGTGGCAATACGTCTTTAGCCAAGCTCCATGGGTCTTGGTCTTGTGCAGCCATGATTAGGCTAGAGAAACCGTTTTCCTGCCACATCTCTATTGCTTCTTTTGAAGCCTTGGCTCCAGCTTTTGGGGCCTTTATAATCTTGCTCTCTGGGACAACAATATCTTCTACAATAGCCTCAGCTTTCACAGGTGTCTCTTCAACAACCATATCACATGTAGATGGTTCCTGCATTGCATTGATATCAATCTCAGCTTTACAAACTCCTTCTTGTTGATTGTTTTGTTCCGAAGATGCAGTTTTGGTCGATGAGAGCTCGTTTATAGATGACTGAACAATCCTACACACCAAACAAAAATGTCAAAATTACAAAACGGCTTCAGTTAGAAACTACAGAGGGAGAAAAAGACAATGGAACATACCTCTCTATGACCTTGTCACTAAAGTTGAACATCCTTACCATCTCCACAGGGTAAGGAGAATTTCCCTTGTATGTATTGCAAACATAACCAGTGCCTGTTCAAATAAACATATATCAGCAGTGGATCCTAAATGCAGTAGTTTCTATTGGAGAGGTTATAAGAAGATAAAGATGTTTACCTCCTAATCGTTCAGCGACTGCACCAGTGATAAGGCCACCAACCATATCCACCACAAGCACGTCCGAGTATGCCGTGACATTAGCCATTGTTAACAAAAGAGATAACGCATCTACTCGTATGAATCTACAACACAAACAACAAAAGGAATCAATACCAAACCAATCAGGATCTTCCGAACACAATTTAAGAAAGAAAGTAGTGTAAACTTACCCGATTCTGGCAGGGTACTTCTTGAAATAAGCCTCACATATACTGTTTAAACACACAAAACAGATCCGAGAATAAGAGAAACGAAAGAAGTCGGAAAAAACAGAAGGATACAGAGGAAAAACGAAAGAAATTTACCTTCGAGCAAAAGGCCGCCTTAGAAGCAGCTTTGGCGCATATTTCTTCTGCTTCTTCAACTTATATTTTTCCTATTCAAATGAAAGAAAGAAAGAAAAAAAGATTAAACAAGGAAAACAAAATTTAAAGTAGAAGCAGAGAGATTAACGGTATATATTTATAAACATACCTGAGACAGCTGAAACTTCTTGTCGAATGTTTTGCTGTTTGCAATTAGAGCTTCAATGATTTCATACCCTTTTGCACCCTCTCTACACATTATTAAACCAAACAAAAAAGTTGGTAATTCTAATTCCAAAATATGCATCTAACATATCTACACAGAGAGAATTAAGTCGTCTTCTAACCTCCGCATAGCTTCAATTTCTTCACCGGTGAGGTTTTGGGCTTCATTATTGTCGACGAGTTCCCGATTATCTCTCGAATCTTCGGTAATGTTATTACTGTTGTTTTCTGTGATCACCAAACATCAATTAGACCAAATTCTATCTATCTATTACAAATTTATAACCAAACATCAGTAATGTGATGGTGGAGGAAACAAAAACCTTGTTTAACGGGAAGAACGCGAGAGAGAAAAGAGCCTTCTTCTCCGCTTTCGACTTGGAACAGAGATCCAAACGGAGCTCCGATCAATGGCTTTAAAGAGTAATTCTTATTCCCGATTTTCAATATACTGTGAGAAGACATAGATAGAGAGAGAGAGAGAGGATGTAATTAGAACCAAATTCAAATCAATAGAATTGAGGAAGAGAATTAATCTGAAGAAGACTCACGCGCCACCGGATAGACGAGCGAAGACGAGACGGTCTCCATCGTTGACGTCGAGCAAAACGCTGCAACCTTCCCAAGCGAATCTGGGATTTGGATCTTGAGGCTTATTATTCTCCGACGACATGCCTTCCTGATCCTTATTGAGCTCCATCAGAAAGAAAGAAAAAACTGCAGTTTTTGAGTTTTGGTTTAATTCAGTTCAGACACAAAGTGAAACAACGAGATTCGTACGTATGTAAAACCCTAACGACAAGGTTTTGTCTGTTAAAAAGAATTAGCGGGTTTTATGTTAAAAGTCCATTGGGCTTTTAATCGTTCCGGTTACAGAGAGAATTTGGAACCCAATCAATCAATGTGTGGGAATTTCAGAACCAGAGACAGAGCCGAAGAAAACCAAATACAACATGATTACATTGCATAAGAAATTGACTTACAGTGTATAGAACGAACCGACGACGAAGGTTGAGAAAGATTTAGAAAACCAATTTTTGTATTGGAGAATTTTTAGTTTTTTACAAACAAACAAAATTAGCTAGAAAGACTATTTGAAGGTTTATGATTTTCCGTTTACTTTACCTCAATTAGAATTAGGAAATTCGATTCTAATGGGCTTCTTAACGTTAACGGATTCAAAACTGCTATTTTGCCCAATGTCTAACAAAAGCCACGTGGATATTTTTGTTTCCTAGAGACGTGTGCCACGTGGTTAGGACGCGCCAGATAACCTCAACTTCCGAGTGAGGGATAATCAAGTGTAGGAGATACGTAACGTGTCAAACAGTTGGTTCCAAAAGAGTCAACATAATCGACGGCTGAGAATAAAGGATCGGTGAGATCAGTGCGTTGACCAAGGACGATGTTTTTGTTTGTTTATCGGGGGACGAAGATGACCAAACATGCCCTATCTCCTCCGATCACACAAACGCAAAGAAGATCAAGACAAAACTAAATTGCTGACGTTCCAATAACAGAGAGGCACTGAAACCTCATTTCTTATTCCCTTTTTCTCAATTTCTGTGTTCACATATCTCTTTTTGGGGTGGTAAATTCAGAGATCGACTTCGTATCATCTCCAGAGGTATTTTCTAATTTATCTGATTGTATATTTGTATTTTGGGATTGTTCCATCTGATCTTCCTCGTGTGTTTAATCATTTCTGGGTTGGAAATTGTTACAACTTGTGATTATTGAGAAAGCCTGGGAATTTTGTTGTCAGCTTTGAGCGGCAAACTAATAATAAGTGACAATTTTGCAGAGAGAGAGAGAGAGAAAGATGGCGAGTACGTTAGATGTATCAAGAGCAGAGCTGGCTCTGGTGGTGATGTATCTGAACAAAGCGGAGTCAAGGGATAAGCTATGCAGAGCAATACAGTATGGTTCCAAGTTCTTGAGCGGAGGACAAGCTGGTACTGCCCAAAATGTTGACAAATCCACCAGCTTAGCCAGGAAAGTCTTCCGTCTCTTCAAGGTTATTCCTTTTCCCTCTTTTTTTTTTTGCTGCTGTTTTAGTTTCGTTGATTAGTAATTCGCTCTGTTTCAAGTTTTAACTAATATGTTTTCCTTATTTTTGGAATAATTGTTGCAGTTTGTTAATGACTTGCATGGTCTAATCAGCCCTGTGCCTAAAGGGACTCCGCTTCCTCTTGTTCTACTTGGAAAGGTGCTTCTTCGGAGTTCTTATTGATCCCCTTGTTTGTGTCATAGGATCAATCTTTGTTGATGTTGGATGTTTGTTACGTTTTCAGTCAAAGAACGCACTTTTGTCTACATTCTTGTTCCTGGATCAAATTGTCTGGCTTGGGAGATCAGGAATATACAAGGTGAGACTGAGATAAACCAAAACCTGTGCACCACTAGTTTATTTGCTAAGGCAAATGTTCTTATTACACTATTGTGTCATGACAGAACAAAGAGCGAGCAGAGTTGCTTGGACGTATATCGCTTTTCTGCTGGATGGGATCATCTGTCTGTACTACTTTAGTTGAGGTCTGTTCCGTCTTCTATTTTTCTTCCTTAATGTTTACATTTTTCCCAGCTTATGATCGGTTTCTTCTCTGTTGTTAGCTTGGTGAGATTGGAAGGCTTTCTTCATCGATGAAGAAGATCCAAAAGGGGCTTAAGAATGGCAACAAGTACCAAGTACTCAACAAAAGAAACTTCTCTCTCTCTCAATCTTTGTGTTTCTTAAACTCAATTCTTGTTTGTCGTCAATTGCGTAAAAATGCAGGATGAGGAGTATCGTGCTAAGCTTAAACAATCGAACGAGAGGTCTCTTGCTTTGATCAAATCAGCCATGGACATTGTTGTAGCAGCTGGTCTTCTTCAGTTAGTTCCAGAGAAGATCACTCCTCGTGTCACCGGAGCTTTTGGATTCATCACTTCCCTCATCTCATGTTACCAGGTAAAACACACTCTCTCTTCTTCCTTCTTCACGTACAAACCCACTCTCCGAGTTCATAACTTTAGTATTCTGATCTTAATTGTGTGATTGTCGTTGCTCTCAACAAACACAGCTGCTTCCGACACGCCCCAAGATCAAAGCACCCTGAAGCTTATAGAAGAAGCATTTGAGAAAGTTTCTGTATGGATCCTTTTGAATAATTTGGTACTGTTATAGCCTCTTATAAGATACTTATCTGCAGGAATCATGATTATAATAAATATGTTTATGCCTCGGAATCTTGATGCACATGTTAGGAATCTAGGACCTGTTGATTTGGCTAACCAAATAGTAAAGGTCTAAATCATAGGCGTATGTAAATATATGCAGCAGAAAGTGAGTTCTTAACTTCTTTTTTTATCTCTAATATCTGAAATCATCATTAGCCTGATTCGTAATTTTCCTTAACACATTTACAACTTAGGATGCATCCATGCATCGTGGTAAGCTCGTTCTCCAATGATTATCATCACTTTCTCTTATCAGGAAAATTAATCAATTATATAATGATATATTGATATTTGATGCATTTAAGATGCTGAGCTTAACCAAAGGAAAAATGTAGCATATTCCTTCCTTTTCTAGTTCCTACGAAATGTTACTTGTTCTTAGACTTCCAAAAGATTCAAACTAAATATATAAATTTCTACTAATTAAGATACAACCAAGGTTGATACGTTATCGGTTCTCATATCTACCAATCATTTCTCGTTATAAAAGAAAGTGTGATGTAGTCAGTTTGTTGCTCATCTCATGTGCCACAAAAAATACTTATTACTTCATATGTCAAATTGGCATTGCCTTTTGCGGTTCCAGTGTTGAACAAACATTGCTAATTCAGGCTTTCTTCACAACCCCGCAAGGTTTTTAAACCCTCTGGTCCCAAGAAAAGTTCAAAAACTGGCGTATATACAGAGCAAAAGAGAATCTCTGTTCTTGCTTGACCAGTGTATCTCTGATTTTCCGGTTGAACCGGTGAACTCTTCCAAAAAAGTACTTCGGTTTAAGGTTAAATTAGTTCGTACCGGAGTAAAGCGCAATTGGGATTGCGTCGCTTTGCTTCCAAAGGACCCAAACGGGCCCTACCCTACGTATCAAAACCTCACGCGCATGATCGACGCGTAATACAACTCTTCTGTCGATTTTACTAAATTAAAAATGGTAAAACAACATTAGAAAAGTCAATAACATTAGAAACTATTCCAAATTTTATAAACTTCAAAAGATATCTTCCTTCATAATACGATGCATGAATATATACAACCCCTATATTTTTCCAAAACAAATCTAATAATTTGATGAAAATAATAATTCCCCCATTGTTGCCTATAACAAGCTCGCACGTTTTAGCCTAATCTCTCACGAACGAAACATTAATCCGCGTTGACCGGTAGACTCTCGAAAGCGCGTGTCCCACACTCGCTCCTCCCTTATAATACCCTCGAACTACTTCGTATCAACCCTTGAAAACTTCACTCGTCACACATTCGATTCGACTCTCATCTCTCATCGTCGTGTTAGTTGTGTGTATACGATCACACACACACACACACACACACAATTATACATATATATATTTCAACTGGGTTTTCTAAAATCCAGCCATTGATTTTTATTTTTATTAAGAGATGAATTTATTTACAAGAATGTCGTCGAGGACTAAGAAGTCCAATCTTTACTACGTAACCCTAGTCGCGCTCCTCTGTATCGGGAGCTACCTTCTCGGGACTTGGCAGAACTCGGTGGCGAATCCACGCGCCGCCTTCGATGACTCAGACGGTGCACCGTGCGAGGTATCCTCCAGGCTCGATTCCGCGAAGGATCTCGACTTCGACGCGCACCACAACCCTCGTGATCCACCTCCGCTGACGGAAACCGCCGTGAGTTTCCCGTCGTGCGACGCCGGATTGAGCGAGACCACGCCGTGCGAGGACGCCAAGCGATCGCTGAAATTCCCGAGGGAGAGACTGGAGTACAGGCAGAGGCATTGTCCAGAGAGAGACGAGGTCCTGAAGTGTCGAATTCCGGCGCCGTACGGTTACAAGACGCCGTTCCGGTGGCCGGAGAGCCGTGACGTGGCGTGGTTCGCGAATGTGCCTCACACGGAGCTCACGGTTGAGAAGAAGAATCAGAATTGGGTCCGGTACGAGAACGATCGGTTTTGGTTTCCTGGTGGCGGTACGATGTTTCCACGTGGCGCTGATGCCTACATTGACGATATCGGACGGTTGATTGACCTCAGCGACGGCTCTATCCGTACAGCCATCGATACCGGTTGCGGGGTACGTTTCCATTATTTTCCCTCTGATCAAACCGAACCGGATGGTTCGATTGAACTTTGCCTTTAACTGCTTACTAATTTTCTTTGATTTTGTTACTTTAAAAGAAAAGAAAAGAAGATTTTTTTCCCCACCAATCTGTTCAATCGAATAATCTGTTGGAACATTATCATACATTTTATTCAAGAATGCATCCAATTTAACTGACAAGATATATTCATGCATATCCATATCTAATCATATCTAAATATATGAGTTTTGGAGTAAGTGCATCATCATTTTGTAGATTTAATGTTAAAATATAGGAAAAACAAGTAGACATAGGCTCATAATTATTACAACATTTTTGGTTTCTGATTGTGACCCACTGAGTCACCTAATCATCTAATGTAACTGTTGACCTACTGTTAAACCTGTAAAGTTGAGAATTAAACCAGTAGTTGTAAACTAAACAAAGAGTCAAAATCATGAAACATAGAAACATTATGTTGACTTTTAATGTATACTTTTTGCCTTAATTTTGTTAGTGTTAATAAAAAATGTACGTGTTTTGAATTTTTTCAGGTGGCTAGCTTTGGTGCGTATCTGTTATCAAGAAACATCACAACGATGTCGTTTGCTCCAAGGGACACACACGAAGCTCAGGTCCAATTCGCACTCGAGCGTGGCGTGCCGGCGATGATCGGAATCATGGCCACAATACGTTTACCGTACCCTTCTAGAGCCTTTGACTTAGCACATTGCTCTCGTTGCCTTATCCCTTGGGGCCAAAACGGTTCGACTCCTTATCTCGTTGCCGTGTCCCTTAAGTTTGCCTCTTTTGCGTTTTTAACACTTTGGGTTATATTGCAGATGGGGTTTACTTGAAGGAGGTGGATAGGGTTTTACGACCAGGAGGGTATTGGATTTTGTCTGGACCGCCGATTAACTGGCAGAAACGGTGGAAAGGATGGGAACGGACGATGGATGATTTGAATGCAGAGCAGACTCAGATCGAGCGGGTCGCGAGAAGCTTGTGCTGGAAGAAAGTGGTTCAGAGAGAGGATCTTGCTATTTGGCGAAAGCCCTTTAACCACATTCACTGCAAGAAAACCAGACAGGTTTTGAAGAATCCGGAGTTTTGTCGCCATGATCAAGATCCTGACATGGCTTGGTATACGAAGATGGATTCTTGTTTGACGCCATTACCTGAAGTTGATGAGGCGGAGGATCTTAAGACGGTGGCCGGAGGGAAGGTGGAGAAGTGGCCGGCTAGGTTATACGCGGTTCCTCCGAGAGTTAACAGCGGAGATCTCGAGGAAATCACACCGGAAGCTTTCTTGGAGGACACGAAACTGTGGAAACAGAGAGTTTCTTATTACAAGAAACTAGACTACCAGTTAGGTGAAACCGGGAGATACAGGAACATACTTGACATGAACGCTTACCTCGGTGGATTCGCGGCGGCTCTAGCCGATGAGCCGGTTTGGGTCATGAACGTTGTCCCGGTCGAGGCTAAGCTCAATACTCTTGGTGTCATTTACGAGCGTGGTCTAATCGGAACGTATCAAAACTGGTAAGTTTTATTAAACCGGCCTGAAACTTAATCTGATTTTCTTGTGGATGGTTAGAGATTAATCCGGTTTTATTCCTTTTTGTTAGGTGCGAAGCCATGTCGACGTATCCAAGAACGTATGATTTTATCCATGCTGACTCGGTTTTCAGCTTGTACCAAGATAAATGTGAACCGGAAGAAATGTTGTTAGAGATGGATCGGATTCTTAGACCGGGTGGTGGAGTGATTATAAGAGATGACGTGGACGTGTTGATTAAGGTTAAGGAATTAACCAAAGGGTTACAATGGCAAGGTAGAATTGCGGACCACGAGAACGGTCCTCATGAGAGAGTGAAGATTTACTATGCGGTGAAACAATATTGGACTGTTCCTGCACCTGACGAAGATAAAAACAATACTAGTGCTCTCTCATGATTTGAGTTTTTTTCTTTTAAAGATCTTACAGTGTTACGTTTTTTGTTTTTGATTTTTTTTTCAACAATAAATTCATCATGATTGTTGTCATATTCTTACCATACGAAATAAACAAAAATATAAGGTTAACTAGAACAGTGCCCCCATCGCGTATATTATACAACTTAATCATCAAACTAAATTTCTGGTTCAGTTTAAAGTACGTTGTACTTTTTTATTTTGAAGTTTTGAAGTAAACTGTTGAAAACATTTGGTTTGAACGCGAAGTACAGATGGCTGTCGGCAAAAAAGATGTTTAGTTGTTTTTCTTCTTTGTCAATAGTGTGAACTTTTGATTTTTAATTTGTCAAGAGCTTATGATATTTATTATTTAACCATGTGATAACTTGCTATCTGGACGACTATTTTTTGGTCATTGAGTTGGATAGACCAATACAATTTTTGTTACTTTATTTTCAGATTCTCAAAAGTTGTTTGTGGATATATGAAACTAGATTGAAAAGTTTCCAGGGTTTCAAGAAATTTGTTATCATCGATTGTATTAATACATTTCCTAGATGGACATCCTTAAAAATATCATATTGTTCTTCAAAAAACTTTGATATGTACTTAAACAAAAAGGTTTATATATAAATCGTAGCAAAGCAATTATGTTATTTGTTAGAACAGAAGAAAATACTGATAACTTGGAATTCTCCTCAGTATAGAGTTACATGTACTAGCACTTATTAATATTCCATTTTTTGAAGAAAAAAAGGACTGTGATAAACAGATGAACATCTTCTAGAAAATATGATATTTCTTGTTGAAAAGGGACAATACTTTCTGCCGGCCTTTTGTGTCTCTGTAAATCGGTGATATTCTGAGTAAGTAAGAAAGCATATACTCCACTATTAGTTAGGAGAATTATAAATGAGGCAGTTCAATTTGACAGCTTTTAATGTCCATTATTATCCAATCATTCAATTATTGATCTTAGGTTATACTCGCAATAACTCTATAGTACTCAATTCCGAATATAGGCCATGTAATAGTTATTACTCACTTTACTCACTCGACCTATTTTACCTTCTCTCTTTTCCTCTCTTTTTGTTTTTCAAACGAAAATTAGGAGCCTAAAACTGTGCAGAGTAATTATTAGCTGGTTGAACAGTCAATATTTTTATTTAAGTATTGACAAGCTTGATTTTTACAGTTTACCCTCGCAGGGAAATGGTTTCAACTTTTTATTTTTTTAAACGGGAAAATCGGAAAATCCCTTACCCTTCCCGAACCCTTCCCTTACCCGTTTGAATAAAATAAATGTTCCCAAACGGGAAATTGCAAATTCCCATTCCCGAAAAGTTTGGGAAATTTTAAACGAGTAAGGGTGGGAACGGGATTCCCGTCCCGAAATGCCCAGGGCTACTACCTATGTTCTAAAAGTCGGCCGAGTTGCCGAGTACTCGGTCCTAAAACCGCCAGAAGGAGGTTGCCGTTCCGACTTTTTAAAAACCGAGTAAAGATATGGTCAACCGTTGACCGTACTTTGATATTCACATTATTATAAAAATCAGTAAGTAAATGTTAAAATCTGGTGGGCTAAAGTTTGATTTTTGTTCACAATTAGCCCAAAGTGTGTAAAGACACTTTTCATTCAACATGAAACCTTAAAAATGTAGTATATGACTTTTATATTGATGTATTATATATAAAAAAGAATGTTATTTGGTAATAATGTAGTATATGATTTTCATGTTGATGTATTATATATAAAAAATTAAAAATGTTGGAAATATATAAAAATGTACTTAAAATTAATTTCCGAGTACTCTCCGATTTATTTCCGACTTTTAAGAAAATCGCTAGAAGGAGACGGAGCGCCCTAGTACCGCCTAACGAGTTTTAGAACACAGGCTAATACACATAATGAAGATGTGAGGGCAAGACGGTAATTTAAGGACCGAGTGGACTTTCATGTGAAAGAGAAAAAAGGAAGAAAAGAAAAGAAAAGAAAAGGTGGGAGTGAAGAGTCAACCAAACTATTGTTGGATGTTTATACAGTAATTTGTAAGGCTTCGGACCACTCCACATCTCTTCTTTGTTTCTCCGTCTGAACAAATCTGAAACCTCTTTTTCGTCTTCTTCTTCTTGCTTCCTCGAACATGCACTGAAGCAACAAATTTTCATCCGTTACGGATTTAAGTTAAAAAAGACAAAACAATTTAGAGACTTCTGGATAATAATATTCCCTATAAATTAACACACATCCGTTTCCTGAGGTTTTAATGAATTTCAGCGGTTTCCTCCACAACGACGACGGTGGTGAAAACCATTTCTCTTCTTCAGCCGCCGCTATGCCCGGTGGTCTCGTTAAATCCATCTTCTCTTCTCCTCGTCTCTCTCTCGGTCTCGTACGGTTTCTACTTCTCTCTCTCTGGATTGGATTGTTTTTATTGGTTTGTCTCTTCTCAACGTTTTGATTTTCTTCCTCCGGCAGCAAACGAGTGTAGAAAACAACGGAGGAGTTAGGGGTAGAACCGGCGAGAGTTTCGAGGTGAGTGTTACTCGGAGAAGTCCGGAGAGCAGATCTGGAAGCGACAACGCCGACGCATTCTCCGGCGATGATGACGTAGACGCCTCTAACAGACCTTCAAAGAAGAAGAAACGTTACCACCGACATACTCCTCAACAAATACAAGAACTCGAATCGTAATAATGATTAATTTATTAATTAAAGGTGATTAATTATCTGCTTTATTTTAATTGAGAATTTTTCAACATTTCTCTCCGAATTTAGGGTTTTCAAGGAGTGTCCTCATCCCGATGAGAAGCAACGGCTCGATCTTAGCCACCGGCTTAACTTGGATACTCGCCAAGTCAAGTTCTGGTTCCAAAACCGCCGTACACAAATGAAGGTTTTCTCTTCATCCACACTCTCATTTTCTAATTTTTTATTTTCATGTTTTTGATTTTTTTTTTTTTTCCTCTGGTAGACTCAAATTGAGCGACATGAAAACTCTTTGTTGAGACACGAAAACGATAAGCTCCGAGCAGAAAACATGTCTGCAAGAGAAGCCATGAGGAATCCGATGTGCGGTCACTGCGGTGGCTCCGCCGTTCTCGGCGAGATCTCTATTGAAGAGCATCACTTAAGAATCGAGAACTCACGCCTTAAATACGAACTTGAACGTGTCTGTGCCTTAGCCGGAAGATTCATTAACCGGTTTGACGATGATGCAACCGGTTTACATGATCAATCACCAAACTCCACACTCAAACTCGGTCTCGGCTCTAGAAACGGTTATGGTGGTGATGGTGGCGGTGGCGGTTTTGCTCTTGTCCCTCCTGGATTCGAGAATTCACCGTCTCCCTTCTACTCCAGTTTAGCAGCAATGGTTAACCGTACCGGTACGAATGCTGCCTCCGGACTCGATCAGAAGTCGTTGTATCTGGAACTAGCTCTTTCCGCAATGGACGAGCTCGTGAAAATGGCGCAGACGAGCGAGCCGCTTTGGATCCCAAGCGCAACAG
Organism: Microthlaspi erraticum; assembly: GCA_902728155.2. Taxonomy (NCBI): domain Eukaryota; kingdom Viridiplantae; phylum Streptophyta; class Magnoliopsida; order Brassicales; family Brassicaceae; genus Microthlaspi; species Microthlaspi erraticum. The sequence continues at coordinate 255,751 of CACVBM020000266.1, read as the reverse complement.
GGAAGCAAGAAATGCTTAACCGAGAGGAATACGAAAAAATTTCCACACGTTGCCTCGGTGATAAACCGGATGGGTTTGTTTCGGAAGCTTCTAAAGAAGTTGGAATGGTCATCATCAATAGCTTAGCCCTCGTCGAGACCTTAATGGACTCGGTTAGTAACTTAAACTTGACAACTAATTACAAAAAAAAAAAATTGTAATCTTTTAAGATTGTTCTTGATTACAATGGTTGTTGATTTTGTAGGAACGATGGGCGGAGATGTTTCCATGTATGATTGCAAGAAATTCTACTACCGAAATAATCTCTAGTGGAATGGGAGGGACAAGAAACGGTGCTCTTCACCTGGTGAGTACTTATATATACGAACAAATCATTACATTTTTCTAATCAATATATGGATCAGAATTTATATTAACTCTCTTGGTTTTGAGTAGATGCAAGCAGAGCTTCAGTTGCTATCACCACTAGTGCCGGTTCGTCAAGTGACTTTCATAAGGTTTTGTAAACAACTCGCTGAAGGTGTTTGGGCGGTCGTGGATGTCTCTGTCGACAGGATAAGCGATTCAGCAGCCTCGGCTCCGGCTTCTACGAGCTGTAGAAGGCTGCCCTCTGGTTGTCTCGTGCAAGACATGCCCAATGGCTACTCTAAGGTACAGTGATTTATTTAGATGGAAAACTGTAAATGTTTCAACTTTGCTTTTCGTACTATACTAAAACAGTGCCACTGTTTCCAAAAGTGTTTCAAAATTTAAGATAAATCATTTATGTAATGCTGGAAAATCTATCTTTTTGAAACTGAATAGAAGCATCTATGTTACATTGGTCATGTTAAATTTCATGGCATTAATTTTATGTTACACTATTGAATATTTTTCTTTTCTTACATATATTCTCTAAGTATTGCGTTAGTTACTTAGAAAATAAAACTAATATTTTGGACTCATAGGTAACATGGATTGACCACACGGAGTACGACGAGAGCAACATCCACCAATTGTACCGTCCGTTAGTCAGCTCCGGTCTTGCCTTCGGCTCCAAACGGTGGATATCAGCTCTGCAACGACAATGCGAAAGCCTCACCATCCTCATGTCCTCAACACTCCCACCCAACCGCAACAAACCCACACGTAAGCTCCAAAACCGATTCCTCCTTCCAACAATGTTTTTCCGGTTTACTGATTTTCTTTTTGTATCTTTGTGAAAAATGCAGCCATAAGCTCTATAGGGAAGAAGAGCATGTTAAAGCTAGCACAAAGAATGACTGAGAATTTCTGTAGAGGCGTGTGTGCTTCATCATCTCAGAAATGGAGCAGGCTTGAAGTTGATAACATCGATGAAGACGTGAGAATCATGACGAGGAAGAATGTGGATGATCCCGGCGAACCACCGGGTATTCTTCTGAGCGCCGCCACCTCCGTATGGGTCCCGGTTTCACCAAGACGGCTCTTTGATTTCCTCAGAGATGAGCTTTTGAGATCGGAATGGGATATTCTGTTCAACGGTGGACCAATGCAGGAAATTGCTCTCATCCCCAAGGGCCAACATCACTCCAATTCCGTCTCCCTCCTCCGATCCACCGTAAGTTTTAAAGATATATATACATATATTTATATATTAAGTAATATATGCATGAGTGTGTGTGACTGTGTGTGAAATGATGTTTCTCACCCGAGGTAATGTTGTGGGCGCATGAATCTTGTCGTGATTGATTGAAAAAGGACAAATCTTGATTTTGGAAGCATCCAGTGCAAGAAAAAAAGTCAATATTTGGGACCTTTTTTTTTTTTCTCTCTCTCTCTCTCTCTACTCTCTCTCTCTACTGACAATTTTTTTATTGGTTGCATTATTGGCTTTTTTTGCCACCATTTTTAATTTTTACCCTCGAGTTATATTTTTAATTTTTTTTTTTGTTTTTGTTTGTTTGCAGGCGATTAATGAGAATCAGAGCAGCATGTTAATACTGCAAGAGACGAGCATAGACGCATCTGGGGCGATTGTTGTGTACGCGCCAGTTGATATCCCTGCGATGCACTCTGTGATGAACGGTGCAGATTCTGCATGCGTGGCTCTTCTTCCCTCAGGGTTTGCGATTCTCCCGGATGGTCAGGAAGGGTTGGAGGAAACCGGTTCGCTTCTCACTGTGGCGTTTCAGATTCTTGTTAACTCTCTCCCTACTGCTAAACTCAACATGGAATCGATTGAGACCGTTAATAATCTGATATCGTGCACCGTTCAGAAAATCAGAGCCGCTCTTCGGTGCGACAGCAAGTAGCTCAACTAAAAATATTGAATGGTTCGCTTTTTTTCGGAGTCAAGAACGAACCGTGAGTCTGTGGTGGTCCGTCTTGATGGTTCGGGTATTGACTCACTAGTTGAGTAGTTGTATTTGTGTTTGTATTTTGGTGATTAGGGCTTTTAAACCTTTTTAACTATGTAATGGAGTTCACGCTCCAGCCTCCAGGTGTGGGAGCTGTAATGTGAAGAACATTAAATGAAAAAAAAAACTTTATTCCCCTCTGAAAAAAAACTCCAGGTGTGGGAGTATCCATGTATTTTATGACGTGATGAAAAGAAACATAACCGATGAGTTAAAACCTAAAAGTGAGTTTGCTATAAATGTGTGTTTTGACTTTATGAGAGTATCTTATCATCTTATGAAACGCATGGAGCATTTAATGCTGTTTCTATTTGTTTGTCAGCTTTACACTTTCTTAATAAATTGAGGTTGGGCAGATGAAAGTACATGTGCATAAACCATCCGTACCAAAGGGATCACAAAACTATGCTAACACATAATAAAGGCCTACAATGCTTTTTATCGAGGCAGTTCTTGCATCTATGGGCTTCAAATGGGCCCTAATTCGGTTTTGGTGAGCGTATAAATCAAATTTTAAATATCCAAATAAACGGTCAAAAGAGAAGAATGGTCAAAGGAAGAGTCAAAGTAGCGGATATTCCGCGCGCTGCGATCCAGATTCCAACTATCCCTCTTCTCCGTAAAACTGACTCCCATGCTCGAGCTTACATTCATCATTCACTCCTTTAATCTCCGCCGTTAGATTGTCCCCGAGCTCATTAATCTAACGGTCAACAATTAAAGTCTGAGAAAAGAAAATGATTGGTCTTTCCATTGTAAACGGCAGTCGGCAGATACAAAATATAGAGAGAGAAATATTTGTGTTATCTTCATTTGTCCATTTCTTGTGTTCTTTCGAGTTTCTGGGTTTTGGACAGCGGAGGGAGGGAAAGGAAGGAGAGGGTAAAAAAGTTAAAACTTTAGCCTCTCTCTCTCTCACTCTCTGTTTTTCTCTGTTTCCTAGAAAACCAAATGAGGATCAGAGATGACAAGGTAGTTGGAATCACCAATTGCAATAAAACAGAATCTGGACAGATTATTACCACTAGAAGAAAATGTCTTAACGAGCAAAAGGACAAGGTTGGTTTAATTTCCTTGTGTTAATCATTCAGAGTTAAAACTAATCTCTTCTTCCTAATGAATAATGATGTATTTTTTTTTTCTTCTTTCAAGACGATCTCGTACAGAGCTGAGAATGTGATCGGGACTGGTTCTTTTGGAGTTGGAGTTGTCTTTGAGGCAAAGTGTATGGAGACAGGAGAGCAAGTAGCTATAAAGAAAGTGTTACAAGACAAGAGATACAAGAACAGAGAGCTTCAGATAATGAGAATGCTTGAACATCCTAATGTTGTTGAGCTGAAGCATTCTTTCTTCTCCACAACAACAACCCACACAGTTAAAGAGCTCTATCTTAACCTTGTTTTGGAATACGTACCAGAGACTATTTACCGTGCTTCTAGACACTTCACCAAGATGAACCTTCACATGCCTTTGATTTATGTTCAGCTTTACACTTATCAGGTTAGGCCAAAAGAGTCTTTAATGTGTTTCCTCTGTTTTTGAATTATTGTGACTTAGAAAACGTTTTGTGTTTGTTTTAATTAGATTTGTCGTGCTATGAATTACCTGCATGGAGCTGTAGGAGTGTGTCACCGTGACATTAAGCCGCAAAATATATTGGTAAGGGTTTTGATATTAGCATATATGTGAGTTCCATATAGCACTATAATTTAGTAATGCTTGTGGAATTTTGTAGGTTAATACCATTACACATGAGCTAAAGATTTGTGATTTTGGAAGTGCCAAAATGTTGGTAAGTCTTTAAATTTTCACTTTTTGGTATTGAGGAAAATGTTGGCAAGTCTTTAGATTCTGTTATTGAATACTTTTGATTCCTCTTTGGCCACTTTAGGTTCCTGGAGAACCGAACATATCATATATATGTTCACGGTATTACCGAGCACCTGAGCTCATATTTGGTTCAACTGAATATACAACCGCCATCGATATGTGGTCTGTAGGTTGTGTAATGGCTGAACTTCTGCTTGGACAGGTTGAGAAAAGAACAAACTGTAACTATTTTGATTTTAAAACTTTTTTACAGCGTTTTAACCAAGCTCTTGCTGCTTTTCATTGCTAGAGCCTATCTTCCCTGGAGAGAGCAGTGTTGATCAATTGGTAGAGATCATCAAGGTAAAATTTGTTTTGGTTGTTTAGTATCCTTTTTTGGGTTTTGTGTGTGTGTTGATTTTGTGACATATTAGAGTTTTTTTTCTTTCTTTTTCTTCAATGTATTTTTGTGTGTGTATGATCAGATTTTGGGGACACCAACAAGAGAAGAGATAAAGAATATGAATCCTCGTTACAATGAATTTAGGTTCCCTCAAATCAAAACTCAGCCATGGCACAAGGTAAAAAGTCTTACAAATTTCCAACTTCTAATCATACTCTTTAATTAATCTCTTTGTTTAATCTTTTTTTTCCTTTTTTGGGTTTTTCAGATATTCCATAGAGAGGTAACAGCAGAGGCCATGGATCTTGCCTCAAGACTCCTCCAGTATTCACCAAACCTAAGATGCACAGCGGTTAGATTGAACCTAATAAATGATTCTCTATGTTTGGGATATTACCATTTTGATCATAGCTTGCTTACTCCTTTACTTGCTCTTGTTTCAGCTTGAAGCATGTGCACATCCGTTCTTCGATGATCTAAGAGACCCAAGAGCATGCTTGCCAAACGGAGGACCACTGCCTCGCTTATTTGATTTCACAGCTCAAGGTTAGCCCAAAAACAAAACCTTACTTTTCTTTTTCAACACGCAACTACAAGAAACCAAGATGTGTGTGTGTGTGTTTGTTTGATCCCAGTTTCTTAATGTTTTGTCATATGTTTCTTGCAGAATTGTGTGGTGCATCTGTTGAATTGCGACATCGCTTGATCCCCGAGCACGTGAGGGAATCAGTAGGTCTGTTTTAACATATAGGAACAACGGCACGGAAAATTTTCGATGGTTTAGCTAGCTTCATGTGGCTCTAATACTCTGCAGGTGATGACTTAATTAGCATAATCACACAGGATTTATTAGATGAAAACAAGTAGTCTTCTTTGAAAGTTTGAATCCGAACTTGTAGCTTACGTGATTGTTTTTGTAAGCTCATCACTGAGGAAAATGTTAAAACAGAAAAAAAAAAGGAAAACATACCAAATGGCTTCATTTAATTTTAAACAATTATAATAAATTTAATCGAATTTGACACAAAATCTTGTAATAATTAATATTCCAATCTGAGACAAATAATAAAATAAGATTTCCCCAATAAATAATAATTTAATATCTTTGATGAGGCGTTTTAATGGAGCACGACCTCTGTCGTTTTCACTATCCCATTTCCCATGTAAGGAACAAACTCAAGCATTATCTCTATTCGGTTAAATTTCCGTTTCAAAATTCAATCGATTTTCAACGCAATTATTCGTCTAAGATCCAATCTTCACCACCACCAAATTTTGTTTGAATCCGTCTCAAATGCATCCACCACCGATCCATGATGTCTCCTCCTCCTCTTCTTCTCCGGCGTCGGATGCTTCCTCGCCGCTTCTGAACCAAAACCGTCGACCTCTCCCCCGTTCTTCTCGGCCGCTACGTGGCGCAGCGTCGCGGCTTCTCCGCCGCGCTAGCAGTCACCGGATGATGCTCCGCGAGTCGTCGGTTCGAGTCCGGGAGACAGCGGCTGAGCAGATTGAGGAGCGGCAGAGTGAGTGGGCTTACTCGAAACCGGTTATAGTCTTAGATGTGCTCTGGAATCTAGCTTTTGTCTTCGTCACAGTCGCGGTTCTTTGGTTTAGCTCGGTGGAAAATCCAGATGTTCCTCTCAGATTCTGGATAATTGGGTATAGTCTACAGTGTTTGTTTCACGTTGCGTGTGTAATCGCCGAGTACCGTCGACGCCGACGACAAGTAGATGATAATCCAAACTTAGATTCAGATTTCAATCAAGGATCTAGCGAAGAAGAAGACGAATCTGATGAATATGGCGTAGTTGTTGATGATCCTGAGATTGAACTTGGAACTAGGTTAGTAAATGTTTCCTTTTTTTTGCTTAATCCTCACAACAAACTCTCTTCTTTCATTGTTGAATGATGATGATTCAATGTTCAATTGTAGTGTTGCTAAGCACCTGGAATCAACAAATGCAATTTTCTCGTTTGTGTGGTGGATCATTGGGTTTTACTGGGTCACTGCTGATTCTGAGGAACTTGCTCAAAGCTCGCCACAACTCTACTGGTTTGTTTTGATATCTTCTCTGCTCTGTTTATGCATTTGATGGATTGTGGTTTCTCTCAGATACATTTTGTATTTCTGGGTGTGCAGGCTCTGTGTGGCGTTTCTGGCCTTTGATGTAATCTTTGTAGTGCTTTGTGTTGTCGTCGCTTGTCTAATTGGTATTGCTGTTTGCTGCTGCTTGCCTTGCATCATTGCCATTTTGTACGCTTTAGCAGATAGAGTAAGTCTAAGAGTTGACATATGTTTCTTCCATAGATTTGTGTTCATCTGTATGGTAAGGATTCTTGATTGTTTTCAGGAAGGAGCATCAGATGAGGAAATAGAGAGGCTTCCGAAATTCACGTTTCTCACTGTGAGAAGCTCGGAGAAAGTGAATGGAGAGATACGAGAAACTCACGGAGGGATAATGACTCAGCTTGGTGTTGATTCTCCAACAGAGCGTGTGTTATCAAGCGACGAAGCTGTAAGTTTAATCAATTTCCTAAAACCGGAGATCGTTGGTACAGAGTCTACAGACAAATGAAAAGCTTTTTGCCTCTTTTTTTTTTTCAGGAATGTTGCATTTGTTTATGTGACTATGAAGATGGAACAGAGCTGAGAGAACTTTCGTGTAGGCACCATTTCCATGAAGCTTGCATAGACAAATGGCTAAGGATTAACTCCACTTGCCCTCTCTGCAAATTCAACATTCTCAAAACCGGTGAACAAAGTGGGAACGATGCAGTGTGATCAAAGTTTCTCTATTCAGATTCATTTTTATCGGTCCATTGTTAAAAGATTAGAGTTTCAATGTCGCGGTGTGAGACAACGGATGGGGCTTTAGCTCTCTCTGTCTCTCTGCTCTACTATTATTGCTGTGTAAATGCAGAAAGTATATAATTATATTACAGAAGTGTTGTTTATATAAATAATTGAGATTTTGGCGTGTGTTTTTAGTGCTTGGCACAGCTAAGAGAGAAGCTGTCTTCATATGCCATGTGAACAAGGTAGTCAGACTACGCCCACAAACTCTACCAACAAATAATTGATCCAAAGAAACGTTTTTATTGCGTCAAAGAAAACACTAAAAAATAATACAATGCAATGTTAAATATTTTAATAGATTGTTAACTATACATCAAAGCAATGTTATTAGAGTGCTTAACAACGGTAAAAGAAAATCATCACGCATCCAGTTTGGTAAATATATCTTCTGAGAACAAAACAAAAAGACAAAGCTCAGAAGCGCACAGATGTCGTCTGTAGGCAGACGTTTGTGATGAAACCCAAATTCCATCTATGTGCGCTAGTTTTCATCATCGCTTTGAGCGTCCTGGGAATCGAACCCGCGGCTTTCACCACTTGGTACTATTTCTATAACCAATGGACGACTTGTTGTTGTTGTTAGCACCTGACCAAATCAATATATATAGTTAACATATCGTTGTGGATAAGGGAAATTTAACGTGTATTTGAATATTTCAAACAAACAAATTTCATTTCTTTTAAAAAAGTCTTAGCTGATTCAAATTGCAAGATCTGAGTCTTAAGTAAAAAAAGCTTTGCTTGAGCATTAAGCTTATTCTTCAAAAAATAAAGTGAAATTTTTTATTTATTTATTTGATAATCCTAAAACTGATCAGATTACATGATTAATCAGACTTATTTTCCCCATAAATCCCAATTTCGGAATAAAGATGGCAAAAAAAATATGACGAAGAACCTGTGCAGACAAACGTACGTGAAAAGAAAAAAAGAATTAAGATTGATACGCACACCAAACAGGAACACCAGTGACTACTCGTCCGCCATAACCAACCGTCGTCGCCATTGATGAAGACGTCCTCGGTCTCCACATTTGACCATTCGCCGCCGCCGCAGCCTGCGACGAACACGCGGCATAATCCTTCTGAGCCACCGTAGGAGAAGGCGATTTATAGCTGCCGTCTGGTTTCACCATTATCGAGACATTGACGATTCCGCTTTTGTCTCCACACTGGTCTCTCAACCTGTAACTCAAGAAATTCAAATGCCCTTGAGGAGCAAATCCTCCGACGAAATCCGTCACCGGAATCTTGGCGACACCAACACTCTTCTCAGCGCCACCTTTTGTTCGATATTTCACCTCGACGATGATAAACCTTACACTCCCGTCCATAGGCATCTCCATCACGATTTTATCTTTCCAAATCGGATGACTCCCGCCAAATGTGTCTATTTTTGTAACTTCTGAATTCTGATCGATTCTCACGACGCAGAATGTCTTCTTCTTCACTGGTTTACGATCTACCTTGAGTCCTTCCGCTGAGATTAACTCAATCTCTAATGATCGTTTCATTGTTGCATATGACATGACGTATGTGTTTATGTTATGTGTGTTTTTGTATGTATACGTATAAGTCCAATCCTCTGCAGAGAGATTAATTCCTTATCGATGTGTGTTTTCTTGAAGTGGGAGATGGAAGATGAGTTATGTTTGGTTTATATAGGTCATATGTCATGATGTCACATGTGGCAAATTGACTGACGTACGTAGAAGCGCTGATTTTTCTTCGTTGTTTCCGATCACTTTCTAATTTTTTTTTTATTTTAAGGTTTTTTCCTGGGGAATATTCAAAATGTTTTTACTTTCGAGGCTCGACCGTTGAGAAGAAGCCAACTTTTTACCTTTTTTTAAGTGGGTATATATTCTTATATTCTGAAATATAATTTATACATAAGATATTATTCCGTGTTTTTGTATGATCAGTTTAAATCGTGCGATGAAAAGTTAAATATTTTTAGATATGTTTAAAAATAGAAATTAGGGGAATAATTAATGACGTTGTTAATCGGATGGTTCCGGGATACTTGCCGGTGGTCTAATCAACGGTGGCGTGCGCGTACCAGGCATGGCATGCATAGTATACGTTTTAAATGCTGCAAACTATTAAATTGCTTAATTAATTCAATTTGGGTGACATAAACACATCCTGTAGCTACTTATTTAAATTTTTCCCTAAGTATGAACTATTAATGTTTTTTTTATCCCCCTTTTCGTTTAAGTATATGTTTATTTAATTAGTTGCATTTTCAAAGAATGGGCGCGGCTCCACTTCAAAGATTTTTTCATGGATGTCTTTTTGTATAATAAATTAGTTTTGGCAACAAGTGCAATTAGAAAGTATGTTTCATTATATTATTTTAGTAGACTACACAATTAGAAACTTAATTTCTCTTTACCAAAAAAAGAAAAAGAAGTTAGAAACTTACTTTGAGGAAAAGTAATGAAAGCACAGTTGTTAAATTCTCATGACAAAAAGAAAAGGAAGACATTGCGTGGAAAATAATCTTTGATAAAGTCTTTGGCGCTAGTTGAGGGAGTCGTTGATACGGCACGTGCCAATGCACTGACCGAGTAAATTGACTTTTTTTGTTCAATAGGGAAATTGGGACGAGAGTGCGAACGAAATTTCAGTTCAGGTATTTCTTGGTTGATTCTGTAGACTTCGTGGCACACGTTTTTGGTTTTTTTTTATAAAGAACGTTTCTGGTTTTCTGCACCAAAACATCGAATTTTAATTAAAACATATTATCGTTAAATTGCCACTTGGTAAATTCAAAATCTAACAGACTATACAATCTCCTATTTCTTTCGTTTAAGACTTATGTTTGCTTTGGTAATAAAATGTTTTGAAACACTAATTAGAGCGGAATTAAACCCTCTCGTAACACGAAGAGCTGCAATGGCCATTGGATTCGGAGGAAGAACAACTTACCGTCCGAGAACACACTAGAGCCGCTTTCTCGCATTTGCATGCGTCTGTTTAAATGACAGTTTTTGACGGACCAGTTGTTGATTGTTACAAATTACTAATATAATTTTTTTAGCTACGTGACTAATTTAGTTCAAAAAGAAAACTACGTGAACAATCCAAAATCAAACAATCAATATAGGTAATAGCTGGGAAAGGTAGAAACAAAGTCTTTCAAATATTGGCCAACAAACACAAACACAATGTACTGCGTGGATGCATGCATGCATAAGGCCATTCGCAGCTACGTGCGTCATCATAATGACGCAGCTCAACCTAACTGTGGGAAAACAAAACCATGTATAGATCCATATTTTGGAAAAAGTTCAAAACTAACACTCGATCAACCACATTTTAGTGTATTTTGCGAGATGGTCATATATATATGTAAATATTATAATATGACCGGATATGACCGTTGTGCTAGCTTGCAGTGGTGGTGAATAAATCATTACAGATTGTTTCTGGAAATTTGTCCGGGTTTGCGTCGTTATTTCATTGCACATGGTTAGGCACGCAAATAAAATCAATTACATAGTGGAGTACTTTTTTTTTCTACAATGTTGTCGTGTTGACTTGATAAACATATGTAATCAATATCTACAAGTTGTTTCTGAACGTTTTTCGTTTTGATTGCGGGGAAAAGACGAAATATCACAAGGTAGGGATTTACGAATATAAGTGTTGTTTCTCAAAACGAACGATTAATGGTGATTATCGAGATTATGTAGTCACATGCATACCGAAAGAATCTTATCATGAGATCATTCATCATCAACATCTTTAATCTTGATATATCGAATCCGAAATATATGGACTACAAATTCATGAAAAATTCCAGAGACGCGTGTTCAAACACTTCATCATCATTAACGATCGAGGATTTTCTTTTTGTATTTGTTGTTCGTGGAATTTTAGTTGCCTCGTCACTTCCTTTATCCGATGTGGAAAAACTATGTGATTTTATTATATATATTTCTGGGAAGTCACGCAAGTACGATTCTTATAGTTGTGGTAGTACATGCATTCATAGTTGAAGTACTCATTATCTAAAAAAAAAAATTGGATCTCAATTAAAGAGATCGAACAACTTGTAAATAGGAACCCTTGTATCATTTTCCATTAATCTATAATTTTTATTTGTTTAATGAATTTATAGTTTGAGAAAATATTGGTAATTGTTAAAGTCGAAAAGGGGGGAAAGCAAATACAAAGATATGAATTTGTTTATAAAGTGACGAAAAACAAATTTGATTGAATACTAAAATACTGGCCTAATACTGACCTAGTGAATGTGATCTAGTGATTCCAAAAATCTTTTCGTTTCGTTTGCATTTATCGTGTTTTACAAACATTGTTCTATATACACTTGTCTGTCGTACCGATCATTATATTAGTTGCTTATGTCATGTGCGGTGACGTCAACAAATGTGCTGTTCCCCCAGGAAATGTAAGTCATATATAGACTATAGAGTATATAGACTATAGAGTCTTAGAGAGATTTAAATGTTTAAATCAAAGACTAGTTATTGTGACTTTTCACTCTTGGTCGTCCTCAACAAAAATATTTGAAGTATAACTATAAACTGCCAAAAGTAGGCGAAGACCTACGAGCTGTTTGCCAAAAAAAGGAACAAAGAAATGATCAATCATATACTATAGTTTATGGCGATCAGTTCATGCTCATCGGATATCATCTAAAAATGTGGGGATTTTTCTGTAAAAAGAAAATATGTGGGTATTTATAGTCAACAGATCAGTCAATGTTACAAAATACGACATTTTTCACCACAAATGTATAGATAACAACTATTTTTATATTAGACAATCATTATGTTAGGGTGATTCGAGTTTGTCATGTAGACATGTACATTCTGTTGCAAATCTTTGTAATCTCAGTCGACTTTGATCAAGTTTATGCTTGGTTTCCTAATTATAATATTTAGTATGGTATCGTCGTATTCCTAATTCTTCCCCGAAGCCCTAAATATCGCGAAGAAAACCTAGCCGCACCCGCTCTATCGATGGACGATTTTTTCCCCGCCTTCGCTCAATCAATGGACGATTCCGCCGCCGTGGATCTATCAATGGACGAGTCCGCCGACGACGAAGTAATCTTCTTCTCCTTGTTTGTTCTTCTTCTTCTTACAATACTCACACTGCTTGTTAATTAATCTCTAGAAAATTTTCTGTTTAAGTAGTAGACTTAATATTCTTCTGATTAGATCTTGTGTTTGTGTACTTCCTTAGGGGTTGGATTGGAATTGGCCTGAAGAGAATCCACCAAGCCTGTACCGGTACGTAAATTGATTTCCGTGTTGTTGTTGAGACTTTGTTATGTATAAATTTATATGTGTTGATATTAATGTAATGCAAATAATTGCAGAAGGGTCCTCACTATAGCTATGGGATTTGACGTTTCGGTTCCTGAGGGTTGTACGCCGAGTAAACGTGTGCTTCGTTTGGAGAGAATGCTGAGAGATATTTTCTCTTCATGTGGAAAGATCAAGTCCGTTTGTATTCCTCATTCCGCTTTTTCCCCTACTATCAAGAGGTTTGTTTGCTTGTTTTTGACCTTTATTGGCTCAAGTGTTTTGCTTGTGGTAAAAGCTAAAAAACTTGGTTTCTGTTACAGATATGCTTTCATAGATATTTGGGGAGAGGGCGTGGAAGAGAAGGCGTTGCAGCTTAATGGAAGTAAGATTGATGGACACGAGCTAGTTGTTGCTCTACCATTGCGCCCCATGAAAAGAGCTCGAATAAAGGCTTTAAAACTTCTTCGATACGGCAGGTAAATAATTGATTTGTTTTGGCAGATTAGTTTGTATCTGTTAAGATGCGTGTGTTACGTTGATGATATGCAAAATATTATTGCAGGAGCGAAATGATGGTTGTTTCGGGATATGACGCATCGCTTCCTAGGAAGACTATCAAGAGCGCGTTGGCTAAACATTTCTCTTCATGTGGAGAGGTCTTGGAGGTGGACTTGCCTCATTCCTATCGAAGAAACCCTAGCAAGTTTGTGGCTTCTTCCACCAGTTTGTGTGACAATTTCTGTATTTCCCTTAAATGTTATCAAGTAAAAGACTCTTTTTTTCTCGTTTGGTGACAGAAACGCCTATGTTTACATTTATGGAGAAGGCGCAAAGGACAAGGCCCTGCAACTTAGTGGAAGGGACATGGGAGGCTGCAAGCTTGTTGTTGAAACGCCGTCATTTTAATTCTTTGTTGATTTCAGAGCTTTTCCCCAACCTCTTTGAACCCGAACAGTAACCAGAAGAAGAAGCGAAAGTAGAAAGTCGAAAGCAGCTCTTTGGTGTCTTTAAAACTCTAGCTTGTGATGCAATCTTTTTTTATTTCTACTTATATATATGATTGTGTGCTTAAAACTAAACTCAAATCATCTCTGTTATAAAGACCATCTTGTTCTTGATTTGCTATGTTGCTACTTTCTTTGTTTCCAATGAAATAATCTTTACATATATGAGTTATTTACACTTAGAATCCAATTCCCCCTTCGATATATGTATCACTTAATAGATCCAGCATGCATTTTAGACTTGACACGGATCTGGTCTCAATGAAACAACATATTTTTCTTTGTAGTAACGAAATTAGTAGGCGTTGTTCTTTATACGTGTCTATCTTACTAATCATTTGTTAGTTGCTTATGTCATGTGCGTGACGTCAACAAATGTGCTGTTCCCGCGGCAAATATAAGTAATATATAGACTATAGAGTCTTTTTTTTTTTTTGACCAAGAAAAATGTTGCCGAAAAACGCCGTCTGAGGGGATTAGACTATAGAGTCTTGGAGAGATTTAAATGTTTAAATCAACGACTAGTTATTGTGACTTTTCACTCTTGGTCGTCCTCAACAAAAAAATTTGAAGTAAAAAATGTCAAAAGTAGGCGAAGACCTACAAGCTGTTTGCCAAAGAAAAGGAACAGAGAAATGATCAATCAGTATATTAGTTTATGGCTTCAGCTCGTTGGATATAATCTAAAAAAGTGGGGATTTTTTTTCGTAAAAAAAAATGTTGGTATTTATAGGCAACAGATAGTCAATGTTACAAAATACGACACTTTCAAACAAAAATTATAGATAACAACTATTTATATGTTAAACGTTATGTTAGGGTGATTACAATTTGCCATGGTTGTGGTTGCTCATGTAAATTCTGTTGCAAATCTTTGTAATTTCAGTCGACTCTAAATTTTTAGTTTGGTGATATATTTGCATTGTACATTGTACAATACGAAAATGTGACTAATTATGTAAATGGGCTGATTTTGTTGGTACTCTCGACTCTCGAGTAACAGTCAATAAAAACCAAAACGCAGCGTATTAAAAAGCATCATATCCAGTAAACTGATTCTCTCTCTCTCTCTTGTCGAACTGGGGAAGCGCCATGGCAACTTCTTCTGCTCACCTCTCGTTTCTAGGCGGACGTATATCGCCGTTATTCTCCTCCGAACGGGTCAGATTGTTAACGTACAGAGGAGATTTTCGTCTACCGAATTCCCGTTTCCGTTGCTCAGCTGGGCAGAGCGGCTTCTTCACGCGGCTTGGTCGATTGATCAAGGAGAAGGCCAAAAGCGACGTGGAGAAGATTTTCTCCGGTTTCTCTAAGACTAGGGAGAATCTGGCAGTCATCGACGAGCTCTTGCTCTTCTGGAATCTCGCCGAGACTGACCGAGTTCTCGATGAACTGGAAGAGGTATTTTTTGAAATTTGAACAATGAACTTTCTCTCTTGGTTTCAAATGCAAATGGAGTTTTCCTGAAATCGAATTGTGGAATTGTCACTGTAGGCTCTATTGGTTTCTGATTTTGGACCGAAGATTACGGTTAGGATTGTTGAGAGGCTACGAGATGATATAATGTCAGGGAAACTCAAATCAGGAAGCGAGATCAAGGTTAAATCTTATACTAAATGTAACATAATGTTATGAGATTTTTAGGTTTATAGCTAGTTAATCCGGAAAATGTGAATGATATGTAGGATGCATTGAAGGGAAGTGTGTTGGAGATGCTGGCTAAGAAAAATAGCAAGACAGAGCTTCAAATGGGTTTTAGGTTCTACTCATTTTGCTGTGATTCTTGTTATTGTTATCAGTTTTATATGCTCTGTTGAAGTGGAGCTACTGAAGAATGTGGTTTATATGGTATGGTGTATTAGGAAACCAGCTGTGATAATGATCGTTGGTGTAAATGGAGGTGGGAAGACCACATCTCTTGGTAAGGCAATGGACATTAATGGCTTGCATTGGGGATATCCACTGAGGAATACTATATATAAGAGTGGGTTTTGTTTTTTCAGGAAAGTTGGCTCATAGATTGAAGAATGAAGGGACTAAGGTACACTTTTCAATGTTGAAGTAGACCCTTTTTTGTAACCGGATGGGATATTAGAAAGTGGTTGCTCAAATAGGGTGGAGAGAGTTTATGAGGATAGGTAGAATTGAGTTTGGGTATGAGTATGTTGATAAGCAGTCCTGGGATGAATTTTTCATAGGTATTAATGGCAGCAGGTGATACATTTAGAGCTGCTGCAAGTGACCAGTTAGAGATATGGGCAGAGAGGACAGGGTGTGAGATTGTTGTGGCTGAAGGAGATAAGGCTAAAGCAGCAACAGGTAAAAAACAATGCTTTTTGGCTTGCCACTATCAGTGTTGAGGGAACATAATCTTAAAGCTCACTATCACAGCATTTTCTTCCTAGCTAGTTCTTTCGAAGGCTGTGAAAAGAGGCAAGGAAGAAGGTTATGATGTTGTACTGTGTGATACATCTGGACGTGAGTATACAAAAGTTTGCTACTTTAACTTATAGAACACACTGATGCATTGTTGAACTGATCTTGGGAATACTAAATCTCTTTGTTTAAGGTCTCCATACTAATTACAGCTTGATGGAGGAGTTGATTGCCTGCAAAAAAGCAGTAGGCAAGGTTGTCTCTGGTGCACCTAATGTCAGTGAGCTTTTCTACTTATCTCATTGGTGTTGCTAGTCTCCATTTCTCATCTGAGTGTTAACTAAAATTAATCTGCACGGCATTGTCAGGAGATCTTACTTGTTCTTGATGGGAACACCGGTCTAAACATGCTTCCACAAGCTAGAGAATTCAACGAGGTATTATATCAAACCTTGTAAACCTTGTGCTTCTGGCTCGTCAAACTTTTGGCAAAATCTTGAGGTTTTTGCTTACTTTTTTGGTCAGATTGTTGGTATTACCGGTTTGATATTGACGAAACTGGATGGGTCTGCTAGAGGAGGCTGTGTGGTAAAATCCCCTCAAATTTGGATCTTCAGTCTCAGCATAAGCTCTTATTTTTCCATTAGTTTTGCTCATGGAAACTGGTTATGCATCTCTTGCAGGTCAGTGTGGTTGAGGAATTGGGCATTCCTGTAAAGTTTATTGGTGTAGGAGAAGCTGTAGAAGATCTCCAACCATTTGATGCTGAGGCCTTTGTGAACGCTATATTCTCCTGAGGCATTAAACCTGTATTTTTGGACTGCTATCATCTTCCAGGCAGGCGAGAGGCAGCTGTGCTTTCGCCGGAGATGAAAATGGAGCCATTCCTACAAGTTTCTTGGAGATATCTTTGGTCGTCATGCTTCTACAATGGATGCAAAACACTAGGCCCACTTATAATATTAGGCCCATTTGTACTTTGCCTCAATATTGTATAGCAGATTGATCAACTCTTCTGTGACGTCTGATAGATCAGAGAAGAAACAACAACAAATTGGAACGTGTCTTTAACGAGAATATTCTTCTTCTTCTTCTTTTCGTCGCACCAGAATATTCAATTCAATACTGCAAAATATTAGTTGACGTGAGAACTTATGTGATTACTAGGCAGAAAATTCAGTAAAAAATCTCTTTAAAGACCATGACCAAAAACAAATTTACTCTCTTGGTCAAAATATTAGTTGTACTACTTGTGAGAGATTTTTTTTTATTTGTCCCTTGAATTTTCGAATATTATTGTAAGATACGAAATACTCTAATGAAAAAGTATAGGTAAAGAAATAAAAAAGAAGACCACTTTCATTCAATCTTAAGAAATGATGAAATTTCACTTTTCAACCTTATTATATCGGAATTTAATAAGAAAAAAAAATGTATTTATAACTCCCAACATAAATAAAGTAACCGCAGAAAATAATAATTTGATGCGTCACGATTATTTTATCCACCAATCACAAATCTCAAGTACGAAAAGTGGGGACCATAGTTTAAGCGTCACTCTTTCGTTAAGATTTAGATCAGTCCAATTTATATTCACATCTTCCGCCATTATCATCTTCCAATTTCAAATCTCTTCTTCACCCTTGACGATCCCTTCCACCACATTTCAATGGCCGCCAAATTTCCCGGAGTGATCGCTTTGTTCGACGTCGACGGTACTCTCACAGCTCCTAGGAAGGAAGCTACTCCAGAATTGCTTGCTTTCATCCGAGAATTGCGCAAGGTATGTCATTTGATCCATCGTTTCTATTGAGCTGTGTTTACGCTTGGATAGTGTTCGATGAAATGTCTGTGAGAGCTGCAGGTCGTCACTATCGGAGTCGTCGGTGGATCTGATCTAAGTAAGATCTCTGAGCAGCTTGGGAAAACAGGTACGACTGTGATCTGATCCAAAAAAAGTCTAATAATCTGTGGTAGAAATCGGATTTGGTAGCTACAAGAAAGAATGTTTTCATACTTATACGAGAATGGCCACTTTTGTTCTCTTCTCTGTTGTATGATAGATCCTTCACTAGTAAAAAGACTAGAGAGACTTTCTCTTTAGACTGGGAATTTAGAATAGCTGCTGATCATCAGCTTCGTCTTAGTTTTAATCTGATTTTCCTAAGATCTAACTATATAGTTTGTATCTGTTTTTGCAGTCACTACCGACTATGATTATTGTTTCTCTGAGAATGGTCTTGTTGCCCAAAAAGATGGGAAATCCATTGGAATCCAGGTGCATTTCATATCAAACAATAGGCTTTGATCGTTTCTTTTGTTCCTCAATGGTTTGTATCTTTTTTTTTCCTCAGAGCCTGAAGCTGCACCTTGGAGAAGATAAACTCAAGGTAAATGCACAGATTCATTCTCTCTCTCATGAGTTGCTTTAGTGTTTCTTTAGTGGTTTATGCTTTCACAGAAACCCAATACAATCACCTCGAGGGAGGGGCAAAGTTGGAAAACAGTGCTAAGGACACTAATCTCCATGAGGAAGATGTTTGACAGCTTGAGGGTCTTAAGGTTCCAGCAATTGGTGAAGGCACCTTCACTTCGTATCTTGTATCCGATTGCTGGAACCAATTGCTGGTGAAGGTGCCTTCACCAATTGCTTGGAACCTTAAGACCCTCAAGCTGTCAAACATCTTCTTCATGGAGATTAGTGTCCTTAGCACTGTTTTCCAACTTTGCCCCTCCCTCGAGGTGATTGTATTGGTTTAGTAGATGTTGAAGCATATATGTGTATGGTCAAGCTCCTGATAGCGTAAAATCTGATGATTGCAGGAGTTGATAAATTTCTGTCTGCACTACATTGCTGACTTGGATATTCCAATTAAAAGGTATGTATATATGAAGATCAATCTCTAGTCTCTCGTCATGTTTAATTACTTTATGGGATGATGTTTCAGTCATAAAAGACTTCTCTTTTTGAAATATGTAAACACAGGGGTACATTTATAGAATTCCGAAATGGGATGCTCAATGTATCACCGATTGGTCGCAACTGCAGCCAAGAAGAAAGAGACGAATTCGAGAGATATGATAAGGTAAAGGAACCTTCATTTCTATTTTTCAGTTTCTTATAGAAATCAATTCTGCGCACTATTTGGTGATGCTATTGAACATTTTGTCTCTAAAAGGTTCAAAACATTCGATCAAAGATGGTGGCTGAACTTCGTGAGCGGTTTGCGCATCTTAACCTCACTTTCTCGATTGGAGGACAGATTAGCTTCGATGTGAGTAGAAATGAAATTGTGGATTATAACAATTTCTTATATCCAAGTTTGGTTACTAATTCTAGTTCCATTGTTATGACTCAGGTCTTCCCTAAAGGTTGGGATAAAACTTACTGCTTGCAATACCTTGAGGACTTCAATGAAATTCATTTCTTCGGTGACAAAACCTATGAGGTAAAAAACAACTCGAACTTTTAAACTTTCTTGAGTAATTCTTGTATGATTTTCCGTTGAGCTTAATGTGTATTAACATGGCTTTAACTTCTTCAGGGTGGAAACGATTATGAAATCTACGAATCACCAAAAACAATTGGTCATTCAGGTTAGTTAGTTTGATATATCATCGGTTTTAATCTCTCGCTGTGTTTGTGTTGGTGACATCTTCATGACAAGTCGGATTGTTTCTTTTTCGATGCAGTCACGAGTCCAGATGACACCATGGCAAAATGCAAGGCTCTGTTCATGTCTTGAAACACTATCCATTGTCAGACTTTGATTCTTCTTGGCGAAATCTCAACTTTTGACTATTTACATTACAAGAAATGGTTGAAATTATGCTATGCATACTGATACCGTATGTTTTGAATTTTGATTCATAAATAAAAGATTTGGTCATAATCTTTCTTAGGAGTCTTAAAACTAAGATCAAAGAAAGTATCCTCTTTCAAAAAAAAAGTTGGATGTTAAAGGTTTGTTTACAACAGATTCTCTCCAAAAAAAAAGCTTTAAACTTTACAAGAATTTACAAAAAGAAACAACATTTAATTGTATGTATGTATTCATTTAAACAGAAAAGTAAATAAAACTTCAAACTTGAGAACTGATACGATCGTTCTTCCACCACATTCAAGACTCAGCCACAGGCTCAGACTCTTCTCCTGCAGTTTCAGGGGCTGCTTCTGCTTCTCCTCCTCCTTCTCCCTCGGGGATCGAGGCGTCCTCATTAGGTTTCTGATC
Organism: Microthlaspi erraticum; assembly: GCA_902728155.2. Taxonomy (NCBI): domain Eukaryota; kingdom Viridiplantae; phylum Streptophyta; class Magnoliopsida; order Brassicales; family Brassicaceae; genus Microthlaspi; species Microthlaspi erraticum. The sequence goes on along the minus strand of CACVBM020000266.1, from coordinate 235,408 downwards.
TTCAGCAGGCGGAGAAGGGCCACCAGAAGAGGCGGAGCGACGGTGTTTGGCAGCGGCTTGATGGACGTTATTGTAACTTCCTTTCTCGAGAAAGAGCTGGTTGAAATGGACTTTACAGTAGAGGACGCCGTTAAGTGAAGCGTAAGAAGAGTGAGTCAAAGGACATCCACTGTGTGTGCACCTGAAGCAAGTTTTGTGGTAGTTTTCTCCCTCCATTGTTACCTTCTCAAGTGGGTAAACGGTTTTCTTACAAGTCGCACACTTGTCTTGTGTTCCACTGAAGAATGAAGATAATTTGCTTGGAGCTCGAGTCTTGCAGATTCAATTAAAAAAAACAAAAAAATCAGATGAGAAACAAAAACTTTTTAGGAAATAAAAGAGGAATCTTTTGAGAACTATGTTCATTACCAGATGTTCATTCGCCTTCTCGCTCTTTCCTGATGTAGCAATATGGATTATCATTAGCACAGATCGTAAAAATGAGAGATTTTGAAACAGAGCAAAACAGAACAGAACAGAGAGAGAGAGACCTGTCTGAAAATTCTTGCTGTAATTCCCAGATTCTTTGAAAAGCTGTTCGAAGTGAGGCTTGCAGTAAAGAACCCCATCCATTGATGAGTAATTGCTTATCTGTTATAAAAAAGGTTTGATCTTGATCTTTCTGAAGCATTTTTGAAACAGAGTAAAAATCAAAGGAGGAGTAAGAAGAAGAAATACCACGAGAGTGCCCTTGCAATGGGTGCATCTGAAGCATGATTTGTGATAAGTGTTGCCCTCTAAATTGAGCAAATCCATCACGTAGACGGTTTTGTCACAGGCCTTGCATTTATCCAATGTTCCTGTAAACGACATTTTCTCTGTATCTCTATCTTCTTCTTCTTCTGTGTTGTTTCAGAAATTAGTTTTTTCTTCGTTCGCCGGTTCTAGTCTCCGGACACGACCAAACGACGACGAGAGTACAAAAACCAGATTTTGTTTTTCCTTTCTTTTCTTTCCATGTCTGTCTTATTTATCAAAAATTTATTGATTGAGAATTTGGGTTAATTTTGGCTCCAGTGGTAGAGATTCGAAAGAGGAGAGCCCATTCAATCAATGTCGATCATCTAAAACTCTAATTCTGGGATTGTTTATTTTACAATCATCGACATTTTCAGCCGCAGCGCCAATTCGGAAGATCTATTTTTAAATCCGGGGTGAGTAACGATAAATACTAATAAATATGGGGCTGTTTCATAATTATATAAAAGTACGTACGTTATTTTTAATAAATGATGTGGATAAGACTGAAGAAGAGTCTCTGTGTAATAAAAAAAATGAAATGAAATTCCATTGACGCCCTAACAACGACGCCGGCGAGTGTATCTTTCACTTTCTCAGTAACCAGACGACAAATTTCCTCGAGAAAATTATTACTCTCTCTCTCTCTCTGTTCATCTAATCATCTTCTTCAGATACACTAAATCGAGTTCTCGAATTCTCTCTTCGAATTTCTTTCTTCATTTTAAGTTCTGGCGGAAACGGTTTTGCGGTTAATTTCAACATTCCCGATCTTGCCAGATTACGATTTTTTGAGCTGTGAAGATTTCTTTCGTAGATTAGGCTTCTCTGTTCTGTGTAAATTCGAGATCGAGGAGAAAGATTGTAATGGATAATAATAACCGAGGAAGATTTCCACCGGGGATCGGAGCGGATCCAAATTTTCAGTCACGGAATCCGAATCCGAATCCGCAGCAGCCTCAGCCTCAACAGTACCTTCAGTCACGGACTCCATTTCCGCAGCAACCTCAACCTCAACAGTATCTTCACTCTCCGTCTCCGAATCCACAGCAACCAGCTCAGCAGTACGTTCAGCGAGGTTACCCACAAAACCCTCAGCAGATTCAACAACAACAACAATGGTCTACAACAAGTGCTCAGCTTCCTGGTACTAATCCGAATTATGTAGATGAAGTCGAGAAGACTGTTCAATCTGAAGCTAACAACGATTCTAAGTAAGTCCTCCTTGGAAAATCGTTAAATGAATCTCTGCTTTTTATGGTTTGAATTGAGGTGAAAGTCCATTTCTTTGATTATGTGTGCTTATTATCAGTAGCCAGGATTGGAAGGCAACGTTAAATCTGCCACCTCGAGACAATCGTTACCAGACAGAGGTATATATGAATCTTTGCTTTTGAGAAGATAGCAGTTTCATTTGAGTATACTTACTTCTTCATCTTGTGTACAGGATGTGACTGCGACTAAAGGAAATGAATTTGAAGATTACTTCTTGAAGAGAGATCTGCTTAGGGGAATATACGAAAAGGGTTTTGAGAAGCCATCTCCTATCCAGGAAGAAAGCATCCCCATTGCTTTGACTGGCAGTGATATCCTCGCTAGAGCCAAAAACGGGACTGGAAAGACTGGTGCCTTCTGTATTCCAACTCTTGAGAAAATTGATCCAGAGAAGAATGTCATTCAAGGTTTGCTTTCAGAATTGAACCTCTCTCTCTCTCTTTTCTTAGTTGGTCAGTGCTCGGATGTTTGATCTGTTTTCTTATGCAGCCGTGATTCTTGTCCCAACTCGAGAGCTGGCTCTTCAGACGTCACAGGTTTGCAAGGAGCTTTCCAAATATTTGAAGATTGAGGTTATGGTCACCACTGGAGGTACCAGCCTGAGGGATGATATCATGCGACTGTATCAACCTGTCCATTTGCTGGTTGGAACTCCTGGAAGAATATTAGATCTTTCCAAAAAGGGTGTCTGTGTTTTGAAAGACTGTGCAATGCTTGTTATGGATGAGGTTAGTTTCTGATTCCTCTTATGCTAGATATTTGCAGAATTTGTTTATTTTTCATCATGAGTTCATTGTTCTGACTCGCAAACTTCATTTCACCAGGCCGACAAGCTTTTGTCTGCAGAGTTTCAACCTTCTATAGAGGAGCTGATACAGTTCTTGCCGCAAAACCGTCAGATTCTGATGTTTTCAGCTACATTTCCTGTCACCGTGAAGTCTTTCAAGGATCGATATCTCAGTAAGCCTTACGTTATCAATCTCATGGACCAGCTCACACTTATGGGTGTTACCCAGTATTATGCATTTGTTGAAGAGAGACAGAAGGTGCATTGCCTCAACACGCTTTTCTCCAAGGTCAGGTTTCTAGATACCCCTGAAACCCAACAAAAACGTTTCTGGTTACATCAAAGTAGTGGATGTTTTAAATGAAATGTTGTTGTTTATTGATTGCAGCTGCAAATAAACCAATCAATTATCTTTTGCAACTCTGTCAATCGTGTGGAGCTGTTGGCCAAAAAGATCACAGAACTCGGTTACTCATGCTTCTACATCCATGCTAAAATGGTTCAAGATCACCGGAACAGGGTTTTCCATGATTTCCGCAATGGTGCATGCAGAAACCTTGTTTGCACTGGTACGTTTTGTGTTTATTCATGTAATGTGTTTAAGTTTCTTGACTAGGAAGAGATGATGATATGACTAAACAGAGACTTCTTTCTGTTGCAGATTTGTTTACACGTGGGATTGACATTCAAGCTGTGAATGTGGTCATCAATTTCGACTTTCCTAGGACTTCTGAGTCGTATCTACACAGGGTATGTTAAAGGAAACCAAATTATGATTCATCTTCTTAAGCTCATTCTCTTTTTACTTGTTGACATATTGTGAATTGGTTTCTGCTTCATTACATTACCAGGTAGGAAGATCAGGAAGGTTTGGACACCTGGGTTTGGCTGTGAATTTGGTGACTTATGAGGACCGCTTCAAAATGTTAGTGTCTCTTCTTCTGATTTTGGTGTGCCCTCTCTTTTATTAGAATGTATAGATTTCTTAATCATTGATTTGGTTTCCAACAGGTATCAGACTGAGCAAGAACTTGGGACCGAAATCAAGCCAATACCGTCACTTATTGACAAGGCAATCTACTGTCAGTAACTTGTACCTGGTGCACATTCTCCACCCGGCAGGGGCACTGATGGATTAAACCGGTGAGACATTCAAACCAAACCTGCATTGCTCATAGACCGAATTTTCTCTGACTGGTTTGCTATTGTTAGGTGTTTTGAGGAGGCAAATCATTCAGCTTTGGCAGCCACATAAGCTCATTCCAGAGATGAAGGCAACACACAGAATACTGTTACCGTGGCAAGAAGTGACAGTATAGGCGGTTGATGGCGATGGAGGCGGTTAGTTGTTAAAACCAGGACCGGTTTTTCGTTTGAAGACTACTTCTGCTGCATGATATGAACCTTTAAGTTGTCTTCTCTCAGTTCTCATTTTCATGTTTTAAGAAACCTTTTGCCTTTGTTTTTGTTTGTATTGTGACTCTTCTTGGCCTCTTTTGTTTCATGACTTATAGACTTGGAGAAATTTCACTTAGTAGTAAGATCAAACCGAAGAAGACAATTGCACTACTTTGTCTTTGCTTATTGCTTCAAGATTGGTTGGTGTGTGTCAACATGTCAAAGGATCAACATTTCTTGAATTTAGGCAATGTATGTGAAATCGTTATCATACATGATCGATGCTTCATACGGTTACAGAAAAACAATCCATAAAATCTTTCACCCTGATGTCTTTTTACACACTGAATCACCAATATATAAACAAGACAACAAACACAGAAAAAGTAAAGCTATAAAAAGTTGCCGAATCACACAAAAAAAAAGAAAAAAACAGAGAGATGAATTGTGACAAGCATCAATTAATGACCTGAGAAAACAAATTTAGAAACATCCACAAGTAGCCTTTGGTACGATGCCAGTGGCTCTGTACTTAGCAGCTGATTCCTCAGCTTTAAGAAGATCTTCTCCTCGTTTGGCTTCAACCATTGCTCTCTTCTCTTCTGCTAGCTTGTGAATCGCAGCCACTTTGTTCTTCATTTTCTCTCCATACTGTGCCTTTTTCTTCTCTAGTTTTTCCTCAATCTTCCTCAGTTGGGCTTCAGTGGCTGCTTTCTTGCTGTTCTCCCAAGCAAGCACATCAGATATCTTCTTTTGTGCCCTGTCCATTATCATCATTAATATCAAGATCATCATTAGCTGACGAGTGTTAGTAATCAATCTTTAGGTAAGAAAAGATGCTTACTTGTTCTCAGCCTTTGACTTCTCACTCTCTTCCCATGCTTTGATGAATGACGTTTTCTTCTCCTTTTCCAAGTCCGCAAGTATCACGTCTGATCAAAACACACATCACATTCTATGTCAATTATGGGATTTAGTAACTATAACGTATACAACATGAAAACAAAAAGTAATGTTTTAGCTAACCTCTATCGGCCGAACCAGATGAAGTTTTCTTCGGTGTATGCTCCTCAATTGGTTCTGCAAGAAGCTCACATTTTTAAGTATAACGCTAATTGAAAACATTAAAACTTGCGTTTTAATATATCGGAGGGTCTAAATGGCATTAATAAGGTCACTGATCATAACTCGATTCATTGCAAATTACATTTTGAAAAAAGGTTTGTGAAAATTACAAAAAGCAAAGCAGAACACAACATTTCGAGTTCAAGAGTTTAACTTTACAAGTAAAAAAAGGAACTATTGGGAAATAGTAAGAGATAAACTAGTGCACTTGGATTTTAAAGTTGTTAAAAGTTGGTTAATTATTTGTTATTTTCCAAGAGTTAGGCAGCTTTAAAGGAACTAATCATGTCGTAGGGAAAATAAGAAAGTAAACCACTTTCTTAATTCGTAGCTGTCCACAACTAATTGCCATCATGATTCGATTTACTTTTACTAACACTAAAGTTTACAAGGAATATTGTTTTGTTATCAACTTATCATTATCATCTAACCTTGAAAAAGAAATTAATCAATCATATCTTCCTTACAAAAACTTAATTTTCTTGGAAAAACAGATGCTAAGAAGTTCCACTAGCTGGTGAAATCACGAATTACGAGACGGATTTTTTAGGCTAATCTGTGACATGGATTTACGAGACTGAAAAAATATAATGCTATGAACAGATTACAGATTCAAAAAAAAATATCTATCCTTAACTCATCAATCATCATAAACATGAATCAAAGATTATCATCACGTAACATAACAAAGCCACACGTGTGTAGATAGAAAGCTTACTTTCGACAACGGCAAGAGCTTGTGACTCAACGGGAGGTGGTTTGTGAATTTTCTCCTCCGACACGTCTTTAGAAGCTTCCACCGGAATATGAGTTGGTTCCTTCGCCGGAGCTAAAACCGTCGGAGATTCAACGTCAACCTTAGTTGTCTTTTGCTCCTCCGCCATTCCCTCTCAGCCGAAGAAGAACAAGAGCTAACAAATGGTTTAGTTTTTTTCTTCCTAGAAAACAAAAATTGGATAAATCGGAGAGTTTAGCCAATAAGAAGAGAGAAGTTTTTATATCCTCCGTTAGCTTATACCGGTTAAGCGTACGACCCGCGTTTAATATGCGTGAGACATTTGCTTTCTTCAGCCGTTGATTTTCAGTACCATGTGATCCTACGGCTGTAAAGCTCGTTCAAGCATTGGATGCGTTACATGTGATTTGTACACCTCACTGCCGACAGGTAAAGTAGTTCAGTGACGTAATCTCGGTAGAAAAATGTCACTGTTTTTGCTGCTCGTTGGGTGAATAAAATCAAACGGAAATCAAGACCATACTTAATCAATCTTAACAAAAATGATAAAGATTAACAGAGTAATCGTGTGTCTGTAGGTAAATGTATTGAAACAAAAATAATGTTTTTATCTAGAAACTCAGAATTTAGTTAATCAATGTTGTAATTTACTTGGTGGACCAAAAGGTGACGTGGAGCTTCACTGATCGGGACACGCTGGAGACAGACACAAAAGGATGTGTGTTTGTCGGACAGGCGCGTGTACGTAACTTCCCGGTTGATTTGCGCGTGAGATAGAAGGTAATTAAACCGGTTTAGTCATGTGATATTTGGGCCCTTATTTATTGACTTTGCTCGTTTTAGAGCAAAAATTGCTCCATTTTGTCTTTCCTCCTGGCTGAGATAGAGACTTCTCATTCTTTTTCCTTTTTGTAATTGTTGGGCTTTTGTGAATATTAACGGCCCAAATGGTTAAATTAATCGGACGTTGTTAATATTATCTTAGCACTAAGTTCAGTATAAAATATGATTAAGATCTAAGGGTAAGTATAGTTCACAGATCTGAACAGCCTGGGAAAGATGAATACAAGTCTGTAACGTGCTATATTCTTATGGCTACTTTCTTAATTATTGTATTTTTTGGTTATTGGCCCCAATTTTCCTTATTAAAGCAGATTAACATACAACATGGAATTGTTTGTTTATTCTGTCTTTGTATATGAGTGGTCGAATATGCTCTGTGATGTCACTGAACTTTATTTAATGGTTAAAGTTTTATCTTCTTTCTTCTTCTTCTTTCGGAGTTAGGATCCTTGCTCAATAAATAAAGCATTTATAAGAAACTTTCTCAAAGAGGACTTTGATTAATTGAACCCGTAAAGATTTTTTCTTTAATAAACTGATTTCTAAATTTCCCTATAATTTCAAACGATGACGAGAAAGGATTATTTTGGGAAACCGAATTGTCTATAATCTATATGGGATAGGATCATTGGATAAATGGGATGACCAGTTTTTCTTCTTCTAATAAAATACTATTACTGGTTTTTTAATATTCAAAAACATTAATCCTTTTCGGAAAAACTGAAAAGTAAACAATATTCACGCAAAAATATGAACTTCATTAACACAAAAGATGTGAACTTCGTAAGTTCTGAAGAAAACGTGAGTCAAGATTCAAATCCTCGTGGAGAAGCACAAATCGAAACTCAAAATCAAAGCTTTGGTACTCTCTCCTGCCTTTTGTAACGTTTAATCTCGTGTTTCTTCTCTTCTACTGAATAATCATGTGTGTGTTTGTGTATATAAATAAGCTGAGGAGAAGAAGGTAGATAGATTCATGCTTCAACGAAAAAGCATGAAGAAGAACAACAACGATCCTCAAACAAACAGGCATAATCATAACTATGTCCTTATTAAAACGGCGTCGCGTCCAGTAAAACGCATCGCAAAAGCTACTCTGTTCCTCGTATTTTGTCTCTTCATATCTGCTGGTCTCTTAGACTTTTTGGGTTGTCTTGATTTCGTGAGTTACAATCTTTAAAAAAATATTACAAATCTAGTGTATTTGTGAACTTCAGACCAAAGTGGATTACTAAAGATCTTCTTCTTTCAGACAACTCTTGCAGGTCTGAAGCAAGTATCAACAACAATCAGAAAACCACCAATCACGGAGCAAAGATTCCCTAGCCAATGCGACGTCGTACAGAACCAAACACAGCAGCAAATTCCAATTTCCGAAAACAACAAAAATCACATAAGCAGCCATTCACGACCATCCACGTGTCCATCGTACTTCCGTTGGATCCACGAGGATCTACGGCCATGGAAAGAGACAGGTATAACGAGAGGGATGCTCGAGAAAGCAAGGAGGACGGCGCACTTCAGGGTTATAATCCTAGACGGGAAAGTGTACGTTAAGAAGTACAGAAAATCAATCCAGACAAGAGATGTTTTTACTCTGTGGGGCATCGTACAGTTGCTCCGGTGGTACCCAGGGAGATTGCCCGATCTTGAGCTCTTGTTTGACGCTGATGATAGACCAACCGTCAGATCAAGAGACTTCGCAAGTCAACAACACCCGGCCCCACCTCCTTTATTCCGTTACTGCTCTGATGACGCCAGCTTGGATATCGTCTTCCCTGATTGGTCCTTCTGGGGCTGGTAAAGCCACACAATATTCTCCACTTAATGGGCTTATAAGTGGGCCCAATTAACTAACTAAAATGAGCTTTACTGTTGTTGGGACAGGGCTGAAGTTAATATAAAGCCTTGGGCTAAATCGCTGGTGGCAATAGAAGAAGGGAACAAGATTACTCCATGGAAAGACCGCGTGGCGTATGCTTATTGGAGAGGAAACCCCCATGTGGCCCCTACTAGAAGAGATCTTCTTAGATGTAATGTCTCAGACAAAGAAGATTGGAACACTCGTCTCTACATCCAGGTTAGTAGAGAGTTCTTCAAAATCTCACTTCCTCCTTGATCTTTATATTCTAATTGTTTATCAAAATTTGAAGGATTGGGATAGAGAATCAAGAGAAGGATTCAAGAATTCAAACCTAGAGAACCAATGCACACACAGGTTAAACCATAATTTATTTACTTGCTTTTGGGAATATACATGTACGTTGCTTAATACACGAATTTGAATTTTGGTAAATGTTGGAATGTATAGGTACAAGATTTATATAGAAGGATGGGCATGGTCAGTGAGTGAGAAATATATTATGGCATGTGACTCGATGACATTGTACGTGAGACCAAAGTTCTATGATTTTTACATACGAGGAATGATGCCGTTAGAGCATTATTGGCCAATCAGAGACAACTCAAAGTGTACTTCCCTCAAACACGCCGTGCATTGGGGAAATACTAATTTGGATCAGGTTTGTTACTTTGTTATGTTTAGGCCCCGGAAGTTTTGATTTGTTACCAATTGATCCCTTGATTTTAAATTTTTGTTTGTTTATAGGCGCATAAAATAGGGGAAGAAGGGAGCAGATTTATAAGAGAGGAGGTCAAAATGGAATATGTGTATGATTACATGTTCCATTTGATGAACGAGTATGCAAAGCTTTTGAGATTTAAGCCGGAGATTCCTTGGGGAGCGACAGAGATTACGCCGGATAGCATGGGATGTCCGGCAACGGGACGGTGGAGAGATTTTATGGCGGAGTCGATGGTGATGTTTCCTAGTGAAGAGTCTCCTTGTGAGATGCCTCTTCCTTATGACCCTCTGGCTTTAAGAGAGGTTCTTGAGAGAAAAGCTAATTTGACTCGTCAAGTTGAGTTGTGGGAAGATCAATACTTTCTTAATTTGACCAATACAAAGAAGCCTTAAGTCTTGACCAAATAGGCTCTTGTTTTGTTTTAGATCTAGATAAAATCATATTGAAATTAGCAAAATTATTCCAGTGTTCAGTTTTTTATTTTCCGTATCAAATGTTGTACAATGAATTTCAAATTATACAAGGAGAGATCCTTCTATCCTTTATAACGGATATATTTTCTACAAACGCAAAATATATAAAAGTTGAACCACAAGACAACATATTTTGATATCTTCGTGATTTATATGAAAACTTCTAAAAAAAAATCTATACTCACACTGTAATTTTTATTTAGAGAAATTAGCAAATTAACTTGTAAACTATCTGAAAAAGTTAAAAAAAAAAATTTCTGGATTTGTAATTCTTCTGAGAGACGTAATTTCCAAATTTGCACCTTAAGCCAATTCAATTTTGCTAAATATTAATAGTGACGCCGACGGCCGATCCATGACCATCATTCATCATTCTCCAATCGTTGCATCTCAACGGTAAAATTCATTACTTATAAGAAAAAACTTATGCCATAAATGATATTGCGATCGAGAAGTTCTAATTAACTCCCCTCCATATTACTAAATTAAACCAGCTTAATTAATTTCGCATGAATCATGAGAGTTAAATTTATTATAGAGGAGGTTGCTTCGGTTCTCAATAAACCCTCAATTAACTAGCTAAGATCTTCACATAATGTCCCAAAAAAAAGCGGTCTACGTCCAACATACAATTCTTAAAAGGGGATCCTCATTTCCTTCTAAATTATAATATCTCGTAGTTAGAAGAGATCCTTGTTCACTACACTTATTCATAGCAACAAGTGAGCTCTGTTTCTCTCCCTCTGAACAATTTTCTTGGATTATTTAAATACATGTAATATCTTATGAATCCCCATAATAACTCAGTCTCTAGTTTAAGCTCTAAACTAACCAAGTCATGGATCACAACCACTGTCTTCATCTTCGTCTTCTTCATCCTTCTCCTCGGCGCTTCTCTCAGCTCGATGGATTTGGTACTTGCATTTTTTACTAATTATCATGATCTAACATCATAGTTTTATACATATCTCAAATGGGTTACGCTCAAATTAAAAGTGTTGTTTTCTTTTAAAGTTTTTTTTGAGTGGAGGTAGATTCAAAGTGACACCAATATTCACAAGAAACACCTACGTGACTATCCCCAAGGCTACATACGCTACACGAATTAACTCGACATTGCAGTGCACTGTAGCCAAGAACATAAAAACACAGACGTGTCCTGCAAGCTACCCGGAGAAATCGTACCCTAAAGACGATCCAGAGACTTGCCCAGAGTACTTTAGGTGGATCCACAAGGATTTAGAACCATGGCGCAAGACAGGAATCACTCGAGAGACGCTAGAGAGAGCGAGTGATAAAGCTCACTTCAGGCTAATCATAAAAGGAGGAAGAGTGTATGTGCATCAATACATGAAATCTTTCCAGACAAGAGATGTTTTCACAATATGGGGAATAGTGCAGCTTATGAGGATGTATCCTGGTCAAGTCCCTGATCTCGAGCTTCTCTTCTTGTGTAATGACTTCCCTGGAATATGGAGAAGAGACTATAGGCCAAGACCAGGAGTCAAAGTGACGTGGCCACCTCCTCCGGTCTTCCATTACTGTGGCCATGCCGGTGCTTTCGACATTGTCTTCCCCGATTGGAGCTTCTGGGGATGGTAATGAATCACTTTCTCCGGATAGCTTGTAGGACACGTCTGAGTTTTTATGTTATTGTCTAGCCAATAATTGTGATATGAGTAGACCGTTTTTGTTATAGAATTAGGTTCGCTAATCATGGTTAATTAGGCCGGAGATTAACATAAAGGAGTGGAACAAACTATCGGAGGCGATAAGTGAAGGGATAAAGAAGGTGAAGTGGGAAGAGAGAGAGCCTTACGCATATTGGAAAGGTAATCCTGGAGTTGCCAAGATCAGAAAAGACCTCATGAAATGTGATGATCCCATGCTTCGTCTCTATCGCCAGGTTTTTTTTTTTTGTATATCTCTTTAGTTAGCATTTCTTCTACAAAGATGAATTGTGATACGAAAAATGTTTCTTGCAGGATTGGAGGAGAGAGGGCAGGATTGGGTATAGGACTTCAAATCTAGAAGATCAATGCACCCACAGGTTTTTCATCAATATATTTTACTTTCTTGTTGTTTGTCGAGTTATTTCATGTATTACATATTCATATACATGTATAGTGATTTGGATTTTATTTATTTATTTTCTTTGGATGATAAATAAAAAGATACAAGATCTATATAGAAGGAAGGACTTGGTCGGTGAGCGAGAAGTATATATTAGCTTGTGACAGTATGACTCTTCTTGTAAAGCCATTTTACTTTGACTTCTTCACTAGAAGCTTAGTTCCGATGGAACATTATTGGCCCATTAGACCTCGTGAAAAATGTAGTGACATCATCTTCGCCGTCCATTGGGGCAACAACAATACCAAAAAGGTAATGCTTAATTATGTTCTAAAAAATGTACTAAAGCGATATTGTTTAAAGTTTAAACTATGTCGACTGATGTTCATTATTTGATCTTTATAGGCAAAAACTATAGGAAGAAATGGAAGTGAGTATGTACTTAAGAATCTACAAATGAAGTATGTGTATGATTACATGTTGCATCTATTACAAAGCTATGGGAAGTTGCTGAGGATGAATGTAGAAGTGCCTGATGGAGCCAAAGAAGTGTGTCCCGAGACAATGGCGTGTCCTATCGAGGGAGGTCGAGTGAGACAATATATGGAAGACTCATTAATTACGTCTTCGAGCGTTAAGGGTGCTTGTGAGATGCCTCCACCTTTTGAAGAAAACGAGCTCAAGACGTTTCTTGAGAAGAAAGAAAGTGTTGAGAAAGAAGTTGAAAAGTGGACTAATGAGTACTGGGAGGAACAGCAGAAAATTCCTAAACACTGAGCATTAATAATCTATGTTACTGTAATTATGTAATGTGTTTTAATGTCATGGAATATGAACTTGATTATTTGACGTCATAATCATATACCTTAACACACAATCTTGTAATTTCATTACTGTTTGATATTTGAAACTTGTGCTCAGAGGAACAGTAAAAATTAAAATATCAACCTTTTTACCAAGAGCTAAATTAAAAACAACTATGGCTAATTATATATTCTTCATGATTAAGGTTTTAATCAAATGCACATAACACTAATAGATCTTTCTTTTTTCCCTAACATTTCCACATAGCACATACTTTTTGTTCAGAGGTTAGCTTATATTCCTTCTTCTTCATCATCTTCCTAGATTCCATTGTGTATATACACGCTACCACCAATCCATTATGATCAACCGCGCATTAGATCAATATCAGCATGAGCGTGGCGCATATCTATCTGTCTTGAACCTGTAGACCATATCAGGTTCTGGCTTGGCGGCTGCTGATGAGGAACATTGGTGTTGTTGTTGTTGTTGTTATTGTTCAGAGCTTGATGATCATTGGTGCCTTGAGCAATTTCAGAAGCTTCTTCTTCTCGTTTCTTGTTCTTGATCTTTGGAGCTGCCCAAATAAAGCTCCCTACAATAACCTGACAGGACCAAGAATCTATATTCAATCCCAAGTCTTCTGACTTTGATAAGAAGAAAAAAAGCAGAGCTCAAGAAAAATATGTAAAAACCGAACCTGAACAGGACTTGCTGCTATTAAAGGCCCTCCAATGGCACCGCCAATCACACGGCCATCGGGGCTAGCAAGCGAAACTGATAAGTTTCCAGTTCGATTACGGAAACTTCCATCATTTGCAATTAGATAAGATATTGATAAGGCTAGTATTTCAAACCGGCCCTGGAAAATTCAACAAAACAAAACAAAAACGTATGTTTCAAGAAAACATTTCAAACCAAGAAATGTTTGTTTTTATTCTCTTTAATCATCAGTGAGAAAAATTCAAACTTAACCTCGTATTGAATGGCACCAGGAGATGTTGATGGTTGAAGAAGCGTAGCAGTAGAGACAGAGCCGCTTGCAGATAAAACGCAAATCGCTCTTGGTCCTTGTTGAGAGAAAGCTATAACCTTTGATGCAATGTCCTGATTCCAAAAAAAGAAAGTTTTTTAAAACTTTTCAAACATAAACATTTCCAAGAAGCTCTTTCGATTAGTGAATTCAAACATTACCTCTCCTATTGAAACGGTGATAACATGTGGCGTGAAGCTCATTCCAGAAGATGACGGCATTAATTCACCTAACCAAATCCAGAAAAAAAGCTCATAGAATCAATAAGTGAATGTCTAATTCAAGCAGCAAAATACATAGACAGACAACAAAGTAGCTCCATTTTAGGAAAGTTTTAAGCTTTTCCAAAACATCAGGAATAAACAATTGATATTTTGACTCAAGAGAACATTAAATAATCCTAGTTATAGATGATGGAGCTTTCAGAGACAGTGTGTTTACCAATGGAAGCCAATCTCTGTTTCTTGCCGGAGCCGGGAGGTCGACCACGGCCGCGTTTGTTAGAATTGTTCGGAGAAATGGTCGGAACAGAGGAAGAAGACAATGCCAATGAAACGGAATTGTCTTGTTGTCCGTATTTTCTCGGTCGTCCTCTCTTCCGTTTCATCGGAGTTTCACTCGTCGGAGGAGGAGGATGAGGAGGAGCAATCATATTCACGCCGATGTGTTGAGGAACAGCTCCAGCTCCGGCTCCGGCTGCTGCTGTTGGCTGAGAAGGGTCGCCGTGTAAAGGAGGAGATCCGAATCCGGTGGAGCCTGACCCGAAGGGAGTGTTCGGATTAGGTAAGTGACGAATCCCTTGCTGTTGTTGTTGTTGTTGAGATGATCCGTGAAACGTTGGAGGACCCGACCCGGATAATCCTCTTTGGATATAGTAAGAACCCGACCCGGTTAAACCCATTGGATCTCTTCGATCCATTTGCATTTACAGTTGAAGGAAAAAGAGACTCAACTTTTTTAGAGATTTGTAAAGAAAGAGTGGCTAGAATTATGAGGGAGAGAGAGTGGATAAATGGATAAGAAGAAAAAACAGAATCAAAGGTGGAGACTTTAAGAAGATTTAAAAAACTTGGAGAGAAAGGAACATGCAAAGCTTCACAAGCTCTCAGCCTAATTCTCTTCTTCTATCTTCCATTCTTTCATAACCAAGCAAGAAAAGGTTTCTCTTCTACCAACAATATTGGCTAAAAGATTGATTTTGGCTTTAGGGTTCTCTCTCTCTCTCTCTTGTGTGTTTTCTTTTTTTCTGGGTGACAAGAGGGAAACAGAAGCAAACAAAAAACCTCTAACAGACCTCAAGCAAGAGCATTTACTGTGAGGATAATAACAACGAGATCTTTTTTTTTTTTCGGTTTCTGAAAAATGTATTGAAAATTCAAAATCCTAATGAATAACTGACTTTGACTGTAGCTCTATATAGCAACTGGGCATCTGTGTGCGGGTCATGGACTTATACGCCCACACTCTTTGGTCAGGCGCGTGTTTATCACACAGCACACCAACATGTCACTGTTCTTTCTTTCTTTCCCAACATACAATCTACTACAACGTTGATTACACACAGATTCTTCGTCTGTCAAAAGCTGATACAACTGTTTCTGTAGTCTTAGATTTAAGTACACGCGCAGGAGAAAGGAGGGTGGGGAAAGGATTGGGCTTTGAGGTCAGAGAGTTACTCACTGGCTTCCACTTTGAGAGCTAATTTGACGAGAGGCTGAGAAGACATCTTTAAAATATCTCACAAGGACCCATTAATTGGATCCTAGAAATAACTTCTCAAAGCCTTTTGAGATTTTTTTCCTATTAGAATCCAACTTTAGTGTACCAATGTACCATGTAATGTGTGAGACTGTTTATATTATACTTTGATTATCGCAATATGAATCTATCATTTTTTTAAACATGTTTTAGTCTCCATGTTTACTCGGAAAGTAGACTGTGATTCATAGTGGGTAAAGGATAACAATGAAAACAGACTAATAGCAAAATCTTGAGCTCAAAAGCAAGAGTGAAACTTGTAATATCGAAGTAGAAGAAGCGATCATGGACTACATTGATTTGGTGGAAAAACAGAAGATAGCTTCAAACTCATTTCTTCAAAGTTATTGGTAAACATTAATGAAGAACAGTTTACATACAAGGTGTAGAAAAAACCGGTTTCTCCTCCTCAATTGTCTAGCTCCATTGCTTGAGCAGCTTTAGCTTTAGCAGCTGGAGTCAGTTTTGTCTTCAATCTCTTCTTCCCAACAAAAAACCCACCACCTTTCTTCTTCTTCCCACCATCGACCTTAACATAACAAAAAATCAACCCAAAACATATATCATAAGCTACTCTAAACTTCACAAAAGATTCGAAAAACTCAAAATCATAGACAAACTAGTCATATCTCTTCTTTCACAGTTAATCTAGATAACCCACTAAAGTAAATTAGCTAGAAAATATCATTCCCTATAAACAGAATCGGATTTCTACTTACACAGCACATTTATGAACCAAAGATCAAAATCAAGAGATAAGAGACAGAAAAAGGAGTTTACTTTCATCTTGTTCTTGTTCGTATGAAGCTTCTTGATCTTCTTATCCTGAATTTCTTTCTCCTCTGCAAATCGAAAAAAAAATCTTAATTTAGTTGACAACTGTAAATACAAATGAGTGTTGTACTAATCGGTTTAAGAGATTAAAAGAAACCTACTTTGGAGATTGAACTCGTGTTGCTTCTTCCTCTTCGTTAAATTGTTCTTCTTCGACATTTTTCCCCTTCCAATTCACCCCCAAGAATAAACTTTTGATTTCTCCGTACGAACCAGATGCGCCATCTCTATAAACCCTAAATTCAAAGTCAAAACGACGGCGTTGCCAGTAGGGCTGGGAGATAAAACATTAGCCCATTTATGCCTAAAAGATTGCATAAGAGCCATTTCAATAAGCCCATTAAGGCCCAAGCAAACGCTAAGAATTTGAAAATGCCTTCACTCAACTGTCCCAACCACCACCTTTCCCAAATCACACTCTCACTGTTCACTCTGCAAATTTGCATGCGTCTTTTCGATTTCTCGCTCTTCTTCTTCTTCTCCATCGTCGTCTCCACCAACCCCTAACCCCAAACCTCGATTCTCCCGCCGGAATGTATCAATCCATGAACCTATCATTTTCTTCTAATCTTAATCACCGATCCCTCCTCAAACCACGATCATGCCCCGGAATCTCCGCCAGAGCTCGCAGATCCCTCCATTTCAATCCTTCCTGCCTCTCCTCCGACCCAAAATCCGACGATTCGCCTCCGGTTAACCTCTCCTCAAAGCTCATTTCGCTTCTCAAAGCTGTCCCGAACTGGTCGGACGGGATCAAAGAGAGACGGATGCAGCAGAAACGATCTCTCTACACTCACGAGAATTGGGTCAGACACAGAAGCTCACTACGCCATCTTCGTCACGTATCCTCGAGCGCGTCGTCACGCGTTATATTGTCCTTGATTCCCCCTGTTTTCTTCTTCACCACCGTCGCGATCCTGATCGCTTGCTATAACTCCGCCGTGGATATGGACTGGTTGCCTAGTTTGTTCCCCGTCCTCCGAGCTTCTTCTCTTCCGTATCAGCTTACGGCTCCTGCTTTAGCTCTGCTTCTGGTTTTCCGCACAGAGGCTTCTTATTCAAGGTTTGAAGAAGGAAGGAAGGCATGGGTTAAGATTATCACCGGAACCAATGATTTAGCTAGGCAAGTCATTTCTTCCGTCCATGGCTCCGGTGATGAATTGGTAATCAGAGATACGCTCTTGCGTTACATTGCTGCTTTCCCTGTGGCGCTTAAGGTTTGTTGTGATCCTCCATTTTAATTGTGATGCTTCTGATGGGTTATGTAGAGAATTAAAATAAATTTCAATGTGTAGTGTCATGTGATGTATGGTTCAGATATCGCTGGTGATCTGCAAAATGTGATAGAAGCAGATGATCTGTCTTTCATCCTTGGATCAAAGCATCGTCCACGTTGTGTCCTCCAATTCATCTCTGAAAGCATTCAGCTGCTGAAACTGGACAATTCAAAGATACAAATGCTGGTACCTTTCTTGGATCTCTAAAGCATCTGAATATGATTCTCTTTCCGTAGACTTTAGCTATGAAGATCACAAATGTCTAGTGCTTAAGTTAGATATCTCTTGTACAGGAATCAAAGATGCTGCAACTGCAAGAAGGAATTGGGGTATGTGAACAACTAATGGGGATCCCGATTCCGCTTTCTTACACACGATTAACGTCGAGGTTCTTAGTCTTATGGCATCTTACACTTCCTGTTATTCTCTGGGATGATTGCCACTGGAATGTTGTTCCTGCTACTTTCATAAGTGCTGCATCTCTCTTCTGCATCGAAGAAGTACTTAACTCCTTACTCCTTCACAAATGAAACCCATTTATTCAATCTCTGCTTTTTTTTTGGCTTGCCTCTAACTTTTGCTTGAATTTTTCTACAGGTTGGTGTTCTTATAGAGGAGCCATTTTCTATGCTTGCCTTAGACGAGCTGTGTGATATGGTGCTCAGTAACATTGATGAAGCTGTTGAATCTCAGAAGGTCATACGTAGACGGATTACTGCAAAGAAAAGGCTCGATGGAATTAATCGTCCATCAAATGGTTGGCTTAAATCTTCAAGTAAATGATTGACAAGCTAGTCTAATTTTCTACCACGTTTAAAACTTTTGGAGGCAGAGACCCACGCAGACCAGCAGAGGATGTTGCTTACTCTGTTGTTCTGTTGCTAGTCTACATGGTGTTCATATTAGGTTTTTTTTTCAAGATGAGGAAGTTAGTTAGCCCTGTATCATAACTAAATGTGCTTTTTGTTTGTTTTTTTGGTCGAGGAACAAATATTGGACGTACTTCAGTAGAACCATTCATCACAACAAGCTGCAAACCGTGAAATAGTCGACTAAATTGGCCTGAAATTAAGCCTACGAGTCAAATGATCGGCCTATAATTAGGCCCATTAGTTGAATAAGGCCTTAAAGTAAAAACTTTAATTTTCCTCCCCACCCAATACAGTTTCTGCTTTTAAGGTGGTGTGATGTTTACGCGCTCATACTGCGTGTTGGTTTTCTAACAAAGCCAAAGCCAGACAGGCTTTTAGACTTTAGTAATAAAATTTACAGAAAATATACTAAACCACTAGAATTAACAACATTAACAGTGAATAAATTTTAGCTGATCTTTTTTTTCGTGGGGACGACCTAAACTCTAAACCTGTTGATGGTGATCCATTAAAGCTTCACCTGTAGCAGAGAGAGACCAGAAACGAAGATTCACAACTTGAAACACGGAAATAAAAGATTGACGGATGATAGGATTGGAGATTTATGAATTTATTTACCATGCAATTTTTTGACAAACCGCTCGAATTCGACGATGTTATGTCCTTCCATAAGAGCTGGGAGGAGCCTACTATAGGCAAATGATGACAAATGCCTTCTATCTGGATCGTTCGGAAACTTGACGCTTTCTAACATTTTGTTATACCCAACTCTATCTTGGCAAGGAAGCGAGTTCTCTCGAGCAATCGGTGTATCTGTGTCCCACGCAGCGTTTAACACCTGCACAAAGTTCAAGTTTAGATTTGAGGTTTTGGTGATAGAGCGAGCAGTCCTAAACAAACAAATATGCGATTCCAAGTTTTTTCTTTCTTTTACCTGCCAAGCTACTGCCTCAGGTTCTCCTAGTGCTCCAGAGAAGTCATCGGGACGGTTTAGAACTTGCACTTCTCCGGATACAAAACTCAAAGTGGCACCATGCTTCTTTAGTGTTGATGCAACTGCTGCATAACCATCTCGGTTGCTCGGGTTGAAGAATCCAGCGGTTAGCTCTGCCGCGTGGCTTGCTGTTCTGTACCACCAGTGGACGTCTGGGAGCTGTGTTTAAAGTCAATTATGATAAGTCTCAAATTTCTTGGTTGTCAAATGGCTTAGAAAACTAAAATCAATCACCTTTGCGGCAATGCAGGTACTGTCGAAGACTAGTTTAGCGAGAGAGAGGATTTGGTCAGCGTGATCTATCAAAACCTGTGAATACCATTTGAGAAAGAATCTTCCGTAGAGACCATCGTAGTCACCTCCATCACAGAAGAAACCTGTTCCCTGCGGTTGGGAATTGTAGGAGCCGGCGTTATCTGGGCCTCGAGCCCAGAACAGGTTCCCTCTTGATTCTGCTGCCTTTCTCAGGCTCTTCAAGAGATACTTGTCATAACACTGTACCGGTGCAACAGAATGGTCACTGCGTTAGAAGTGGAAAGGCTTGGATATCTCAAGAATATAAAACTGTTGAAAGGAAAGATACCTGAAACTCTCCAACGCCTGGATATCGCCACCCATGCTTTATGGAACAAGAAGGATACCGTAGCTCTCCACAGGGGCCTAGTCCAATTTCAACCATAGATATTACACCGTCCTCTATAAAATCCGCAAGTTCTATCCGAAAACTTCTCATGTAATCAAAGTACACCTAATATTCAATCCACCAAAACCATAAACTACTTCATGAGTTGGTTGATCGATAGAGAGATATAGTGGTTGCTTGTAGTCATGTGTATACCTCAAGTGCAGTTCGTCCTCTTAAAACACGTTCCTTGTCAATACCCCAAGAAAGGCATTCTGGGTTTCTTCTTCCTTCTCTATCAGTGAAATATATGTCAGGATTGGTGCGACCGACTTCTGCAACCCAATGAGGAAGTGGAATGCAAACATCATCACCAACATTGCCTCCACATTCATGAAATGACATTAGAACCTAGCAACAAGGAAAAAAATAAGAGTGAGAAATACATCTGAAGCTTGAGAACAAATCATTATAACGCATCATGTAGTCAAAAGACGGACCTGTATCTTAAGATTAAGATCACGGACTATCTGAAAAAGCTGCCTATAACCATTCCAATTATACTCCTGGGGGGTATGACCCTCAGCTATTCCCCACCAGCAATTTACTTTAACCCCATCTACATGGATTGACTTCAATATCCGTAAGTGCTTTAGCAGTCCGTCTCGATCAGCCAATTCACACTTCATATTGATAACTCCAAGCTGTTGACGTAGAAAAGGGAATTTTATCAGTAAGGAGAAAGTTCAGGATAACCATAGGTAAAAAATCAGATTAAAGTTGCTTACTGGTAACATCACATAAACCGGAACATAAGGAGTGCCAGAGAAATCTTGCTCGGCCAGATTTGGAGGAATCTCAAGAATCTACCAAATACCAAAAATTAAATCAGTTTTTGAACACAGATACACGCATGTTCGTAAATAAGCATGCAGTGAAAATCAAATGAGATATTTTCTGAAGTAACAGAGCAGTGTCGCTACCTGTTTAGAGTTGATAACGTCGACTGAACAACCAACAAGCCCATCAGCCTTATTTGCACTGCCAACCAGTTCTGGAGACTGAGTTGGGGGTAAATCATATGGCGATTGAGCGGGTTTGAAAACACCTTTCATACGGCAAGAACTGAGCTCCACTGGGCTTCTAAGCTCAGATGATACTCTTCTAACAGCAGGAGGTGGGGATTGCTGTGCTGCCATGTGGGAAGCTGATGAACCTGCAACAACCGCAGTAGAACCACCAGGAGGCTTTGTCCCCTAAACAGTTAAGCAATTCAAGAACACAATTTAGCATTTCCTGTAAATGGTAACGTCATGGTATATAAAGTCACAGTGATATCAGTACCTGAGATTTGGATGGAAAAGTAGTTCCATCAGGAAGAACAACCCAACCAGCTTCCCTGGCCAAAGCCGCAATAACATCATTAATATCAGCTCTGACCCTCAGATTATAATTCCCATGCCTTCGTAACCCTCCTAGGATCCTTGCAGTTATAGCCCTTCGATGCCTCTCTCTCAGCTTTGTTCGCTCCTTCTCTTCAACAGGTCTACTTCTGCGACTTCCTCCTCCCCCGGGAGTGCCCACTTGATCTTGCTGAAACATGAACTCGTCATTACTACTGCCCGAAGCTGCGTGTGTTCCTCTGTTACGTCGGTCTCTATCATCTTCTTCCTTGACGTCCATATCCATGTCTTCGTCATCTTCCTCTTCACTAGTTCCAAGCAGTTTCTGCATATCCGTTGCCATCACTTAGCTTAAACTTTGCTTATTATTGCCTTTTGGTGAAACGTTCCATCTTCACTCCACGTGTAGGCTATACTTTTTATCTTCCTTCTTGCTTACACTTGGCCAGAAAATTGGGAGAATTTCAGTATCGACGAAATTGATCTTCAATCTCTCAATGTACATAAGACTCTCACTCTAACTTGTTAGTTTTCATCAGAAATCCTACAAGACGAAATCAATATAATCAGCATTTTCATCTACAAACATATTTCCAGAGGAGAAATTGAAAAAAACTTTATGCGGAATTGCAGATTTAAGTACCTAATCATATTATCTGCCCTAGGTGGATAAATTTCTACCGCAATTCACTCTCGGAAATGGTTCGAATGTGGGAAAATCTCGGTCCCCTGGGCGAATTGTCGAGCAATACTGAAAAAACCCCAACGAAATGAGCTGCCGATGGGAAATTTCTTCGCCTGTTGCCGTACACGGCACCAGCGAAGCCTATGGGGAGAGAGAAAGAGAAGACGGTGGATCTCCGGTGGGTGAAACGACGGATCTGGCCGTGAGATGGAGAAGGCGCGTGAAGGAGCGTGCAGCGTGAATTGGAAGACGAGCTTCACGCGTGTGTAGCGTTCGAGCGTGTCTGGGAGAGAGAGAATGTGTGTGAAGCTAGGGATTGGCACGAACTAGGCGTGTGTGTGTGTGTATGTGTGTGTGCGTGAACAAAGGAAGAGGAGACGGTCTCATTAAACGTGTGAAGGGAGGCACGTGCCAACACCACCATCACGAGATTTCTATGCTCTCTGCGGCGCACAAGGCTCCTGCTAGTCACGTGACCCGCCTGACCAGTCACAGTTTTCATGATGTGATGTCTAACTATTTGTAGTTTTACAGTTTGCACACAGTGGTAACAATAAACTGTGTGCTGTTTTACTCTGTTCGACGTGGACTGCATCCCGGTTTTAAAACCGACCGAAGTCCAAGTTGACCCACAAAAAAAACTTTCATTACCATTTACAAGTGTGATTAAAAGACGTTGTAATTTGTAAATGCAAATAGAAGACACAAAAAAATCCCTGTAAATATATTACAAGTTCAATGGTGTAAATTGTACAAAACCTTATTAACTTAATTATTGATAATTTCATAATACAATGACATATTTTTATATAAATAACTTTAATATGAAAATGGCAATAACATAGTTGAAATGTAGTTTAAATAGTCGGGACAGCCTAGAATTATACACCTAACGCATATAGCAACCATCATTATGAGATTTGATTAAGCAAATGTGGAAGGCACGTCTCTCCCCCACAAACGGCCATAATTCGCCGGAGACATTAATCATTTTTTAAAACAAATTAATAACATAAACGTAACTCAAAGTGACGGTGAAGGTGGGAGAGTCCATGTATTAACCTCCCTCACGTTCTTTAGAGCCAACAACGAAAGATAATAACTGAAGACTCGGCAGATTATCATCTACCATTGCACGGAGTCGTGATGGAGAGTTCATCGAATCCCGACCAAAACGAGGTATCTGTGTCTGGAACGCCGAAGAGCTCTGTTTCTTCGCCGTACCGGAGAACATACTCCGATATCTCCGGATTGTCTCACCGGTTCGACGTTCAGAGTTTCTATAACCGTCCGTCAAAAACTAACGCCGTCGTCTTGAGTGGACATGAAGAAGATCTCTCCGAAGACGCCGAGGAACCAAAAGATGACGTCGTCGATGGAGATGGAGATCATAATGTTTCAGACAGTGACATTGACTCTGCAGAAGACGCAGGTACTTTTGGAAAAAGATTGTAAGCTTCATTCTCTTTTCATTTCGGTTAAATCAAAGGTCTTTTTTAATGCAGAGCTTGAGATGATGAGGGAAAGATTCGCGAAGTTATTGCTTGGTGAAGATATGTCAGGAAGTGGTAAAGGAGTTTGTACAGCTGTTACTGTCTCTAACTCCATAACCAATCTATATGGTTCCTCTTCTTCTCCATTTTTTCTTATCCTATCAAATGATATGCTCTGTTTCAGAAAACAGAGTACTAATAATGGGTACATTTGCAGCGACTGTGTTTGGACAGAGTTTGAGATTACAACCATTGAGTACGGAGAAGAAGGATTTATGGAAACGAGAGATGAATTGTTTTATGTCTATATGTGATTACATTGTCGAGGTTATTCCAAGATCTCTTGGTACTAACGTTGAGGTGATATATAAACCTAACATACGATTATCTTAATTTTGACATACATTATCTAAAATGCTCGAAATTTTGTTGTTGTTTGGATTTTAGATAACAGAAACAAAGCTGAGATCTGATATTCTCATGAGTCTTCCTGCTTTGAGAAAACTCGATAACATGCTAATGGTAAGTAGAACAAACATTCGCTTTAGACAGATAGATGATCAAGTAGATTCAAGGATTTTCCGACAAGATTTTGTTGGGGTTTTGTAGGAAATATTGGATAGTTTTACAGAAAATGAGTTCTGGTACGTAGAGAGAGGAAGCTCATCGATGAACTCGAGCGGTGGTGGTAGAGATTCAGGAACGTTTCGGAAAGTGGTGGTTCAACGGAAAGACGAGAAATGGTGGCTTCCGGTGCCATGTGTTCCTGCTGAAGGTTTATCGGAAGAGGAACGCAAGAATTTGCGTCACAAACGCGATTGCGCCAATCAGATACATAAAGCAGCATTAGCCATTAACGACTCCACTCTTAATGACATGGATATTCCTGATTCTTACCTCACCACTCTCCCAAAGGTATGTAGCGTGTGTTATACGTTACAACTCTGTATATGATTAATGTGAAAGTGTTTGTAATTTATAAGGTGTTTTTGGGAACAGAGTGGGAAAGCAAGTGTAGGAGACGTGATATACAAGCAACTGTGCACGGCGGAGAAGTTTTATCCGGACCAGCTTCTGGACATATTGAAGATCACATCGGAGCACGAGGCACTTGAGATCGCCGACAAAGTCGAGGCTTCACTGGTTACATGGAGGCGCAAGACTGGAGGATTGGCTCACTCTAAGTCCTCATGGGACATGATGAAAGAAATGAGTGGCGATGCTGGCAATGACAAGAACCACATCCTCGCGGCTCGAGCAAGAAGCTTACTCTTTTGTCTGAAACAGAGATACCCTGAACTTTCTCAGACTTCACTTGACATCTGCAAGATTCAGTATAATCGAGTGAGTATCACTAACTAAAGAACCTTTTCTACTATTTTCTTTAAGATCGAAATTATATATATGATAAATATTCCGTGTGTGTTTTGTGTTGGAAAGGATGTTGGAAAGGCGGTATTGGAGAGCTATTCGAGAGTTCTTGAAGGTTTGGCTTATAATGTTGTGTCGTGGATTGATGATGTTCTTTACGTCGACAGAACAGTGAGGAACAGAGATGATTAGGGCTTATAATGTTTTCCATTTTTTTGGATGTTAAAACAAAATGTGTTTTTGTTATGATTGTGTTCTTAATCTTAATTGGCAAAGAGATTGAATATTTGCTGTAATGGATTGATTCTTGAGTCCAGTCTAAAACACAAGAAGCAAGATGTTGGTCTTATTTATAGCTCAAGCCTCGTCTTATTCATCCTCATATAACAACATACATCTAACAACATTCACAACACAACTCAAAACTCTACAGAAGCCAAATGGAAAAGAAAACAAAGTAAACAAAGGAGTCTTTCTCGATATGACTGTGTATATATGCACAAGCAAATCAACTAGAGCTTGTCCATAAACAGTGGAAGTAAGACTGTACAGAGTAAACAAAGGAGCCTCTTGATGACCATGAGTAGTCTTTCTTGGTTGAAGCCTTGAACCTCAAGGAATCAGCTTGTGCATTGTGGTTTTGTCAACTGTTTCAGCTTGGAACAAGTCTGTGCAGTTGCTGATCATCTCTTCTAATAGTTCATCAAGAATCATTTCACCTGTTTCAGAACCGATGCAGCCGATATCGAACCGGAGGTCCATCCAGATTCCAGACCTAGCAAAGTCTTTGTGGACAATCTGGTCTAACGTGTGAGGAGAAGGCAAAGGCAAGAGATGCCAATAAACCTCTTCTTGCACCACTTCAGCAGCATTTTCCATGTCCGGACAAAACCGGAGTTCGGGTTTGGCGAATGAAATCCAAGGGCCATGATCACATAACTCCATAAGTACTTCATTGATACAGTCAAAAAGGAGTTTCTTGTCGGTGCAGAATTTTGTAGAGCAGAAATCTATGTCATCCATTAGAGCCTGCTCAAGAATCTTCTCGGAGTAAAAAGATCTTGACAGAAGCTCTTCCCAGTTCAAGTCTGAAGATTTCACCACGGCTTCAATGTATGCAAGTGCCAGTTCCTTGTCATCCATTCTTGTTTTGACATCATCATTGTCTTCGTTGAGTCTTGGAGACTCAGGTTCGTCGAATCTTATGCAGAGTGGTTGCATCCGCATTTCGGCTGATTGATTGAGTCAATGAAAAAGATCAGAAAACTGAGCTCTCAATAAGGAAAGTTTGACCAGAATGTTGCAAATTCTCATACCTGAAGAGAACCTGGTGCAGCTATCTGGACTCATGTCATCATCTGTAAAGAGAGGCTCAAGAACAGACACAGGACTTGACTTTCCTGGAAAATCAGTGGCATTTTCTTGGCACTCAGACATTCTTACTGAAGAATTTGGTGGAGAACATGGTGAATTCCTCTCATCAAATGTTGCCTGAGATAAAGCAGGGAATATGAGCTTTCCTTCAAAAAAACAATTGAAAATGTATCATATGTGTACATAAAGCTTCAAACCTTTTCCAAGGGTTGTTGTTTTTGCTCATCTTTATCACCAACTTCAAACTTATCTTCATCAACAACACATGCATCTTGTTGAATAATGGAAAAGCTAATTGCTTCAGACAAGGAATCCAAGAAAATCTTCTCTTCCTTCCCATTGTCTGAAATGAGAAAGCAGAGTTAGTTTCAGTTTGTCAATTTGAAAGAATTAGATCAAAGGTACAAAGAAGAAAAAGAATCACCTTCTGGAACTGGCATGTCGCTGGTAAACTCTGTTTCTTCATGTTTGTTTGAGTCTATCCCAAGTGTCTCAGACACAGGGTAATCTTCTGTGCTGCATTGCTGAGTATTTGATTCCTCAGTTATCTGTTTATCACCAACAGAATCTTGCGGAAAGGTCAATCTTGGACTAGTTACTGGTGTGGAGAACTCAGGGAGAGCAAGAATCTTGCCGAGGATTCTTGGCACTTCCTTATCCGGCACCTCCACACACATGTCTCCTTCTGCAAGCATCTCAGACAGATGTTTCTTGGCTGTTACGTATATACCACACACACTCTTCTTTGAATCTTCACTTCCATCATGGATTGTCTCTTCTTCTTTATTACCCTCTGAAACATGCCTCCCGGAATTAGTCTCCATTTCTTGTCCCAAACAACAGTTTTGATTCTTGTGAGAAGACAATGCATCTGGATCTGGATCAGGATCTTGTTGAGTATTGCAGGGTTTCTTTCCAATTAGTCTTCTTCTGAGTCTACTGAGAATAAAGCGAGAACCGAATCTCCTGTTTTTGGCCTTGTATCCATGTGATGAGCCAACATTCAAGCTATTTGGTTCTGGCTTCAAAATTACAATTGTACATTTTTCATTTGAAGAGCTTGTCTCTTTGATTCTCTGAGAGATTGGCTCATCACTAGTCAGGAATGATTCTTCTTTAGAATCCAAGACCTGAAATGTCTCGCTGTCTTTTTGAGCTATCAAACGCTTTATCAACTCGCTGAACTTCTCTTCGGAATCATCATCATCATTGTTCGAATCATGAGAAGTTCTTGGACACTGATCAACTGTTTTCTCTGCATGATCATCATCACCACCAGCACTCAAAATATTGAGATCCTCACTGGTTCTGCTTCTCCTCTTGCTGGTTTTGGCCTTTGTCTTTCCTCTGCATTCAAAATCACACTTCTGCCGACTCTTGTCATCAATCTCCTCTTCAATGAGCTTCTTCACACTCTGAATTCCACCTTCACTCTCCTGAGACCATAAACACAAACATTGTTCAACATCAGTCTTTGATTCCTCAAAACCATTTGATTCTCAAAATCCAACAAAAAACTTAACCAAGACCTCACAGTCACAAGTAAGCTGCTTCTCAACCTTATTAGCCTCAATACCTGCATTGTTGTACATTACAACAAAGTGATTGCTTCAAACACATTTTCTTAACCATGTGTGTGACAATTGACACAGAAGGAAAAGGAAAAAAAGAAAAACCTATGATTCTTTTGCTTCCACGTTTCTTGTCCATCAACAGCTTCTGGTTAGATCCACCATGTCTGAAATCAAACATGTTCATAAACACCCAAACACATCCTGTCCCTTCTCTTGAAAGATGTCTCCTACAAATCTCTCTCTCCATGCTCTTCTTCTGTTTTCTCCTCTTTCAGAACAGTGACTACAATCTACAAGAAGAGTAATTATGAAAATAGATACCAAAACTGTGACTACAATCAAAGAATAACCTTTTCTGAATAAAAACTAGTCTTTATATGATTCATGCAGTGTTGATCCCAACGAAAAGGAGAAAAACAAACCATAGATATTTTTACCTTTAGAATCTGATCCAATGCTTGCAAGAAGGAGAAAAATCAATAATGCAGATGAAGAAATAAACTATTGGTAATTCTTTAGTCTACTCAATCCAACTCCAAGTTCGACCACCATTGTTATGAAATAAACCTGAAAAGAAAAGAAAAATATTTGCAGATTTTTTGGTTTTCTGGAGAATCTTCTCTACGCATAAATTGCGGCTTATTTTCGGTTAATATAATAAGCTCACGAGAGGTAACGAAGCTCGAAGCACGAGGGTAGATGTTTAGCAAAGTGTGTCATTTAGGAGACCCACTTCTCACCAGAAATATACTCAATTAAAAAAAGTAACAAAAAAAGACAGATTTTTGTTTAAAAAATGGACAATTGGCATCAATTTACAAGAGTTTATACTTTACAAACGACAAATCCCAGATTACTAAAACAATGAATCCGATCAAATTTCATATAATAGATAACAAAATAATTAGAAGACAAATCAATTTCTTGTCTTGTTCATTTCCCCACACAGAAACTATAAAAAATAATTAAAATAATAATAATCACATTTGCTTGTTTAGTAATCTAATACTGAGTATAATGACAATATAGGAAAAGGAATAAGTGGTAAGTGTTCGTTTTTTTGCCAAAAATGTGGATACAAATCATTGTAGTACATTATGTGACTGTAACTACAACACATATGTAGGAATGAATGTGGAGAGAGAGGGAGAGTAAATGTGGTGAGTAAATGAATGAATGGTATGAGGAATGGTCTCGGAGTCGGTAGGTAAATGGTCCTCCGAGAGCCAAGTTGTCCGAGAGAGTACTGTACGGCGACAAGTGTGTCGGGAAGGGCAAACTCGTTAATATCATGCCGTTAGTTTATTTATTTGTTTATTTTTGTGTAGTGTTTTGGTCTGACTCACCGTTATTTATGAAGTCAGTGTTAAGTCCCAATAAAACTATGGTTTAATAAATACTTTTTTTTTTTTGGTTTAATAAATACTTCAATCCGTAATAAACGTCGAGAGCACGCTCGTGATACATGAAACTAAATTAAAGAATCATACTGAAAATGAACTAGATTAGTGAGTTTTTGACCTTTTTCAATGTAATTGTCAAAAAGGGGTTATAAATGTGGACAATAGAGTGACTATTTGCCAAAAAGGATAATCGTGTGTGGTTGGTAAAAAAAAGTGAAATCACTATGGCGTATGGAGTACGAGCTATCAAAAACGAATAACAAAAATCACTATGGAGTATGGAGTACGAGCTATCAAAAACGATCGTGTAAGTTTGATGGCTTTTATTAATATTTTTTTCCTATCGTTTTATCTGGTTTTAAGTATGAGGTGAAATATATGGCTACAAAATATTTGATAAAGGTTGAAAATAAAAATGAATAGTGCCAAGGAGTCGCTCGCAATTGACAAATTCCATTTATGAGTATTTGGACATTTGTATATTGTTATCATTATGATATACAACAACGATGTTGATCCTTGTTTGGACCACACCTACTCTGTTCCCTTTGCGAATTAGGATACGTGTGTGCATCCATATAAATAAAAGTAATTCTTAGTTCTTACACAATATATGCAGATAAATGGTTTTATATCCTTTCGTCGTCATGCATGCACCAATTCAGTAGTTGTGATGTCCATTTTATGATTGTATCAAGTCCAATATTAAATGAAAAATAAAACAGTCTAGTCACTCTATTTATCATTTTTATCTGTTCGGACTATATATATCATCATTAGATTATCATTGCATTTGCCTACTAATGAGCCTTAATTAAACCTATTTATAACTCAATTTAATTTAAATCGTTTCGGTTTGAATACACTAAAAACCTTGAAGTAGCCGTATAGAGAAGCCCTAATTTATGGACCAGCTGCTTCTCTCATAGTAGCACCAAGATAAAAGACAAACCGGCGTTAACAAATGTGCGCAATGAAGACCAAACAAACAAAATCAAGAAAACGACAACGTTTTTCTTGTATGTACTCAACCTATGACAACAGAGGAAAGGACTACAATTTGTGGAGAATACGAAGCACATATGGTTTCTTAGGATTCTTCTCCCACAGGTCACACAGCCCTCTTCGTCTCTCTTGTCCTAAAGTGCATGTGAAGATTTGATGGGCCTTTTGTGCATCGCTTTCAGCATTGGCCCCCATGACCCGAGGCTGTGTGTAAGCAAATGTTTCGTTGTTCTTGTTCGTTCTTAGGTACCATCGCCGAATTAAGACTTTTAATTACTTAAGTTATAATTTAAAAGGATAGAAATAGCAAGTTAGAAAGCTTACAAAACTATGTGCATGGTAGCGTCATGCCGTCATGTGTAGGTAAATGCATGATTCGTTTTTTGACTTTTTAGACTATATAGTCTATATTTTTGGCATGTTATATATAATTCTTTCTTTATCATCTACCTAACAGAAAATATATAGTTTTAGAGTAATCTTATAAAACAATTAAGCATGGTGCGGTTGCCATATTACAACTCTATCTAGTCACAACATCAATTAGTTAAGGGTTTTAGTAACATAACTAATCATCATGACGATGATAGCGTAAAAAAATAACGATATGCATGAGCTGATGAGCATGACTCTCTCTTAAAACTTGGCATGATTGATCTAGATTTTGTATATAAAGAATCATTCGGTGATGCTTTAAATAACCTGATAAACAGCTAGTTAATTTAATACATACATGCTTTTCTTATTGTTAGGCTTGAATCAGGGTGGTAAAGCAACATGGACATCAGTACAAAGTACAAACTTAAGTAGCTTTTATTACTTTATTCTAAACTCCAAATTAAGCTTGTATACAAAATTTAGGCTGAAAGTATACTTATCCCATTATTTTTTTTTTAACGAAGAAATCGAACACTATAATGGCAACTAAAAAAAAGAGTCACATCAAATCAAAGAAACTTTAATGTATCAACACATTCGGAAAAGAAGAGATAAAAACTAAATACCGAAATTGCTTGTGTGTAACGGGGGATGGAGTCATGGAGGAACACTGTCGTTTTTTGTGTGCTACAAAGCATTCAAATTGAAAATGTTGATACGTCCTTGATACATTTCAAGTTTTTAAGGTAAAACTTTTGATTCGGACGTAAAACCGGGCTTAAATTGGATACACTAAGGCCCATACAAATGCAATTTTTTTTTAAGAAAGAAAGATATGAATATAACGATGATTGTTAGAAAATAAGAGGAAATATATGTTGATCCCGGTCATCGTGAAGACTAGTCACAGTTAACGTTATTTGCCTAATAGGATCAAACGTGCACAACCAATTTCAGATTGCAGATTGAGATGAAGCTCTCGACGAATGAACAAAGAGATGCTAAATTCCCAAATCGTATATCCTAAGTTGAAACAGTCCACGATAAAGATAATAGTATTAATTTGTTTTCTCCCCCCAATCAAATAATTTGGTTAGTTGATAATCTAGTGATATTGTGGATGTGCTTCGCCTGTCTTCATATCACGAGACAACCTTTTCTTTATTTTTAAAGCCTGTCAATTACACATCAACGTAATATTCAATAAGAGATCAAATTCTATTACGGCCCCGAGAAAATATATAATTCAGATGAAAATGACAAGTGAATCGGGCATTATGAGGAATATTCCTAATATTCAACATTATATAACATGGTACAACCACACACGCCAGATTAACAATTCAACTAGTTCTAAAATTATCAGGAAAAAAACTTGCAAATACGTTTTCATCTTTATTAATATTTTGGAGTCTTGAATGAATTGGATTTCAAGTTTGAACTACGACTCTTTCTAAAAAATAAAAAGTTTCAACTTGAAATAATTTCTCAAAACTAGTTTTTGTTGTATGTAATAAAATCATTTTTGAGAAACTTTTTTATTACATAACAAAAACTAGTTTTATTACATAGCAAAAAATAGTTTGTATTACATAACAAAAAAGTGTCTCAAAACTAGTTTTGTTATGTAATAAAATCACCTTTTTATTACAAAACAAAAACTAGTTTTATTACATAGCAAAAAGTAGTTTTTATTACACAAAAAAAATAGTTTTTATTACATAACAAAAACTAGTTTTATTACATAACAAAAACTAGTTTTGAGACACTTTTTTTGTTATGTAATAAAATCACTTTTTTTATTACACAACAAAAAATAGTTTTTATTACATAACAAAAACTAGTTTAATTACATAAAAATGATTTTATTACATAACAAAAAAAGTGTCTCAAAACTAGTTTTTCTTATGTAATAAAATCACCTTTTTTTCTTACGGAGACGGTCCGAACCGAAATTAGCAATGTTTTTTCACTGGCGGGAATAAAAAGGTGAACAAGTCGGAATAATGACGACGGGTAATATTAGTCTACGAGTTGGTGTACCAATCTCATCTGTACTTCTTTCATTTAATCTCATTTTCTTGTCCACGTGTCGTAAATCGGTTAAGTTTGACCAGCCCAAGAATTTCAGTATATAAGCACTACTGTGTGCTTGACCACAGCGGATATGTCTCGCTCTTCTCTTAAACTCTCATGTGTTCGACCACGTCACATTTGAGCACCAGGCACACAATTCCCCAAGAAGCTTCCTTTTGGTATGTAAAAATAGCAATCGAATCATCTGCAGACCTTTTGTCTCTTCTTTTCAATTTCAATTGATCTTTTTATTTTTTCCAGTCAGAATAGTCTTTCTCTGCTGGTAAATTTCCGAGAAAATCTCAATTTCTGTATCATTTTGTTCAATTCGTTGCGAAATCGATATTAAACTCTTCTTCTTCTTCCTCCTTATCTGTAGACTTCTCTGCGCGGAGTCAAGTGCTTCACTAAGATTGGAGTGTCTGTTTCGCTCTCCGTAGTCAATTTCCAGTCTGGTTAGAAACTTTCCCTTTTGAAATTCTGAAACTTGCTTTTGTTAGTTGATTCGTGATCTGATAAAAATTCGCTAATTTGTTAAGATTGAGACGATTGTGGAGCAACTGGAGAGATGGCTTTGGTGACTCCGATTCCAGCAATGGGGGAAAGAGCTGGATCCATGAGATTTCACGGAATTGGTAGCCCAGGATCAAGGTCAAGCAGGAGCAGTATCATGGAGGAACCTGTTTCGAGGCTGATCGAAGAGAAAATCTTCGTTGCTGTGGACAAACACGTGGCCAAGAGCAAGTCTACACTCATTTGGGCATTGCAGAACACTGGAGGGAAGAAGATTTGCATCATTCATGTTCACCAACCTTCCCAAATGATTCCAGTTAGTAAGTACCAGTCCATCACCACCACCTCGTTTGTTACTCTGTGGAAACACTTTATGGCCATTGATTTGATCTTCTGGTTAATGTAGTGGGAGCCAAATTTCCGGTAAGTTCTGTGAAGGAGGAAGAAGTCAGAGTTTTCAGGGAGAAAGAAAGAGAGAAAGTACATATGATCCTTGACGAGTACCTTCGTATATGTCAGCAGAGAGGGGTATGTATATGGCTCTTCATCATAACCATAGTGGCCTTTTGATAATAGATTCATTAGATAGAGAATAATGGTGTCAATTATGGTTTTAGGTGAGAGCAGAAAAGATGTTTATTGAAATGGAATCCATCGAGGAAGGAATTGTGCAACTCATCTCGGAGCTGGGAATCAGGAAGCTTGTCATGGGAGCAGCATCAGACAGACACCATTCAAGGTTTGGGAATCATCAAGTCATAGAGCTCTCTGATGTCTCACTCTTGATATCTTAAGTTTTGGCTTTCTCTATCATTACTTGCAGGAAAATGACGGAACTCAAGTCCAGGAAAGCTATCTTCGTACGCCGAGAAGCACCATCTCTTTGTCAAATTTGGTTTACTTGTAAAGGATACTTAATACATACAAGGTTTGGCTCCTTAGATTTCACTATGAATTGTACGAGTCAGGGATGTATAAGTGATGATGATGATGGATCTGTGACTGCTTGTTACTAATATCTAATGTGATAACATTGTAGAGAAGCTGCGACGGATGACACTGAATCAGAATATGCATCTCCGCGGCCTTCGATAAGTGCAAGCGATATCCTTCAAACTTTCTCTACGCCGGAGTCTGAGCATCAGCATATATCTCGAGTACAGAGCACAGATTCATTTCAACAGTTTGCTAGCAATGAAAGTTCAACTGAACACAGCGAGAGGGTGTCAAGTGGCTCGTCAAATACTGATGATGGGGAGAGAGAATTTGATGGCAGTGGAGTAACGGGGAGTGCAACAGTTATGAGAACAGTTGAACAGAACTCTGGCCACTCGTCTCCCTCCAGTTTGCCGGTAAGTCAATGTAGTTCCTAATGGCAAAAACGCAATGCAGTTTGATTTCGTATTCCTAATGGAACTTTGCTCATCATTGCAGGATGGGGTGGATGATTCATTTCACGATAAAATCCGTCAAGCTACGTCAGAGGCTCACAGTTCAAAACGAGAAGCTTCTATGGAGACTCTTAGGCGTCAGAAAGCTGAAAGAAACGCACTTGATGCAATCAGAAGGGTGAGTTTCCTTAGCACTCAAAAAGAGACTAGTAGGCTTGTGGTGATGCTTCTAGTTACTATTCTGATATTATTATTGCTAATGACTACAGGCGAAACAATCAGAAAGTGCCTATTCTGAGGAGTTGAAGCGTAGGAAAGATACTGAGGTAGCAGTAGCGAAAGAGAAAGAGAGATTCGTAACGATAAAAAGAGAGCAAGAAGTAGTAATGGATGAGCTCCAAAGTGCAATGGATCAGAAAAAGATGTTTGAGAACCAAATAGCAGAATCTGATGGTGCGATGGAGAAGCTAAACCAGAAGCTTGACATAGCTGTGAAGTTGTTGCAAAAGTTGAGGGATGAACGAGAGGAGTTGCAGACAGAACGTGACAGAGCCCTCAGAGAAGCCGAGAAGTTGAGGAGTCACGCAGAGACCTCTAATTTACAGTTACCTCAGTACTTCACGGATTTCTCTTTCTCCGAGATTGATGAAGCAACTAATCACTTTGATTCGACACTGAAGATTGGGGAAGGTGGATATGGAAGCATCTACATTGGTTTACTGCGTCATACTCAAGTGGCTATAAAAATGTTGAATCCTAACAGTTCTCAAGGCCCTCTGGAATATCAACAAGAGGTAATTTCTTAACATATTATTAGTAAATTCTGAAACATTGTGGAGTAGCTCTGACTTATTCTTGCTGCGTTACAGGTTGATGTGTTGAGCAAAATGAGGCATCCAAATATCATCACACTAATTGGAGCTTGTCCAGAGGGGTGGAGTCTTGTCTACGAGTATCTTTCCGATGGAAGCCTTGAAGACAGGCTTAATTGCAAGGACAACTCTCCACCCTTGTCATGGCAAAACCGTGTACGCATTGCCACTGAGATATGCGCAGCACTCGTCTTTCTTCACTCCAATAAAGCTCATAGCTTAGTACATGGTGATTTGAAGCCAGCAAATATTCTTCTCGACGCCAATCTCGTTAGCAAGTTAAGTGACTTTGGAACCTGCTCGCTACTTCATCCTGATGGAAGCAAAAGTGTGCCAACCGATGTCACAGGAACAGTTGCTTACTTGGATCCAGAAGCCTCCAGTAGTGGAGAGCTAACACCGAAGTCAGATGTTTACTCGTTTGGGATTATACTGTTACGCTTGTTGACAGGGAGACCTGCGTTGCGGATAGCAAACGAAGTGAAGTATGCCCTTGATTCTGGAGCGTTGAACAACCTTTTGGACCCTTTAGCAGGTGACTGGCCCTTTGTTCAGGCGGAGCAGCTTGCACGCTTGGCATTGAGATGCTGTGAGAATGTCAGTGAGAATCGTCCGGACCTTGCGACTGAAGTATGGAGGGTGCTTGAACCTATGAGGGCTTCTAGCGGAGGATCTTCATCTTTCCATCTCGGCCGTAACGAGCACCGCATAGCCCCTCCATACTTCATCTGTCCCATTTTCCAGGTAACTAATCCATAACAGTCTCACAAGACTTGTATTTTAAAAAATTGCAGTTGGGAGACTAAACCTGTTTTACTATGTTCTGTTTTGGAAACTTTTACAGGAAGTGATGCAGGATCCACACGTAGCTGCAGATGGTTTCACATACGAAGCAGAGGCTATAAGAGCGTGGCTAGACAGTGAACACGATACTTCACCAATGACCAATGTCAAGCTTTCCCACACCAGCCTAATCGCTAACCATGCTCTTCGTTCTGCAATTCAGGAGTGGCTTCAACACCATTGATGAAAGAAAATCCTTTTAACCCTCAACCACTGTTAATCTCTTATGAAAGATTGAAAGATAGTTTTTTTTCTCCATTATACGCATACATACCATCTCTCCATTGATAGCATATTGTCTACTTTATCAAGTATAGTGTAAGTCCTCCATATTTGTCAGCAATGAAAGAAAAAGAAAAGAAAAAAAAAAAACAGAGGCTGGTGAGATTTGTATAATTGTATGTGTGTATATATATATGTTCTGTATGAAAAGAACTGCCACTACTTTGTTCCTCCGTTATGATGAATATGGAGAAAGATTAGCCTCACTGTCACTGAGCAATTCCAGAGTCATGTCGGCAAAGTATAGGAACTAAGACTTCTAACTTGCAACTGTTGATTTTGTTTAGGAAGATATCTTTCCTCCAGTTCCTCTCTAGTTGTGTTGTTATCAACAATTAATTATTGGTTTTCAAAGTTTAGGCTAACAATCGCAATTTGTACTAGACGTCTTCATCTTGGTACTGTTTTCTTTCAAATCAAGAATTTTGTTCTTCTTTTTAAAGAATTTCGATCATGATTTACTCATCAAACAATCTATAAATGTACTTGTTGCATATGCATGAAAAAAAAAATGGCAGATAAGCAGCACTAGAAGATGAGTATTTTAGGCATATGAAAAATATAATTATCACCAAAAATATACATCATCGAATCAACAAAAGAAAATAAAAGTGCCACATGCTCAACCATAGCTGAAGATGATGGAATGTATCCCCAAATCAAATTAAAAGCTGACAGATCGGAAAAAAAAAAAAAATGAGGCGATTAAGCATTATGAAGCTGAAAATAAAGACAATTGTTGTTTATTTCGTTGAAAGCAGCTAATAAAGAAATAAAATATAAAATATTATTAACATTATAGTAGCAAAACAAGGTTCTCTTTCAATTATGTCTCTCCCTCACACTTTTCTTTTGTGATATGTTTTCACGTTCTCCACTTTTCATTGTTTTCTCAAGAAGAAAATCAACTCGTATAGAATAAACGATGTTCAATATAGGAGAATTTTATGCATGTTTCTTCAAATCCAACGTTAGGACATCGTAACAAAAATAAATGATGGAGTCACGTTTAAACGATAATCATCAAAATGTTATGGTTATTGCTGACATTAATCTAACCATAATCATTTTTCAATAATAAACGATTTATGGAGTTATGCTGTTTTTATTATGTTTATTATTACTAACAATTTTGGATAGTGCACGAAAAAAACTTATGTTTTGCAAAAGTTTTGCACAGATATCAAAAACATTTTCAATCATTTATGTTTTTTTGCAACAATGAAGTCACGTTCAAACGCAATGATAATCAGTAAAATATTATGATTATTGCAAATAAAAATATAACGATAATCATATTTCACCTGTAAATATTATTTGGAGAAATTTCATTTGAATAAAAAAACTATAAACTCAAAAACCCTAAAATCTAACCTTAAACTCTCTTGCAAACAGCTAATCGGCTACAAGGAATTCTTACGCATTCGTGTGACCAACATTGTCACATGTACATGTACGTACATGCCGCAAAATACATCAAGTCACGCCTCAGGGTAGAAGAAGAATTGGTTCTTGGCTTGGACCTAAACAGAATCCAGTTTGCCAGTATGGGCTACATCCACAAACGGATGGTGAAGACGAAGCTGGAGTCTGGAGACCGGGGAAGAGTTAACGGTAGAGGAAGCCACTGACTGTGAAGTGAAGAGTGAAGTGAGGGATGAGAGGTAATCACTTACAGTAAAATACCATGGCAAGACCCACAAGATTGCAGAGGTGGCTGCGTGAAGAAGAAGAATCGTAGAGAGGTTGCAAGAAGAAGAAGATGATAAGGAATCATTTAAATAGTGTAAGGTATTAATTTTGTAGGGTCAACTAATGTAAGGTTTAGACCTATATATAAAATAAAATATCAATGTAAGGTTTCTTTAATTTTCTTGCGGTCAAACTAATGTGAGGTTAGACCTATATATGAAGTATTAGTTTTGCTTGTTTGAAGTAAGCTTGTGTCGGAAGCAACAATGTTTTTTAGAAAAAACGAAAATCACTTGTGTCGGAAGCACCTTTTTTTTCCTAATTACATAATACTATATTGTTATGTAATTTCTTACGTACGGCTGTATCTTACTAATCTAAATCGCCATTCAATTTTTATGTGCTTAATTACTAAGAGATTTGCACATAGTAACATATGATGAAAGCTCAGCGCTAGTTCCTCAATGGGCTATTCAGGTTCTTGCGCGTGGCTTTACTTACACTGTACTTGTAATAAATTTTCAAGTCACAAAGAAAGAAAGAAAGAGACAAATAGAGAGTAACTCTGTTTTTCCTCTGTTTTTTTTTTGTTTTCGAAACTTTTAAAGGAAGTGATGCAGAATCCACACGTAGCTGCAGATGGTTTCACATACGAAGCAGAGGCTATAAGAGCATGGCTGGACAGTGAACACGATACTTCACCAATGACCAATGTCAAGCTTTCACACACCAGCCTAATCGCTAACCATGATCTTCGTTCTGCAATTCAGGAGTGGCTTCAACACCATTGATGAAATAAAATCCAGAAAGAGTGGGCAAGTTTCAATTGAGCTAAAACGTAGGAAAGAAACAGAGAATGAGCTGAAGAAATGAAGAGAAACTGCAAATGAAGTGAAATGGTTGTGATGCTTAATAAATGGAACCTCATAATCTTCTTTCTTTTCCATGTCAAGTCATGTAAACACGAATGATAACAACAACTAAAAATAACTATAGCTAGAGAGACATTGGAGGGATCCAGTAAGGGAGGAGTGATACAGTAGAGAAGTCTAACGTAGACTTGGTACGGAAGGAACGTGGTTTTCTAGTAGCGATATCGTAGACACCACAACCATCGCCTGCAAAATAGATGGAGTTAGGGTTTAGGCCAGGGAATGAGCTTGCCTTGACACAGAAGGGCTCACTATTGCCTAGGAATATGCAGAGATCTCCTATGTCCTCTGTGTAAGACATGACCCCTGTTTCTTCTTCCTCTCTAAACACCATGAAACGCTTTGTTCCGCGGCACAAGAATGTCATATGCTCCCCTGGTTTGTGGTTCTGAGCGTACCACTTGATCAAGAAACGTTGCCGTGAGGGAGACTCCACAAGCTGCACAGTCTTGGAACACGAGTCCAAGATCTCCCACTCGGACTGGGTCAACTCAGGAAGGTTGGTAAACCGCAGCTCATGCCACTTGGAGCTGATGTTGCGCTCCTCGAAGGAAGAATCCCAAGAAATCAAGAAGTCGCCTCCAGTACTAGCACTGTAGAACTTATCATCTCTCTTTGAATACATAACCTTTGAGAGATCAAAATAGCGGAAAGGGGCATCAAAGATGACCGAAACGGAGTCTTTAGGCCTAAAGAAATTGATCATAACTCCTAAAGTATTGACAGCCACTGCAAAATCAGTGCTTTGATCAGGTGAACAAGTCATTGCGGCGTTTGTGACGGCATGCATTTGGGGAGCAGTTCCTCTACCAATGGAATGCAAAGGAATGACTTTGGGGTATGGTTTGGAGCCATGAGGGTTGCAGTAGTCGCTAACATATACAGCTCTATCTTTATAATCATCACACTGGACCTTGAAAACTCCCCAACCATGTGACATTCCGACCAGACAACACGCCTTACGAAACTCCAGGGGACATACCTTGTCTCGCACAATAGCTTCATCTTCCTTGACCGGGTCAAAATAGTGGATCTCGCTTCTTACATCAACATCCTCCGGAGAACTTTCAAAATGGGCGACACAATGCACCAAGTAAGGGTTGGTGGTGGTGGAGGATGAGAACATCCTAACGGTATTGTGGCATCTCTGTGGGGAAGGGTAACAAGTAGACATCAGAAGAAGAAGAAACATAGATTATACAAAAACTAGAGAGAGAGAGAGAGATTCAGGAGATTTACCAGAGAAATTTTGCGGAGGAGAGAGGGCTTGGAAGAGAGCCTGAGAAGCAGAGACGACATAGCTTGCTTGCTTGCTCTGTTCCTTCTTGACTCTCGATCTAAGACCACCACAAAGAAAAATAAAAAGGGTTTTCAATAATGTCTCTCTCTTCCTCTCTCCCCTTTCTTCCTCTGTTTCCCACGTTTCTTTACTTTTTATTTTTTTTCCTTAAATGTGAATCTTGTGACAATAGGAAACAAAATTATCTTTTGATCAAACTGGTACAGAAAGATTCTTTAACTATGCACCAAGTATTTTCTTTTTCCTTTCTAACCTCATTGAATACTTTACATTTACTGTTTCTACCAGCACAACCACTTCAATGTTATAATTTTCTCTTTTATAAAACTATTACTAATTGCTGTCAAAAAAAAAAAAAAAAACTATTACTAATTCTAAGAGAGAAAAAAAAGAGAGTACCATCGAAAACCAAAGAAAAATTATCCAACCATGACATGTATGTATCGGAAAAAAAAAAGGTTTTCACGTTCTCACGATTCCTTTTTTCCATTTTTTTTTTTTTTTTTGTGATCAAATTTGGACACAAGATTGGATAATTTTGAAGGTGCAGTCCGTGAGGCGAAAGAGAATGGCCGGAGAACCAAATTGTATCTCGACGGAGCCGACGCTGTGAAGGATAAGCTCGCCAGATTTGGAGGAGTTGGAGAAATGACCACTGGGCAGGATCACAACAAGAGTTTCTTTGTTGAGATGGGCTACATCCACAGGGAGACCGTGACCAAACCGCAGAAGAACGGGCCAGCTATTGTTGAGGAGAAAGTAATAAGTTGCGTCTTAACAAGCATAGAAACACAGGATGGAAGGTGCTCCTTGACTGTGGAGTATGGCGGAAGTGTTCACAAGGTTGCCGAGGAGTCAGCTTGAAGAAGAAGGACGAGGTTGCAAGAGAACAAGGTGACAAAGAAACGTGTTTTAATTATGCAGTTAATTAAGGTAATCGTGGAATAAGGAAGCTTTTATGCAATTAATGTAAGGAGGGTGCAATGGGGGAAACTCTTTAGTTTATGCAATTAATGTAAGGGTTTTTAAATTTCATCTTTCTTAAAATCAAATCAAATCTAAAATCTAATGCTTGAAGTTTGTGTTGGTACATCATATTTCTTTTTGTTAAAAAAAAGTCATTTTTCTTTTGTCTTTATATAAATAATTTGGTAAACTTATAAATTGTGAGATCTAAAACATTGATGTAGTTGGTGCGGAAAATGTGGGTGGTGTAACAGGGTGAAAAAAGGAAAAAAAAAATACAATTTGCAAATCAGACATACAATTCCCCCACCAAAAACAATTCTCTCCAAAAAGTTGTACATCAGCCACAAATTTAATATTTGTTCAATTCAAAAGGTGGCTTAAGCTACCAAGAGTTTAATGTATGACAATTTACCGAGATAAATACAAAACCTGGCACTCTCCTAATTATGAAACGTGCATACACAAATACATAATTTGTTGTTGTTTTTTTGTTTTCAAATTCCAGCTGACTGTTAACTCTCTCTCTCTCTCTGTTGTTTAAATAAATAATTTAGTAAAACTATAAAATTCTGAAATCTAAAACACTGAAGTGGTGTGGTGGGTGTGGGGTATTCGATATGATAATTACTGAGGAGGTGGTGACAGAGGAGAATAAAAATACGTGTGGCATAGTAAAGAATCTTGTGTACAAATTTGATCACAAAATCTACAAAAAAATGGAAACAAGGAAACGTGAGAACGTGGAAACAGGGGACAAAAGAAAGTGAGGGAGAGAGACATATAATTGAAAACCTTTTTTTCCGACATAATTCCCCATACATACATTATACATGTCATGGCTGGATAATTTTTCTTTGGTTTTCAATTGTACTATCTTTTTTTTCTCTTAGAATTAATAATAGTTTTATAAAATTGTGAAATCAAAACATTGAAGTGGTTGAGTTGCGCTGGTAAAAACAGTAAATGTGGACTATTGAATGGGGTTAGAAAGGAAAAAGAAAATACTTGGTGCATAGTTAAAGAATCTTTCTGTACCAATTTGATCAAAAGATAATTTTGTTTCCTATTGTCACAAGATTCACATTTAAGGAAAAAAATAAAAAGTAAAGAAACGTGGGAAACAGAGGAAGAAAGGGGTGAGGGAGAGAGGGACATTATTGAAAACCCTTTTTCTTTTTCTCTGTGGTGGTCTCAGATCGAGAGTCAAGAAGGAACAGACCAAGCAAGCTATGTCGTCTCTGCTTCTCAGCCTCTCTTCCAAGCCCTCTCTCCTCCGCAAACTTTCTCTGGTAAATCTCTTGAATCTCTCTCTATTTTTCTTTATAATTTCTGTTTTCTTCTTCTTGATGTCCACTTGTTACCCTTCCCCACAGAGATGCCACAGTACCATTCGGATGTTTTCCTCTACCACATCCACCAACCCTTACTTGATGTACCGAGTCACCTCCAGTGGTAAAGAATCCGCAGGTGCAATGACGGAGCTCCGAATGTTTGATCCGGCCAAGGAAGATTATTTCACCGTCGGTGATAAGCCACTTCCCAAAGAGTTGGTTTCGTCTGCGCTAGTGGGAAGTTCTCATGGGTGGGGAGTTTTCACCTACGACGGACGTTCCATACTAGTCAGCGACTTCTGCAACCCCTCGAGCTCCAAATCAAACCCTAAGATAATCCCTCTGTACCCTCGGCCTAATATAATCGGCTGTCAAACTGAAGTGGTAAGTGGCGTGGCAATGACGTCTTCTCCTCAAGAGCAAGACTGCGTTATCTGCGTCAAGTTCGCGGGACGTCCGGTGAGTATATACACCCCCGGTCGAGACACAGACAAGGGACACCTCCTCCTTGTCTCTCAACAAGTATTCGACCATTTTGAAGAATCCAAGCTCATGTATTCCAAGAGAGATCAAAAGTTCTACATGGTTAGCACTGGTGGCCACCACTTGTGGTCTTGGGGTGGTATCCGATCAACCATTCCTCAGTTTATTGAGCTGCGGTTTCACAACCTTCCTCAGTTCTCGCATTCCGAGTTGCAGCTTCTTGATTCTTGTTACAGAACACATGACCTTGTCGAGTCTTCCTCAGGACAACGTTTCCTAGTCAAATGGTACCGTGGTTCTGCTTGTTCTGCTTGCGGTTTCAGTGTTATAATCTCATATTAACATGTTCTTTTGTTTCTTTCTTCTTTTTGTGGCTTTTGGCAGGTATGTTCGAAGCCCTGATCTCCAGACCTTATGGTTCGATTGTAGCGGCACAAAGCGGTTCATGGTGTTTAGAGAGGAGGAAGATATGGTGAACATGTGTTACACAGAGGACATTGGTGATCTCT
Organism: Microthlaspi erraticum; assembly: GCA_902728155.2. Taxonomy (NCBI): domain Eukaryota; kingdom Viridiplantae; phylum Streptophyta; class Magnoliopsida; order Brassicales; family Brassicaceae; genus Microthlaspi; species Microthlaspi erraticum. The sequence goes on along the minus strand of CACVBM020000266.1, from coordinate 191,263 downwards.
GCATATTCATCGGAGATAACGAGCCTTTTTGTGTCGAGGCCAGCTCATTCCCGGGACTAATACCGAATTCAATCTATTTCGCCGGTGATGGTTATGGTGAAGGCTATGGCGTCTACGACATCGCCTCAAGAACCCCACGTTCCTTCGAACCCAAGTCTCTCCCAGGTTTCCCTCATTTACCTAATCCTCGACCTTGCTGGGTTCCTCACTGGCTTCCTCCAGTTCCTCTCCAGTAGCAGTTTGTCTTGTTATGGCAATTAGACTAGTTATTCGTTTTCAAAGCTTTAGGCTAACAATCGAAATTTGTACTAGACGTCTTCTTCTTGGTACTAAACCGATTTGTTCTTCTTGGTACTAAACCTATTGGAGATGATGAATCAATCTTTGGTATAAAAAAAAATAAAAAACCATTGATCAAGTCTTGTTCCATATTATTATATGTATAGATTGGTCGAATATTCGTTTCAATTCGAAGGAACACACAAGAATGGTGAGATGTGCACAGCCATTGGAGCGCTTCTTGTCCAAGTAAACGAGCATATGCTGATATCAACAAGAGACAAATCTCTTTTAACATTTTCCCCAAATTCTCCATTTTTCCATTCTTCTTCCAAGCAGCTATGGAGGAGGAAACAGCCACTTTGCGGATACTTGAGGCGAAAATCTACGTGGCAGTTGGGAGAAACGTATGGAAGAACACATCAAATCTCATATGGGCATTACAAAACTTCAAAGGAAACAAAATCTGCATCGTTCATATCCACCAGCCATCTCCAACGATTCCTGTCTGTGAGTATCTACCTTAAGCAACCCTCTCTTGCACTGTACATTATTTTAAAGGTATTTGACTTTTTTAAAAACTCTTATGCTCACTTTTGATGCAAAGTGGGTACCAAATTCGAAGCTTCCACGGCAGATGAGGAATTAGTGAGAGCATACAGAGGAAAAGAAACGACCAAAACAGAAAAGATTCTACAAGAGTACCTTAGTATATGCCTCAAGATAGGGGTATGTGACTCTGTTTGTCACTATGTTATTCTTTTTTTTCCATTTCTAAAAGAGATTGGTGATCTGTGTCTAGGTCCAGGCAGAGAAACTGTGTTTTGAAATGGACTCGATTGAGAAAGGGATTGTGGAAATGATATATCAGCATAGGATCAGGAAGTTTGTTATGGGAGCAGCTGCAGATAAACACTATTCCATGTAGAATCTCACTCTGATTATATACACATGGCCATATCTTTTTTGGAAACTTGATCGCTCACCGTGTTGCTAACTCTGTATTTGCAAGGAACATGGAAGATCTCAAGTCCAAGAAAGCAAACTTTGTGTGCCAACAAGCGCCTGCTACTTGTCAAATTCACTTCACCTGCAAAGGAAACCTTATTCATACAAGGTTTCAGTCAAAACACCTTTTCTTTTTCTTTCTTTGTAACATTGAATATGATGATGGATGCTTCTTGTTTGCTGATCGTTTTATAGGGAAGCTAGAATGGATGAAGTTCGAGCCCTCTCTACGCTCTTGTCTGAGTTTCAGCGCCTTGTGTTGCCACAAATAAGCACCAATCCACTTGAAGAGGTAGCAAGTTTGAATGCACAAAAGGAAGGAGAATCCAGCATATCTGAAGTCTCACTAAGCCAAGTTCAAGAGGAACCGAATGACTCATCTTCTCAAGCTTTCCCGGTATGTGTTGTGCAGTTCTGTAAGTAGAAAATCACAAAAGACACTGCCGTTTCTATAATTGCATTTCATCTTGTTGATGGTCACTTTCATCAGTGCAGCGGAATGGGACTGAACATGATAAACTTCCTCATCAACTCCACCAAGCTATGGCAGAAGCTCGCAATCCAAGACCATGAGCATTGTGAGTGACTTGACGAGAGTTACAGAGCTTTGTTTCCTGAGTTACAGAGAGACAGAAACTGCAAATAAACTGAAATAGTTGTATTTATGTATCAAAAAACATTTGTGTGAGTTCTGGTGCTAACACAGTTGAACATGTCTTCATTATTTTCATTCTGAATTTGTATAACACAACGTGAAACAAGAAACTTACATAGAACTGGATTCTAAATTAGACCCACCAACGAAAATGCTCAAAGTGGTTTTTACAAATGAAAATATCGACCACTAGAAGGTTAGGAGAAAAAAAATCAAAAATCAAAACTGCATTCTACCTCAGAATGAAAGACAAAATAAAACAGACGTGGGGATGAGAAATAAAAAACAAAATGTTACAGGAGGACACACATCAAACGCCAGTGACTAGTAAAACCATTCCCTCTATTTGCTCACATTCTTGACCAAAACTGTTATATAGCCACTGAGTGGCGTTTTCAGCTTCAATTGTGTCCTGGAGATTGACCTTCAAATCCAAACCGTACCCCCATCAGTTTCAGCTCTAACACATTACGACAAAAGTAAAGATTCGCATACCTATATGCCGTCTTGTAGTCCCGTTGCCATTTATGGAAAAGTGAACAGGCCTTCTTTCTTGTCCTAGCGATCGTACCCAATTTGAGTTCAATCTCCGAGCAAAATCTTCTACCTCTCTGTATATAACATTGTTTTCACAATATAAGAACTATCCTGGTTCTGAAAAGAAAGAGAATTGTTGCTGAATTAACAAGAGTCTTACCTATCAAGCATTTCCTTCATGGCTGGATCGATTTCATCATCTATCTCTCCATCTTCAGACTCGGTCTTTGGCGTAAAGATGTCATCTTCCCTACTAGGTAAATTGGGTACCTCTCTCATGCTAGACCCAGTCTCTTCCACTTCTTGTTGTTTTGAATGCGATTCCTAAGCAGAAAGGAACAAATTCATTAACTTGACAAATGCCAACCGCGTGGAGAGCAAAAACACAGAGAAACTAGTTTGAAACCTTGTCATCAAAGTCTTCTGGTCCTTCTTTTTCATCTGAAGAAACAATCTTTTGGTCCTTCTTTTTCTTGTTCTTCTTTTTTCCCTTTGACATCTTTGCCACCTTGGGATCTGTGAAACAGAATTTTCCTTACTTCCAATGAGGCCTTCAAAAGGAAGTGGAATAGAGAAAGGAGAAGACTAAGATGCAACACAAACACAAATTCACACACCAAATATCTCAATCAAGGACACCAAACATCGATCACGATTCATTCATCAAACAATCTTTATATTTTCATCCATAGAAGCACAAGCAAGAAGTATCTTTCATATGCATGAAATTGGCAGATATGTAGCTCAAACAGATAACCAGCACTAGACGATGAGTATTTTATCTCAGGCATTGAGTAAAAAGCAAATAGCCAATCACCATCGACAGATGCAAAAATTCCAAACTAAACTAAAATGTGGTAGTACAATGTTAAATAGATAACTCCGAGCAGAAGCCAAAGAAGAAACAGACGAGAACGGACGGATATTTATGAATTTGGAAAACCAGGAAAGAGATCAAAGGAAAGTACCTCTGCCGTTAATAAATGATAACAGGTCATCCACAGAACGTTGGTCCACGTGTTCTTCAACCTCAACATTCTAAGACATGGAAAACCCAAACTTCATAAGCTAGTGAAATAGTTCAATCTTATAGACCAACATACGCTCAACTTCATTCATAAAGCTACAAATTACATTCATTCAAAACAAGTAAAATGTAACTTGATAAACAGACCTTCAATCTCTCTCTTTCTTTCAGCTCCTTTCTTTTCTTTGCGTACAATCTATTCAGTAGTCGAATCCGTGGATCATCCATTGTGTTCTTCAGAGGCTCTAATTTCTCCTCCTGGATAAAAATTATCAAAGAGCGGTCAAACAAAGAGAAGCAGATGGAGGACACATATCCTAAGAAGAGATGATATTAAGCAGTACAAACCTCAGTTAGGTCATCAGGCAAATGAAATATCTCTCGTATCTCCTCAGGAGTTTTTCCTTCAATGATTCGTGCAAGTGCGCGACTAGTAAGATCAACCAAAGGCTTCAGCTGCAAACTGTCAGCAGCTGAGGTCAACTCACATAGCCTCTTTGTGTCCATTCGGATGAATTTTTCATCATAAGTTTTTCGTTCCTAAAGAGTGGATAAATAGATGTATTGAAAGAGGCCAGATGGAGTATGGAAAACAAATATTAAAAGTGTCGCACAAACCTTATTTGAACGTCCAGGCAATTGATGAAATCTGCAGTAATCAAGAATCAAGCTGAACATAGCTGGATTTACTCGCTGTGGAAGCGATATTGCATGATTTTTAGAAGATCCAACACCCTTGTGTATTACCTCCTGACATATCATGGGACAGAACATCGCAACCTCTTGTTCCACTTGCTGAATTGAACCATCAGCAGTTTGAAGCCAGATGTAGGACTTCATCATGGCATAGCAAAAAGCCAATTTAGCTTGGAGCAAGGTGCAAAATGCAAAATATATTAAGTCATTCATATAAATCTATACGACTAAAGAAAATATTAACAACTACGCTAACTTGTAAAATTCCATGTATCAACAAGTCCTTTGGAATACTGAACTCGTTTGTCAAAACACTATATTTACTACTAAGAATGTCACAATATCTAACAACCCTCTAACCATCACGTCACAATCTAAAACAATACTAGTAAAAGCATATGAATAGTGGTCCTTTTCCATTAGAGGTGAAGGTGGCATCCATGTGACTAGTTTTAAAGGCAACAAAAAGTAGCTAAACTGAGATGTTATGGTTAACAGAAGAAGAATGAAACTTTACCTCTGGTTTCATGACGGCCAAATCACCTTCTGACATTGATAATGACCCAGTCTACCACTATGAGACTCCTTAAATCAAGTTGTTATTGCACCTTTAGCTCCAATAAGTACTAGACACCATAAGTTACAAAGCCTCTGTTTTTCTTAAAATCCTGAAGCTCTTCAGGTCAAAAACTCCAGGTCTATGAGCAGTATCGACCTACTCCATCCACCAAACTAGTAAGAGAAGGGAAAACAAATAAAACAGAGATTAACCACTCCGGCAAAAAATAATTATGAACAAACAGTTTCATAACATAATCGTTTTGATCCTTTATTCTTCACCAAAAGTGAAACTCACTCAGAAAGGTAAGCAAAATGCAACCTCTCAATTCAAGGAATTGGTTTAGCAAAATCCCTTTCTGGCAACAAATAGATAAAAAAATGATCATCTCCCTTTAATGCTAGAAAAGCATTTCTCTAACGGTTTCTGACGAGCAAGCAGGAAAAATCTGAATCCAATTAAAATAGAAATCAAAAGTAAAACCCTAAACAGGAAATTAAGCACAAAATGGAATCGTAAATCGGGAAAGCGAAATAAGAGTTATCAAAATTTGATCCAATAAGAAGGAAGGGAGGAAATGAAAAGAGGAAACAGAGAAGAAACAGCCGTATACGTTGGGATATGCAAGTATTACGCATTATACCAATAACACAAACAAACAGGCAAAACGCGTAGAGATACAATACAATCACGCAACCACCGAGAAGCTCTTCCGAACCGAAAGAAGAAGAGTCGATTACGCGAACAATCGCGTCGTACCTTATAACAGAAATTGAGAAATGGAGGTAAAACTGGCGGCGGAGAGATTTTAATCTGGCGGTGGAAAACGACGGCGGGCGGCGGCCAAGCGACGTGGAGCGGATAAGAGAGAGAAACGTAGAGAGAGAGAAAGCGGACTAAATTTAGAAATTAATTTTATTTTAATTCAGATGAGAAGGCAGAAAACAAGAAAATGAGAGGACTGATCATATCCAGGTGTCACAGCCCTGTACGCTCGTGGCTTGTGGTGGTAAAAACGAAACGACATCGTTACGTGAAAACTAAAACTAAGGTTGGTTTGTGGTTCTTGCCGGTGGGCTAGCGAGAGTGGCTCGAGAATTACACCACCTGAGGTTCATTCGCCGCCACACCATTGGCAGAAATTGTTTTCCTCGAATTAAAGCTGGAGCCGCCGATGGAACGAAAGGGGCTTGTGGACTAAGATATGGGCCCCGTTACAGTTACGGGCCTCATGTAGCCGCAATATGGCCCATACTTAAAATGGCTCGAATCAATTTATAGATACGCGTTACATATGTATGGTTTCGAAACTTTTGGTAAATGAAAATGAATGCAAATTTGAGGAACTCAGTTCACACACTCACAGATCCTACGTGACGAAAATAATTTCCTTCACTATAAAAGAAGTTCGTTAAAACTACTATCTGACTATTAAAATTTTTTGCCGAACAAAAAAAATTATGTTGTTGAGCTTCAGGAATTGTAGTTGCCTAGCTTATGTATATCGTTTAATATTGATGCGAAAATAATCTTATTGTAAATTTGATGGTGTGTATAATGTTTTTTGAAACAAAAATTGTTTAAAAGAAAATGGAGACGAAAGTTCTCGAAATTTTGTTCAAACGAAAAAAGGTTCTCGAAATTAAATAAGTCCAAGAGAGGTGGAGGTGGGGACAGTAACGCAACGGGAATAATGGGAGTGGGCATGCAATAATGGCACACCCAGAAGAAAGAAATATAAAGAGTAACAAAAAATGATTAAAATTGGACTGAAGGTGACAAGTGTTTGGGTGGCTTGGTCGGTTTTGTATACGTAAGGTTGAGCCACGTGTCCTCTTATCCATGGATTGGACGGCTTGGAATCCTGGGATTTTTTATTCTCATACCAAAGTCCATACAAATTACGACTTATACGACCTTCCATTGTTTTTATTTTCGTAAACGTTAGAAGCCATGGCTTAGATCAGTACCAACAAAATAATAAAATAGTTTGCAAACGTATAAATCCTATGAAACAACAACAGTAGAAACTATGTAGAAGCTAGAAAACACGTTGAGTATTATTGTAAGAAAAATGTTTGTTCTTTTTCGAATACATATATAGGTGGCAAATGGTATTTGGTATAGAATATGTATTACGAATTTTACTGCGTGAATGGCAAAAACTTGTAGAATGAAAGTATTATTATTATCTACGGTTTATACCGACCAAAACTCAAACTCATACTAACAAATAAAATAAAAAATACGGTACCACATATAAGCTGGTATGATATCTTCACGTCGAGTCTAACTTCATTAAATGGTTTGGAATAAAATAAAACTCATTAGTGTTGTGTTGTCACTGAAAAAGTAGCTTTTGCATGCACCATATATGATCTAATATCTATACACCGTTAAAAGAAGAAATTTTACCATGAAAATTTGGTATATGGCGCCCATTTCATCAGATATGTCTTTGGATTGGTTGGTTAATGGAGTTTGGCCAGTAAAATAAAGCGAAATTTGGCATACGGGAGAAGAAGAAACCAGCACGTGTGTAGGACATAGTTTCACGCTAAAAAGACAACAAAACAACGAAGCAACCATGATTGTTCAGTCCTTTTTTTCTTTTAGCTTAAACGTTGTCTTTCCTTTTTGGCAAATAGTGGAATGCAGCCGAATATTACACACAACCCAATCTTCTTGTTTCGTTAAAACGCACCACTCGTTATGCATTTACCCATTCATGGTCGATGCCGTGTGTATATGTATGTATAGTTTCAAGTTATATGATATGTATAATGTATATAGGCAATGAATTATTCCATGTCTAGCGTAGTTGGTGCAGTAAAGTTTGCATTATAGACACACCCAAGTTTGGCTGTCCTATGTATAGATATATATATGAATTATGATTTGAGAGATCATGATTTAGTTATTTCAATGACAGAATAGTCTAATTGCTAAATTGGTGAAGATAATCGCAAGATTACAGAACATACAAAATTCACATTTAGATATAGAAGGTATTAGATTTCTATTAAAAAATGATAATAGAAAAATTCGTTTTACTGGTTGTCATCAATCATTGCCAATTTTTTTTGTTGCTTTCGGTCAACAAAATATAAACCAGAACTATAACGTTGCATAATTAGTAAAAATGCTGTAGATTATTGGTTAGATGAGGTGTCCCTACGGATTTTAGGTGTGGTGAGTCCATGTGCTTATCCTGACAGCGGTCCAAATAAACCGGCGGTTTATCTCGACCACAAATTCTCCTCCTTTTCATTTATATATTTTTTGATAATGTTTTCCAGTATTTTATTTTTGTCAAATTCTAGAATATGGAAAAACATCCGTGAAGATAAAACTCCAAACAAAATGTCCACACATTTGATTAGAGAAAACAAAATAGCTGCAAAGCGAAATTTGAAACTCTGTCCACAAACTTTAATTATGATTAATCAATAATTAGTATTATCAGCAACAAAGATGATAACGTTAATTATATATCATGCAGTTAATTAATTATTATTTTTAATTTAAATTCTATCTCCATTTTGTTGGCATTATCTTCCAACATCGAGTTTCGTCACTATAAAAACTACCACTCTCTGCTTCGCTGCAACACATCAAACCCACTCACAGAGAAAACCAAAAAAGCTCTAGAGAGAGAGAGAAAAGGAAGTCGGAGATGGAAGGCAAAGAAGAAGATGTTAGAGTCGGAGCTAACAAATTCCCGGAGAGGCAACCGATCGGAACATCGGCTCAGAGCGACAAGGACTACAAGGAGCCACCACCTGCGCCGTTGTTCGAGCCAGGCGAGCTTGCTTCGTGGTCCTTCTGGAGAGCCGGAATCGCTGAGTTCATCGCGACGTTTCTGTTCCTATACATCACTGTTTTGACCGTTATGGGCGTGAAGAGGGCACCTAACATGTGTGCTTCCGTCGGAATCCAAGGAATCGCTTGGGCTTTCGGTGGTATGATCTTCGCTCTCGTCTACTGCACCGCTGGTATCTCCGGTAAGTCCAACCACCTTCCGGTTTCTCAGATCTACCGATTTCAGTCTCCGATTTCGAATTTCTTCGTTATCTAGATAGATCGTATGCTGGTTTAGGGCTTTAGGGTAATCCAATTCGAGAGAAATGAGATATTAGTTGTGCGTGGAATCATTCGATTTGCAGATGTTCTAATCGGATTTGTGAATTGTTATAAACTCTCAGGTGGACACATCAACCCAGCTGTTACCTTCGGATTGTTCTTAGCCAGGAAGCTTTCGCTCACAAGAGCTGTGTACTACATAGTGATGCAGTGCTTAGGAGCTATCTGTGGAGCCGGTGTGGTCAAGGGTTTCCAACCAAAGCAATACCAAGCTCTGGGCGGTGGAGCTAACACCGTAGCTCCTGGCTACACCAAAGGAAGTGGTCTCGGAGCTGAGATTATTGGAACTTTTGTTCTTGTTTACACGGTCTTCTCCGCCACCGATGCCAAGAGAAACGCTCGTGACTCTCATGTTCCCGTAAGTTGAAACCACAATCATCAAAGTTTGGGTGGTGGTGTTGCATCGGATGAAAAATGCTTAATTGGTTTGAAATTTGAACCAAAATTTGCAGATTCTTGCACCACTCCCTATCGGATTCGCTGTGTTCTTGGTCCACTTAGCAACCATCCCCATCACCGGAACTGGCATCAACCCAGCTAGGAGTCTTGGAGCTGCAATCATCTTCAACAAGGACAACGCTTGGGACGACCATGTGAGTTTTTTCACTACTCGCCAAAATTTACATAATCACAATCGATTTCAACCAATCAAATAACTATCTTTGTTTCTTCTTTTTTTATCCAGTGGGTCTTTTGGGTTGGACCATTCATTGGTGCTGCACTTGCTGCTCTGTACCATGTGATTGTCATCAGAGCCATCCCATTCAACAAGTCCAGAAGCTGATTGAGTTGCTCTTAAATTAAATATCAGGCTTTTGTTCTCTTAGTTTGCTTTTCTTTTGTGAATCTTCTACCTGTGTGAAACGTGTGTCTATGTGTTTGTTGTTCCTCTTCTTTGCCTATTGGAGACTCCTTATGTAAAAGTAAAACAAACAAATTCCCCAGAATGATTTGTAATCTCTCTTCTCTACTTATCAACAATTTCTACAATTGGATAATTCTAGGCACCTCTGGAGCAGACATTTGTCTCGAAACAAAGTGGACCAAACATATTTAATGCATCATGTTATGCTACAAGAAAATGAAGGCCATTACAAGTGAATCATGCCAAACAACACTAATTATACAAAATGACATCCGACAAAATTGGCCCAAATCCAAGAAAACGACTCATGTGGATATAATTACGAATTAACGAATTTGTGAATATCAAATGATTCATGTAACTAGTAAAAAATCGTCAAACATAGAGCCTATCCGGTTATTCATGGGTTGCCAATAAGAGTTAGAATTAAGAAAAACAAAATGTGCCACATCGCGATCAAATTTCCAAACGATGTGACATTCTTTAACCTTAAGATAAAACCTTATTTGAAAATGATTCATATAAGATTTATTAAATCAAATTGACGGATGCTTACAAAATAATGAAATCAAATTTTACCGTCTGAATACGAAGGCAGATAAAAGGAAGAAAACAAAAAAGAGTAACAACGCACTTTGCAAAATTACCTCTATTGAATTATGCAGCCAGCCAATCAGTCAACGACATCTGACGTGCTGCTGTGTTGGCCAAAGAACCCCGTATCCACCACGCGCCCAAAGGCGAGTGCCACTTTCTATTCCACATTCAATGATAGATGCGATTGGTTTCACCTACCCTACCTACCTTGTAACACCGTTACCAACCCCGTCACTGACGGCGTTAGATTTACAATCTGTCTTCACCCGCAGATCCGCCGCGATCGCCGTTAGATCCCGTCTGTGGACGTTAACCAGAAGACCGTACTTCATGAATAGAGTTAACGACATCTTCTGCTCTACCTTATGCCCCGTTACCACCGTCAGACTGTGGCGGAGCAACACCGCCGCCGCAATCGACTTCATTTGCAGATAAGCCAGATCCTTACCCAAGCAGATCCTAGGACCGGCATTGAACGCCACGAATTTAAACGGATCATGATTGATGAATCTCCCACCGTCCGATTGCGATATCCATCTCTCTGGTTTGAATTCCAAACAATCATCTCCCCAAGTCGATCTCATTCTCCCCGCCGAGTAAATCGAATACGTCACCGAAGACCCCGCCGGCACAAAAGTCCCGTCCGGCAAGACATCGTCCTTCACGGCGCGCTTTGAATCCTCCGGCACCGATGGATACAGCCTCAGCGTCTCCGATAACGCCGCCTTGAGATAAACCAATCGATCAAGCTCCTCACACGAGAGCGGCTCATCCGTCCACGACGCCATGTCATCGCCACGTGTCTCGATCAGGACGGTACAGATCTCTCGGAGGATTTTATCCTCTATGATTGGGTGCTGCGTAATCAACCAGAAAAACCAGCTCAGCGCGACGGATGACGTGTCACGACCAGCTAGGATGAAGTTGAGCGCCACGCGCTGGAGGACCTCGTCGGAGTAAGATTCCTTCTTCTTGATGAACCGCGATAAGAGATCGTCGTGCTGGGTCCCATCGTTACTATGCTGCGTCATTAAATCTTGCTTACGTGTCTTAATAATCTCCGACAAATAATTGTCCACTTGGACTAAGCTTCGAGTCAAGCTGACTTCTAAGCCGAGACCGAGCATTCTCTTGAACTTCCATAATATCTCCGGCAATATAAACCGCTGCAGCGAAGCCTCCGTGGCTCGATCAAAAGCCACCGCGAACGTGTTCACGGGAAGCCCCGCCGCACAAGTCCGCGGATCTTTCCCAAAAGTCAAGCCGCAAATGTTATCAAACGTGAGCCGAAGAAGCAAATCTTGTAGATCGATCGGCTCAGAGCCGAGCCGAGCCGTTTCTAGAATAGGCAGAAAACGAAGCTTGATCGCTCGGTTGACCCAGCGAGCCATGGCTTGACGGAGAGTCCTTGTGGTGAACTCCAAAGCGGCGGTCTTACGCTGGAAAAGCCACGTGTCACCATCAGAATTAAAGATCCCTTGACCGAGAAGATCATGGAAAACGGCTTGCCACGTCGGACCTTTAGGGTAATTATCAAAGCGAATCTTGAGAATGTGCTCAAGGTTTCTTGGATCGCACGTGACCGTCACGAGACCTTGTTTCTTAGCTAGAAACGGAATCGCGCAGATGCATGTCTGGTAAGTACCGGAGCAAGCTCGGAGGTTGTCGGAGATCCAATCGTGCATTCGCTCGCAGTTCTCGATTAGACCAGGGAGACTTCCCAATAAGGGCCAGACACGTGGACCTTTAAGACAACGAGATATGAATGTGAGCCATAAAAAATACGCCGTAATGGCTGAAAGAATGATTAGAGCAGTGGATATATCCATGATTTTCCTTTGAAAACTGACGTTTAGGCACAAAAGTTGAGACCCTTGACGGAAATAGCGACAGCACGGGTGGTGAGAATGAGAAATTTCCGTAAAAGAGTGAAGTTAATTAGACGAAGAAGACATGTAAGAACGCACAAGAGAGAAAGATTTATAGAAAGAGAGCAATTATGGAAGACAGACTGTTTTTCCTTCGATGGATTTTCTCTCTAGATCTTTCTCTCTCACTCACTCACTCTCTATGATTCTCTCTCTCTATAGGATCTCTCATAAACTTAAAGAGTGGAGAACTTTAGGGGATGTGAGATCGCATGAGATGGTGTGCACCGCCATTAATGTTCCTGCACTAGGCTGGTAGCTAGGTGGTTGGAGACTTGATATGTTCTCAATTATATAAATACAAAATACGAAAAATAGGTTTTGAAAAAATGGAATGGTTTATTTCCAAGTCTATGAGGTGGTAAAACAATAGGAAGAGAGAGCATTAAAGACGTTTAGTTGAGGAGCCTAGGAAGAGGGAGAAAGATATATACAGAGAGATGGAGATCTATGACTAAAATGACCCACAGTTTTTCAATGTCCGAGCATGAACCATTTATATACAATTTAATACGAAACCCCAAAGAAAGAGGTAAGTAGGAAAAATGATATTTTAAATTGCTGAAAAGTCGTGTAAAAGAAGTCACAAAGTAAGCATGGGATGTTGCCTCCTCAGTCCTCACTTTAGTGTTCTCGTGGCTATTAATTGCATGTGTTTTAAGGTATCGGTTATGGTTTTGTAATTCGGTGTTGGTTCAAGGTAAATGATGGTTTGATCATTGATGTATTGTTAGTCATGGTCATTAGAACAGCAGACTGTATAACGGCAAAATAACAGTGATTTCTTGATTTTACAATTTTTATCAGTTGATTACTCAAATATGTGAATAAATTATTTAGGGCCACATATTATTTTCTTATGTCAAATTATGATAGAAAATGAAATTTCCTCGTCCCACTTTTTTCATGTAAATTAGAGTTTTAGATTTTAGATTGCTAAGTTTTGGGTGAACAAACTCACCGAAGAAAATTTAGCTCAACTACACAATGGCTATGCATGGGTTTGGTGACTTTTTCTCAATATATTTAAAACAGTTGATGGTATTCAATAGAATGTATGCGTCCCCTCTCTTAATATATGATCATGATAAATCAAATGTAAGAACCAATACATAACCATACGAGAAAACTCGTGATATGTACATGACTACATGGGCAGAGATAAACACACAATCCCATTTCTAAATTTTCACGTGTGGAGGACTGTTTTTTTATAAATTTACTAATTTATAGTATCTGAAGAATAGAAAGAAAAAAAAAAAGCAAAAAAAAGGTCATATCATAGTTCAATATTGGAGCCTAAATCACAGAGAAAAAAATCGTCCCCAAAGATAAACGAATCACAGAAGAAAAACTTCAATAAAAAAAAAACAGAGAGAATTAACGAGACTATATAAACCATATGGTGGATAATTATAAAGAGTTTTGACTTTTGTTATTAACGCATATAAATGCACTGACGAACGAAAGTCAACTTATTCGAATTTCAAACCAAGAGTTGCAGATTATCCGGTTCGATCTTTGATACGTCGAAATATGTTGAACCAAATCCAACTATTTTATATTCCTGTTGCCAGCTGTATTACGTACGGCGATTTCGATTTTAAATACCAAAAAACGCAAACATGAAAAACTGGAGTATATCAGTTCGATGTTTTTAGCTTATTTAATTGAACTTGATCGACAGTTGGTTTTCAGTTACCATTTATGTTTGTCAAATACTTATACGTAGTTCCTACTTCCTACGCTCGTATACTTTTGTGTGTGTGATTGAATCAGCAAATAAAAGACAAATCGACGGAGAATATGAGTTATGTTATTACGGAGTATTAGGTTACCTTCCCATCAACGACAAATAAATAATTTTTTTTTTGTTGTAAATTAATTTAATAATGATTTGAAAACTTACAGTTGCGTACGGGGAAGTTACATAAAATATTAACAATTAAATAGTTAGATTAGGTACATCAAGAATATCCAATTCACTATTTACAAAAAAAGAAGAAAGAATTCTAGACAGCTATGACTTTATATGACTAAATTTATTCGAACAAACTTAGCCGATCACGTGTAGAACTAGTAATTAAGAAAAACAGAAATTTTTAGATTCCGTGGGTTGTCCCACATAAAATTGGTCATTTACTTGTCTCATTTTGCATTTAAGACCGTAAATAGAGAAATAAAAAACCATAATGAAAAGTTAGCTAAACTAATGAATGGAATCATTAATATAGTTCGTTTCCGTCACTCATTCACATGGTAATTAATTGGTAATCCACCAGACAACACTCAACCACATTAATACTTTAATCATTCATAGTCATACCATTACTGATTCGTTTAATACCGAGAAGCAGATTTTAATGTTTAGATTCCAATTCGACTATGGTGACATGACGTATGGTAAACCCCGTTTTTGTATCGCTGTAACCATGATTCTCTTTGGCAGTCATAAAATGGTTATGCGATTTCAGCATTTCACCAAATTTGTGAAATGGCAATTAGTATATTCTATGGTAGTTTATGTAATGTCGCTATTACGATAGCCTCACTGCATAAGTAAAAGAAAGTCAGACCTTTCGCTAACTTCAAGTAGATTATAACAATTGCAATTCACAGTTTTTTTTGGTACGATTCCGTCATTTCTATTTACAGACCAGAACGTATGGACTCTTATAGTAATCATTCAATGAAAGTGAATAAAAATAATCAATCATAAAAAGAAAAAAGAGTATATGTGTATATATATTTCAATACTAACACAACACCTAAAGAGAAAGTTTTATAAGAAGGCAATGTGGATCTCCTCCCTTCCAATGGTACACAATACTGAAGCAACAGAGGCTTAAAAAAGAAGTAAAAGCTTTAGACATTCAAGCACACATATGCAACTCAAGACCAAGTTTGTATGTACATGTGCTCGTGTGAGATTGTCGAACGAACGCTACATTAGCCTTTTTGTCTCATACTTCGTCTCTAGACCTCACTGGAGGAGCCACTTCTTACGAGAGAAGCTTGTGGGTTACTTCTCACAATCACGTCTTTCAAGCGTGAGAGAGGTTCAAGTAGTCTGCTCAACTTCTGCGTGAGAGCAAGCAAGCAAACAAACAAACAAGAGCCGTCAATAAAATGGCTTTAGCTGATTACCATTTATCAAGCATAACAATTCTTGGCAAAAGTTTAGATTAGTACCTCGCTGCTGATGCTTGATTGCCACTTGAGTTGCAGAACCTGCCATCTTTCTTGTTGCCAGCGTTGACCAAGAACGACGAGTCCTGTGACAGCAGCTGCAAAGAATAAGGACCAAATCGCATTCGCTTCTCTTGTGCGTGAATACATAGAAACAGCTCTCCTTCTCCACCAAGCTTCACAGGGAAGGTTCTGTGTTGGTTTCTTAGCGTCCTTCTCAAGTCTAAGTGGGTTTGTAGCTGTATCAGAACGGAGATCCTCCAAGTCCCCCTCTGCATACTCATTTGGCATAGTATCATCATCATACACGGCTGATTCACCATAGATACTCTGTTCATCCTGAAACCGAGTGCTTCTTATTAACTTATCAGACAATCCCTGACCTTGAAGCATCACAACTTCGCCATCTTTTCTTTGTTGCTCTTCTTCAAGTAAGGGTTCATCAATGGGTAGATTCTCATGCTCGCTAGGTGGGAATACAAAATGGTCAGACATGAACAAATCACGTGAAGTCTCTGCTCCTCCGTAGTAAGCATCGTACTTCCGAGCATCTCTTGATTCAACGTTATACGGACCAGGAGCTGCAGCGTAGGCTGATGAAGTTAGCGACACGACTTCCCATTCATTCCCACGAGGAGGAGGACGATGATCCTCATTGTTAGCCATCCTCAGCCGGATAATCTCCAATCACCCTAAAATCTGGAAAGGAAACTGCTTTTGGTTAATCAACATTTGAGGAGACATTCTCGTTTCCAAAAAGATAAGAAAAATTGCAGAGTATGTTCTTCATCAAGGATTGGAACCAATCAATCGAGAATTACCGATTCCTTTCATAGCTACTTCGTCCAATCAATAGCAGAAGATACAATCTAAAGACAACGCAATCTATTTCCAGAGCTAGCTTATCGAATTCAAAATCGAGCTATGGCGAAACAATATATGGACAATCATCAAGCTCGCGGAAAACACAAAACAACAACAATTGAGGAAGGAAACAAGTTTTCACAGGGAAGAATCGTTCGTCAGCAAATACCTTATTGAATGGGATCTGGAGATTGATGATGAGATTACTATCGAGAATCTGGAAAGAGAGAAGAAGAGAAGAGGGAAGAAGATCAGCAATTATTGATACCGGCGATTCCGGTTTCGAGGTCGGATGAATAGACGGTGAGACCGGCTGCAGTCGGTAATCCAATGGGGTACGCCACCGATGATAATCACAAGTTCACATATATATGCGTGCGGTGCACAGCCCCAACGCGTGTGGACTACCGCAAACGCGACAAAACGCGGAAACATTTGCGATTTTAATTTAAAACGTCATGACATGTGGACTGTTATCATTGGCTCTCAGAGTATGAGTTAAACTTCGTCTCTAAACAAATGTGTGGCAAGCAGATGCTTGAAACTGGCGGAGAAGAAGAAGGAGAAGGAGAATGGGAGATCTCTATGCTTTGGACTTCGATGGAGTTCTCTGTGATAGCTGCGGAGAAAGCTCTCTCTCTGCTGTTAAGGTCAATCCATTTCTCTCTATACACTCTAAATCTCCGTTTGGTTTTAGAGAAACTCCTGGATTATGTTTTGGCAAACTGTTTCTCTGACTCTGATTTGATTTTGAAAATTGGAGCTTACGTTTGAAGTTCTGGGTTACTATTGCCCAGTTTTTTTTGAGCATTTGTTGATTGTTCCGTGTTTATAGGCTGCGAAGGTGAGATGGCCTGGTGTGTTCGAAGGAGTTGATTCCGCTTTAGAGGAATGGATTGTCGATCAGATGCATATCGTAAATTCTTCTTTTCCTCCTCACTGTTTATTAAAGTTTAAGAATTGGTGTTGGTAGCTGAATTGGTTTTAGAGTGAGATATTGTGTAGCTCTGATTTTGAGAGAATGTGAAGCTTCAAATTTTGTTGGTGTTTGTAGGTGAGACCTGTGGTGGAAACTGGCTACGAAAATCTTCTACTTGTGCGGTTGTTATTGGAGACGAAGATGCCATCTATTCGGAAATCTTCAGTGAGTGTGAATGCTCATCAGAACATTCTTCGCTAGACTTAATTAGTTTTGATCAAAATATCCTTTTCGTATTGTTGATGATGATTGCACTTGTTTATTAAGGTTGCAGATGGATTGAATGTTGATGGAATATTGGAGAACTGGGGAAAGATTAAGCCGGTGATCATGGAAGCTTGGGATGAGGACAAAGATGCTTTGGTCGATTTGTTTGGCAAAGTTAGAGATGATTGGATTAGCAAGGACTTGACGACTTGGATTGGTGCTAATAGGTATTGTCTCAGAGATCAAATCGTAGAAAATGAAGTATAGAATCATGTATAGCTTTGACACAAGTCCACTACATTCGCAGATTCTATCCGGGAGTGTCAGATGCACTGAAATTTGCCAGCTCAAAGATATACATTGTTACCACGAAACAGGTGCACTTTTGTTCTCCGTGTAACCACAATGTGATGGTTGTATCTGACTGATTCGTATAACAAAGTTTAATAATTGATTCAAATCCAGTTCAAAACTATCTGTTGTCATTATGAACTGAACTTCGCTAGTATTTTTGCAGGGCCGGTTTGCAGAAGCGTTGCTGCGTGAAATAGCAGGCGTAGTCTTACCATCAAAAAGGGTTTATGGTTTGGGTTCAGGGTCAGTATCAGTATAAGGTCCACCAATGAACTTTATCTTGTTTCCTATCCAAATTTTACCCTTAACCTACCCTTTTTTTGGTTCTGATATCTGATTAGGCCAAAGGTGGAAGTGCTAAAGCTACTTCAGAATAAACCAGAACACCAGGGCTTGACGCTGCAGTAAGTCTCTCGTTCATGACTTTTTTGAGTAACCATTAGTTTGCTTGCAAATCTCAGTTGGTTGTTTAATTTGGCCAGTTTCGTGGAAGACAGACTCGCAACGCTGAAGAATGTCATCAAAGAGACTGAATTAGACAAATGGAATTTATACCTAGGTTGTATACTTCTCTCTCACATAACATCTCCTTTTTAGGTTCTCCTTTGCTATGGTAATCTGATAGAACATTATCTTTGAAACAGGAAACTGGGGATACAACACAGAGAAAGAGAGAGCAGAGGCAGCAAGCATTCCCAGGATTCAGGTTATTGAGCTCTCCACGTTTAGCAATAAGCTTAAATGAGTGTATATACTCATCGGACAAAAGAAAACAAGCTTCCTCTTTTATTTGTATTCTACGCAACCAAACATGTCAAAGATATTGTAGCTAAGATTCAGCTCTCTCTCGTCCAGAAATATAAAAGCTTCTAAAAGTGGTTCTATGACCTATAATTCATCCTTCTTGTTACTATCTGCACCGTCCTTGCTTTGCTCAGCTTGAAGTTTGTTAACGACGTCTTCAAGTGGAGGATCACCAGGTCTCCTAAACTCTTGTTTCCCTATCTTAACCTCATAAGCCTCTTCCTGGTTTAGCACGAACTCCCTTAGCTGATTCAAGATCCATCAACAAAGAGAATTTAGTGAAATGTTAGATCTCATATAATCCGTTAAACAATGTTTTAGCATTATTCTTATGCGTGTGTCTATGGCTTTTACCTCAGTCACTTCCTTGCCATTTTGCATATTGAACATCACCGTGCTTCGATCTACGGCCATAAATCTTACTCCGATCCCTCCTGTTCTCAGAACTTTTGTCCATTTCATAGCAATGTCCACTACCATATCCTGATTCAATCAAACAAACAAATCACTATTCAATCGCATGAAAAGAAACAGAGAATTCTAAACAGTAACTTCAACTGCCCTGAGACTACCAGTTTATGGAGCCATTGCAATCGGAGAATGAGAGAGTGAGAGAGGGAGATTTTAATGCTTTTTTTTTTGTTACCTTAGTACGGAGGACGCCTAACCGGAGCTTAACGAAACCGACGACCGGTCCAAAAGTCCGTTTGGCCATTTCCGCTTGGATCTGTTCGAATCCCATGCCTGAGAAATCCGGAGGCGGATCGAATTCCGGCGTCGGTGCTTTATTCCCCCACTCTTTCCATGAACCGTCTTCTTCGTTGTCTTCGACGTCTTCTAGATCGTCGGTGATCTCCATCCGTCGCTGCCCTGCTTCCGCGAGCTGGACGACTCCGTGAAAATTCGAGATCAGAAGAAGAATGAGGCCAAAAAGTAGAACTAAAGAAGAAGAACGAAATATCTTCTCCATGGTTTTTGCAACTTTTTTCTTCAGGAATCAGATATGAACGAAGTGATACACTGATACGGCAACTGCATTTCTAAATCAGTTGCGTCACAGAATTTCAATCATATGTGACGTGATTTTTTGCATTTTTTTGAGAAAAATTAAATTAACGACATAAACTGATCTGCTCGCTCTAAACTGCGTGCCGTTTAATTCTTTCATTAAAAGAACTGCGTGCCGAGTAGTGCCGTAAGACGAAAACGTCATATTTTCCATTAACTTTTCACGTTTGTGATCTTTATAAAAGAGATTCAAATCTCAACTTAAATCGTAACAACGATCGTCCATTCGATAAACCACTTTGGCAGATCAAACCCTACTTTCCTCGATGTCCCTGGAAACCGAGTGCAGAGATTTCAGCGGTAAGAAGATCCCTTTACCTGTTGTTTTTGTCCAGATTACATTTTATCGATCTGATTGCATGTTACCCTGATTTCCTTATTGTTTAACGCGGCGTTCTCTGACCAAGCAGATGATGAAGACACAAGCTTTGACAACGAGAGTAAGATCTATATCTCTTGTTCGAAATTGATTGATTGTTTGTTTGTTTATGATTCGTTTAACCCTAATGTCCCTATTGTAGATGCTGACACAAGCGTTTACTGGGACGTGGAGGATTTCCCAGTGGACAGTTTGGATGAGCTTCGTTCGAAAATCGAAGCAGCTCGTGAGAAGATTGGTTGTCGTGGTGGTGACGTGTCAATCACGGCTTACGGTGAGGAGAAACCGGATGAAGAGTTGGCTCGCTACAAGGATGCCGGATTCACCTTCGTACCCATTGGTAATTAATAGTATTTGTTATGTTTTGCTTGCTTACTAGTTATATCATCATCTGTCTTTAGCTAAGAATTATATGCATATCCAGGGGATTACGAGAGGAGATTTAACAGAATGAGGCTGGACCTTGGTCTTTGGAAGATAGACCATCATCATCGACTCAAGGGCAAACCAACAAATTTGATGGTCATTACTAAATTCATCACCGAAGACACAGATTTCCAGGAATTTCTTGAATGTTTGTATTATTCACATTACTATGTTGTCTTACTACTGCCTAGTAACTGCGATGTCAACGATACGCCAGTACCCAGGGTTAACAAAGTATGGTATTGGGAAACCCTCTTAGACGGAGGAGATCCCCTCTCCCGCCACGATTCAGCTGATCTAATAGCTCTAGGAGGACAAGTGTGTCCATCCCTACAGTCGCTCTTCGGCCGCCATGTTCGCTGTGGTGGTGATCATCCTTGTCCTACGTGTGAGGAAGATATCAAGTCTGCGTCTAAAGCCACCATGAGCAACAACGATTTCTCCGGTAAGTTTATACTAGAGAATCCTATTGAAATGTTATAGTAGTTGTGAATATCTTGATTAGATTTCATCTGGTCGATCAGTGTATATCTATAATTGTCATTTTTGTTGAAGTTTTCATTTTTGTTGTTTTTTATTGGCGAGACTTGTTTTTTGTTGTTATGTTTTAGTTTATGAATGATGCGTTTTGGTAAAACCTATGGCAGCGGCTAAGACAGCTGTGTTCTGGGACAAGGAATATTGTCCCGTCCCTAAAGGTCTCAATGGTGAAATGGTTTGGAGAAACATCAAATCGTCCCTAGAGAAGGCTGGTTATCATGGTCCGGCCTCAATCACGGCTTACGTTGACGATGAGACGAATCGGATCCAGAATCATGACTTGGCGTTTGCTGGAATCAAGCTCGGGCACGTACCAGGAGGAGGCAGAGGAAAGGGTCGTGCGAGACATGAGGCTATGAGATATGACATGTGGGGTTGGGCCGTTGAAAATGAGAAATCAAATTTGATGGTCATTACAAAGTTTGTCCGATATAGCACCGTTGACGCATTGCGGAAAAGAGGTTGGAACGTTCTCTTGGGATGGCCTGAAAACGGACCAGGGGAGATAAGTTGCTGTGCAACTTTGACATGGTCCTGGAAAAGCCTAGCAGCTGGCGGAGAGGCGATCGGTAGTAAGCCTGCTACTTGTCCTAGTTGCCTTAAGCTCCAAGGCACAGCCGCTGCTGATCAGTAAGAAACCACAAGTGGTTGTTATGACATTACTCGCACTAGTGTTTGAAATGAATATGTGTCCTTCTGTGTTGAAATTATATGAAGATAAGAGACGGAGGAAAGTTGTTATCACCAGTGAGGAGATGGATAGAAGATACGAGTCCTAACTCTTCTTCTTCTTCTTCTTATTATCACCATTGAGAGTGAGGATAAGAAAGAAACAAAACCTCAAAACTGACCAACATGTTTCCCCTCCTTCTCCTTGGGCTTTGTAAATTTCCCGCAGAATTATGATACGATCAATGATTTTGGGGTTTCTAATGGTTTTCCTTTTTACAATTAGATTAAGGTTTTGATAGTTTTCTTTTTAATTATGTTAAGTCTGTTTGTATGAGGATCTATATAAGGACCTTTTATATTCACCAAAAAAATATAAGGACCTTTTATAATCAATAAGAAATCAACTTCCAAGAATTAGCCTTAAAAGTTTCAAAGAGAGTTTAGCTTAGCTAATCTCTTTGATATCTCTTTCATTCATCATATATAGCTTATCAAGGAGCAACTACAAGATCTAGGGATAAAGCTTTGGATCATAACAGCTTTGTAATTTGTTTGATTGTATAGCGAGCACACATACCACAGTCCATTATCTTCTGCTTTTAAATTTTGAATTCAAAAGATCATTAGCATAATAGATATTCCGAAAAACGAAACCTAACCCTAATTATCTCGATGTCCCTGGAAACCGAGTCCAGAGATTTCAGCGGTAAGATCTCTTTACCTGTTTGGTCGAGATAGATTGTTTGTTTATGTCCAGATTGTTTAACCCTAGTTTCCTTATTGTTTTACTTTGGCGGGCCAAGCAGATGATGACGACTGGACAACCGTTGTCAACGAAGGTATGATCTATATCTCTTGATTGTTATATATATAAAACCCAGATTAGATATCATCTCATCTGTTTATGTGTTGTGTCTCCTCGCAGAGTTTGACACATATGTCTTATGGGACGTGGTGGATTTCCCAGTCCCTGTTGATCCTGAACTGAGTGTGCTTCGTTGGAATATCAAAAACGCTCTTCGCAGAGAGGGTTGTAGTGGCAAGTTGTCAATCAATGTTTATGGAGGCGAGTTAAGTGATGATGAGGTTTATTCCTTTCGGTCAGCCAACATGTCGATCGCAAGCGAAGGACTTGATAGACGTAAGAGAGGTTACGAGATGTTAAGGGACATGCTTCACTGGGCATGCAACTATCCTACAGTTAGCGGCTTTAGGAGGTTTTGTAACTTTTTAATCATTGCAAAAGGCTTCCCAGAACAATTAGACTCAGACTTCCTCTATGTTCTTCAAGAGATAGACAAAAGAGATAATATTATTTCGTTGGTAGTGCCTGATGATTACTACCCACTAGAGGAGTTGCTTCCTGATGCAAGACTGGCGACAAAAGGGATGCTTTCTACTGCTGAGTCCATATGGCGTTGGAAAGTACTGTGTGATGGGGGAGCCGTTATAGAGACTGAATCTGACCTTCACCAGGAGACATCACTAGAAGTGGAACGTCGGATCTTGGCCGGTGAGGACGAAGAGCTAGAACCTCCTCAGGCTAAAGTGACAAACAAGGTCTACTTTGACGTTGAGATTGGAGGTAAAAAGGTTGGGAGAATTGTCATGGGTCTCTTTGGTGAAGCTGTGCCTGAAATCGCTGACCACTTCCGAGCCATGTGTACTGGTAACGATCTCTCTTTCTCTCTCTATCTTTCAGATAGTGTTTTAAAGTGTGGACTTGTTAATATTTGGATAATGGTTTCTTCAGGTGATGAGAATCACTCGTACAAGGGTGCTCCGTTTCTTGTTGACAAGGGTTGTTCGATCCAAGCTGTTATAGACCTCCCGGAAAACGTAAGTTTTTCTTTTGTTTGCAATTGCAAGTCTGTTTGTTATGTAACATTTCTTTCTGAAGTGTCACTCTTATCGATATGTAGGACGCTGTATTCATGAAGTATCTTGATGCTTATGCTAGAAATTTCGACATTGAAGCCGAAAACTCCGTCTGTGAGTATTATTATTAACAAAGACACAAAAAAAAATCGTGGCATTGATCTAATAAGGCCTTTTGGTTTTCCTTGATTTACAGTGAAGCATACTGGACCTGGAATCTTGAGCATGATTGGCAAAAACCGGTTGTTCATTTCCACCAAAAAGGTACCGAGGTTAAAATACAAGTATGTTGTGTTTGGACAAGTAATCCAAGGTATGAAGCTTGTGAGGGTAATTGAGTCTCAGCCCAGTTTCTCTTACGGTCCGTCTGCTCCCAAGAAAGACTGTAGAATATATGCATGCGGACAACTCCCAATGGAGACTACAATGTAAAATTAAGCTCCTCTTTGTTGATGTTGGATTCTTGTAAGACTTTATTTTAAGTTTATACCATGGCTGCTGAACAATTGGCTCGAGTCTTATCTATCCATTCCCTATCATGGCATAGGTAGAACCGTATCTCCATTATGTGATATGTGACGTGATTTTTTTGCACTTTTTTTGGGAAAATTTAATAAACGATATAAACTGAACCTGCTCACACAAAACTGCTCGCCGTTTTATTATCTCATAAAAGCACTGCGTGCCGAGTAGTGTACCTGAATATGACAATTGACAAGCATGGAAAAGCCGTAAGACGAAAGTGACACATTTTTCACGTTTGTGGTCTCCGAAGTTACTTTTATATTTTCTGCAATCGAAGATCACGACTTTGATAAGTTAAACTAAAAAATCTTTATCAATCTCATCGAAGAGATTCAAATCTCAACTCAAACAACGAAAAGATAAAAGGATTAGTTGAGTTGACATTTACAATGTGATAACGTTCGTATCCTTCTATCCATGAGTTCAAAATTCCAAGCTTGACTTTTGAGACTCGAGGTTCGATACGAAAACGTTAGAAATGCAATAAACAAATTGCCTAACTATAGTGGCACTTCAGTATTCGAAGATACACGAGTGTAAGTGTGTAACATATCCTAAACTGCTTTTATTAAGTAAAAAGAAAAATCCAGCATAAAATAAACACAATCCACCTGAATAAAAGCTTTCAGCAAATCGTATTTATATGGTTTAAGGCCACATATACTACTACCCAGTAAAAATTGACTCTTATCCTAAAATAGTTGTTTTACTACAATACTTATTAGATTATAATTATACGATTCTTGAACTTATAATCATGTCATTAGACTATCAGGATCTTTCAAATCTTCATGAGACATAGTTATTTTCATTGAAAATAATCTTTTAGTTGCCATAGACTAATTTTTAAAAGAGCTTTTTTCCTAACATAAACTATTCATACTTCAAACCCGTTATAACATATAGATTTGTAACTCTTATGTGTTTGCGTGATAACATGAAATCTACTGTAGTAGTACAATATAATTTTTTATCAAACAAAAAAAAGTAGTACATATTATGTTAAACTGTTCATATTTGTATGTTTTTGGCCTTCATGTGTTTGTTTTGATACTGGTTTCAATTTGTTTCCAAAAAAATTAAAGAGAAATTGCAATGGATATACACCAATACTTTGGTAATTAAATGGGGTTTCTGACAGCTTTTTAGTTGTTCTGTTCATATTAGAAAGTCACCAATACCCTTATAGGATGAGTTTCTTCTTTCGTTGGTGTAGCTGAACATAGAGGAGTGGGACCTACACAGCAGGCGAAATTATCAAGATTTCAATTGAATTTTTTTATTTAACTTTGTTTTCCTTTTTAATATGTAAAACTAAAATCCAGAAAATATACTAACACATCACACCATGTTAGCAAACATTACATAAACTTGCTAACAAACACTATGTTATGTGAGTAACAAAGAACATAATACATTGTTAACAGATAAAAGTTAATTCGATAACAAATAACATTCGTCTTATAGTGTATAATTTTTTTTTTTTTTTGGACGAAATAGTGTATAAATTTTCAAAAATACACTTTTTCATAATTTTAATATATATGTTTGGGTTCACTAATCATAAACTAGAGTTTAGATTTTGGATTTAGGGTTTAGATTTAAAGGTTCAATGTTAGATTTTAGGGTTTTGGGTTTACACTTTTTCCTAATTTTAATATATATGTTTGGGTTCACTAATCATAAACTAGGGTTTAGATTTTGGATTTAGGGTTTAGATTTAAAGGGTTTACTGTTAGATTTTAGGATTTTGGGTTTAGGGTTTAGCAAAGAGCAAATAATACACCACTACATTGCTAACAAGTGTTTTGTTAACTCGCTAACAAATATTTTATAGTTTGCTAAAACTTATATGACACCTAGCTATAACTACTACATATTGTTGTCAACAAGTATTAAGTTATCTTATCAACAAATATTATATCCTTTTGCTAATAAGTTTGTAGTTACTTTACTAACAAAAAACCTTATTTTGCTAATAAACATCATGTTCTTTGCTAACAAACATCACTTATCTTGTTAACAAAGACTATGTTACCTTACTAACAAAAGTCATGATATATTATTTACATTTTGTTGTTCATAAATTTGTTAGCAAGTAATGATTTGAATGTTAGCATGTAATTGTTTAAATGTTAACATATAATGATTTGAATGTTAACATGATTTCAATAGTTTAGTTAATAGGTAATGTTAGCAAGTAATTATTTAGATGTTAGCAGTAATGATTTGAATGTTATACCATTTGTTGGTATTTGTTAACATCGTAATAATTTAAATGTTCTATAACTTTTTATAAAAAAATATATTTTCTTCTCTCAAAATCTTATTTAAATAAAATAAAGAATAAAAGATCTTATAATTTTTTACATGATGTCACTTCTTTTGTTTTATTCCATATGGGTAGATATGTATGTTTTTCCTATATGTATTTGTATGGATCTAATTAATAACTATTTTAATCATATATTTAATTGTCAGATTATCTATGTATATTGACTAAATTTACCCAAAATTAAATATCATTTTACTATTCTTAATCTTCTTACCAAATAAAACTTTGAAATATAACATGAGAAAAATAAAAGTCATTTCATTTAGGAAGCAAATAAAACGATTGATATTTTATTTTTATTGCAGTGCTAATGCAATCGTGTCCCATCGTTATTTGTGCAAGTATTAAACATTGAAGGGGGCAGTTACGTAATAATCGTGAAAACCGAGGTCGTCTCGTGAAACGCATTTCCCGTGTTCCAACTGTACCGAGGCGTGGGGCCCAGCAATCAAAATAAAATAAAGTGTTAAAAAACATAAAAATGAGAAATTCAGATTAATACCCCTCCAAAAAAAAAAAGCCAAAAGAAAAAGAAAAAAAAAAGGGAAGTAACCAGCTAGGGTTTGACTGCGAGAAATTTCTGATCGCGTGAATTTCTGAAGAGGAATCGATCATCGATTCCGTGGATTTCGTTTCCCTCCCTTTTTTATCGAAAAGCCCCCACAGGGATCTGGTTTATACCGTTGCATCCCGCGAGTTCCGTTTCCCCCTGAGATTACCCCAAAATCGATGCAAATCTAGAGAGAGAAACTTGCGCAAACGAGTGTGGCAACGACTGTCGTCGGTGTGCGCTTTCTAAAGTTTCGAACGTTGCTGCTATTCGAGGTTTATTCAACTTCCGGTGCCTTCCGTCTGAATTTTTTTGGAGGGATTTTTAATTCTGGGTAGGGTTTTTGAAGTTTTGTCGTCTTCTTCTTCTTCCTACTTTTCCACCTTTGAATTGGGTTTTGATTGGTTCGAGTGTAGTGACTGTCAGATTCTTCAGCGAATTGCATGCAATCTGGAGGCAGTGGCGGAGGGCCCGCCCGGAATCCGGGCATGGGTCCGGCTGGTCGGACCCCGTCCACGTCATCTGCTGCGTCTCCATCTTCTTCTTCTTCCTCTGTTCAACAACAGCAGCAACAGCAACAGCAGCAGCAGCAGCAGCAGTTGGCGTCTAGGCAGGTAAATGATTCCGAATTTCAGCTGAAATGTGTGCTCTTTGCAGTTGCCAATGTTTGTTAAATTTCAATTTGAGCTGTGGAAAAGGAAAGTCCTCCAATTTCTTTAAATTGAAAGCTGCCTAATTATGTTGAGTTATGGCATTGTTCATTTACACACGAATAGTTGCTGTAAGTCGTTGGATAGTCCTTCATTTGATTGCCTACTAATTATCATTATGCTTCTATTATGGCAGCAGCAACAGCAGTTGAGAAACGCAGAGGGAAATGAAAGCATGTTTGCTTATCACCCTCAGGGAATGATGGGAGGTGGCAACTTTGCTTCTTCGCAGGGCTCTATGCAGCTGCCTCAGCAGTCTAGACAATTCTTTGAAGGTCCTCAACAACAACAACAACAGGGTACTAAACAAGAGGGCCAGCAAGGTTTTAATCCAATGCAGCAGGCGTATATTCAGTATGCTTTACAGGCACAACATCAAAAAGCACAGCAGCAAGGTAGAATGGGAATGCTGAATATGCAAGACATGGTTCCGATGCAGGCTTCTAATCAGGCTCAGCCCTCATCGTCTAAGCCATCGGCAGAACAGTTTGGCCGCGGTGAAAGGCAGATGGAATCAGCTTCTCAACAGAGGAACGAATCAAAACCTCATCCTCAGCAGATGGTACCGGGGCAACTAATGCCTGGAAATATGATAAGGCCTATGCAGGCACCACAGGGTGGTAATAACATAGGAACCAACCAGCTCGCATTTGCACAACAGTGGCAGGCGATGCAGGCATGGGCGCGTGAGCGTAATATTGATCTCTCACATCCTGCCAATGCCAGCCAAATGACGCAGATTCTTCAGTCAAGAATGGTTGTCCAACAGAAAGGTAATGAAGGGAATGTGGCTTCACAAGCACCATCTATTCCAATCTCTAGCCAGCCGCCTTCATCTTCAGCTGTTCCAGGTGAGAATTCACCTCGTACCAACTCTGCTAGCGACACCTCTGGGCAGTCAGGATCAGCTAAGCCCAGACAGGCAATACCTACCAGCTCATTTGCGTCGACTTCCAGTCCCAGAATGGTGAACCCTGCTATGAATCCCTTCTCCAACCAAGGGAGAGATAACCCAGTGTATCCTCGACATTCAGTTCAGCCTACAAATGGGATACCCTCAGGAAATTCCCTGCAGACGTCTGCAAATGAGACACATTTTTTGGATCAGAACGCGTCTACAAAAAAAAGTTTAGGTTCTTCTGAACATTTGCAGATGCAGCAGCCTAGGCAACTGAATGCACCGACTCCAAATTTAGCAGCTCCATCTGATGCTGGTCCACTCAGTAACTCTTCCATTCAGAGTGCACAAGGGACTCAGCAAGCACAACAGCGAACAGGGTTTACGAAACAACAACTCCATGTTCTTAAAGCCCAGATACTGGCCTTTAGGCGTTTGAAGGTTTTCAACTCTGTCTTTTAACTCACTTCTTCTTTGTTTATGTATGTTTTGCTGGTGATGTATCACTGCCTTCGTATAACGTTTCTGCAAGTCAGGTTAATTGTTTTTTTTTGTGTGTGTGTTTCTCTTGCTTTTTTACTTGACAGAAAGGAGAAGGTAGTTTACCTCAGGAGCTTCTTAAAGCTATTGCTCCACCACCGCTAGAACTGCAGACGCAGAGGCAAATTTCTCCTGTGGGAGTACATGTTCAGGATAGTTCTTCAGAAAAACATGTAGAAGATCAAGCAAGGTTGCTAGAGTGTGGCAAAGAGTCTCAGGCTGCTGCTTGTTCAAATGGACAGATTTTTTCTAAAGAGGAAGATAATGTTGGAGATACAGAAGTAGGTTTGACGGCGAGCCACAGCCAAATATTTCAAAACCTGGGAAAAGAAGCTGCTTCTACTGATGCGGTTACGAAAGAGGAGCAACAAACTGATGTATTCCCTGTTAAGTCAGACCAAGGAGCAGATGCTAGTATTCAAAAGACTCCTAGAAGTGATTCTGCAGCAGATAAGGGAAAAGCTGTTGCATCTGATGTTCCTCCGCAAGCAAACTCTAGCCAGCAGCCCAAGGATACCGCTGCTGCCAGGAAATATCATGGACCGTTGTTTGATTTTCCCTTTTTCACTCGAAAACATGATTCTTATGGGTCTGCAACAGCCAATGCCAATAACAATCTCACATTAGCATATGATATTAAGGATCTGATTTGTGAAGAAGGTGCAGAGTTCTTTAATAAGAAAAGAACAGACAGTTTGAAGAAGATAAACGGTTTATTGGCAACAAATTTGGAAAGGAAGAGGATTAGGCCTGATCTTGTTTTACGGCTTCAAATTGAAGAGAAAAAGCTTAGGCTATCGGAACTTCAGTCTCGTGTTAGAGATGAAGTGGATCGACAACAACAGGAGATAATGTCCATGCCTGATAGGCCATACCGTAAATTTGTGAGGTTGTGTGAACGACAACGCCTTGAAATGAATAGACAAGTAATGGCCAACCAGAAAGCTGTTAGAGAGAAGCAGCTGAAAACCATTTTTCAGTGGCGTAAGAAACTCCTTGAGGCACACTGGGCTATACGTGATGCACGCACTGCTCGTAACAGGGGAGTGGCCAAATACCATGAAAAGATGCTGAGAGAGTTCTCAAAGAGAAAAGATGATGGCCGGAACAAAAGGATGGAGGCCCTGAAGAATAATGATGTAGAAAGATACAGGGAGATGTTGCTGGAACAGCAAACCAATATACCTGGTGATGCTGCTGAAAGATATGCTGTTCTCTCGTCATTTTTGACCCAGACCGAAGATTATCTCCATAAACTCGGAGGTAAGATTACTGCCACAAAGAATCAACAGGAAGTGGAGGAGGCAGCGAATGCTGCAGCAGTTGCAGCGAGATTGCAGGTATTCATACTGTTTTCTCTACATCTAACTATCCATTACTCTCTGTAGTTAACTCTTTAAATTTCAAGTTGAGTTGGCATGTCTCAGGTAGAAGCTTATCTGTTTCCGTTTTTTATGTAGGGCCTGTCAGAAGAAGAGGTCAGGGCAGCAGCTACTTGTGCTCGAGAAGAAGTAGTGATCAGGAATAGATTTACGGAAATGAATGCGCCAAAAGACAATTCATCTGTCAACAAGTAAGTACTAGTTGTTACTCACAGTTTATAAGCCAATGCAGCTGACTGCTTATAAAGTATGTTCTTATGTGCAAAAAGGCCGACATTCCTGCTCCTCACATTAATTTGCAAGGGATTATGCACATCATTGTATTAGGAAAAGGCTCCGTAGATGTTGTCTTTAGCGTTTTTCCTTACGTGTTTTGCTATGCTGAACTCTAGGTATTATACCCTGGCTCATGCTGTAAATGAAGTGGTTTTGAGACAACCCTCGATGCTTCAAGCTGGAACTCTGCGTGATTACCAGCTGGTATCTCCTTCAGCCATGATCTATGTCGTTGTATTTTTAATTTGTTTTCACTGTTGTGCCACATTTTTATGGGTTCTAAGGTATTCCTCTCTGTGCCATTCAGGTTGGATTGCAATGGATGCTCTCGTTATATAATAATAAATTAAATGGGATCTTGGCTGATGAGATGGGTCTTGGAAAAACTGTGCAGGTTAAATCTGCTCTCAGTTTTCAGGGATTCCTGGATTTTACTGTACTTTTGCCTTTGGCGAGCAATAAAGCATTATATGCTGATTGTTTTCTGTCTTCGCTGTACAGGTAATGGCACTGATTGCTTACCTTATGGAGTTTAAGGGGAATTATGGACCGCATCTCATTATTGTTCCCAATGCTGTTCTGGTGAATTGGAAGGTGTGTGGTTCTGTTAGATTTTTTTATAGAAAATTTCTCCTATAATATTCACACCAGCTTAGTACCAAGGGATTATTCGTGACCCAACTCTCGCAACTCATAATTATTCAACTCAAGATTAATAACCCAAAAGTCTCTTTTATCCATTAACTCCGAACTTTGACCCTGTTTAACTAGCTGTTAGTTGTGCTGACATGGCCATATCCATTTAAGGAATACTAATCAGTTTTTTTTGGCTAGCCTTTGTTGACTTCCATCTGATACATTATTTCACGGTTAACGTTTTTTTTTCTTCTGCAGAGTGAGCTGCATACTTGGCTGCCATCTGTTTCATGCATATACTATGTTGGTACAAAGGATCAACGTTCAAAATTGTTCTCTCAGGTAAAATTTGAAAAAAAAAAGTTGCATTTGCTCCAGATTTTGTTTTGGAGGTGTTGATTGATACATCCCCTGGTTCTCTCTAACGCAGGAGGTTTTGGCCATGAAGTTCAATGTCCTCGTTACGACTTATGAGTTCATTATGTATGATCGATCAAAACTCTCAAAAGTTGACTGGAAGTATATTATAATTGATGAAGCACAACGGATGAAAGACAGAGAATCTGTTTTGGCCCGAGATCTTGACCGGTACCGCTGCCAGAGGAGATTACTTCTTACTGGAACACCTTTACAGGTTGGTAACAGTCTATAGATCAGAGACACTTAACAACTGGAAACCAAGATTCTGTGCTTTGTTCATATTATCTTGAGAGTGAAATAGATGATTCTTATCTTGCCTTTATATCTTGTAGAATGATCTGAAAGAGCTTTGGTCACTATTGAATCTCCTGCTTCCTGATGTCTTTGACAATCGAAAAGCATTTCATGATTGGTTTGCGCAACCCTTTCAAAGAGAAGGCCCTGCACATAATATAGAGGACGACTGGCTGGAGACTGAGAAAAAGGTCATAGTCATCCACAGGCTTCATCAAATTTTAGAACCGTTCATGCTCAGACGTCGTGTTGAGGATGTGGAAGGTTCACTTCCTCCTAAGGTAGGATCTGTTTTATATCTCTGCCATTAATTTTTTCGTCTAGATGATTCTTCTGATAGTGCTTTTGGATTGCAGGTTTCCGTAGTTTTGAGATGTAGAATGTCTGCTATTCAGAGTGCTGTTTATGATTGGATTAAAGCTACTGGAACTCTTAGAGTTGATCCAGACGATGAAAAACTCAGGGCTCAGAAGAATCCGATATACCAAGCCAAGATATATAGAACTCTAAATAATAGGTGCATGGAGTTGAGGAAAGCATGCAATCATCCTTTGCTCAATTATCCATATTTCAACGATTTTTCCAAAGATTTTCTCGTAAGGTCATGTGGAAAACTGTGGATTCTGGATAGAATTCTTATCAAGCTACAGAGGACCGGCCATCGTGTATTGCTCTTCAGTACAATGACTAAACTCCTTGATATCCTGGAAGAGTATTTGCAGTGGAGGAGGCTTATATACAGAAGAATAGATGGGACTACCAGCTTAGAAGATCGAGAATCAGCTATTGTGGATTTCAATGATCCTGATACGGATTGCTTTATCTTCTTGCTTAGCATTCGTGCAGCTGGAAGGGGTCTCAACCTTCAGACTGCTGATACAGTTGTGATATATGATCCGGATCCAAACCCCAAGAATGAGGAACAAGCAGTTGCCAGAGCCCATCGTATAGGGCAGACAAGAGAAGTAAAAGTGATTTATATGGAGGCAGTCGTTGAAAAACTTTCAAGCCATCAAAAGGAGGACGAACTTAGAAGTGGTGGTTCAGTAGACCTAGAGGATGACTTGGCTGGAAAGGACCGGTATATAGGATCTATAGAGGGTCTCATAAGGAATAATATTCAACAGTATAAGATCGACATGGCTGATGAAGTCATTAATGCTGGGCGTTTTGACCAAAGGACGACCCATGAAGAGCGAAGAATGACACTGGAGACTTTATTGCATGATGAAGAGAGATATCAAGAAACCGTCCATGATGTACCTTCTCTGCATGAGGTGAACAGGATGATTGCCAGAAGCGAGGAGGAAGTTGAGTTATTTGATCAGATGGATGAGGAGTTTGACTGGACTGAGGAGATGACTTCTCATGAGCAGGTGCCTAAGTGGCTTCGAGCTAGTACTAAAGAGGTGAATGGATGCGTTGCTGATTTGTCTAAGAAACCATCAAAGAACATGTTGTCAAGCAGTAATCTGATTGTGCAAACTGGTGGGCCTGGAGGTGAGAGGAAAAGGGGGCGGCCCAAGAGCAAAAAGATTAACTACAAAGAAATTGAAGATGACAATGGAGGATTCTCTGAGGAAAGCTCTGAGGAAAGGATCATTGATTCTGGGAATGAAGAAGAGGGAGACGTTCAACAATTTGATGATGATGAACTACCTGGTACACTTGGTGATCACCAAACCAACAAGGGCGAATCTGATGGAGAGAACCCCGTCTGTGGATATGATTATCCTCCGGGTTCTGGTAGTTATAAAAAGATCCCTCCACGTGATGATGCCGGTTCTTCAGGATCTTCACCAGAAAGTCATAGATCGAAAGAGATGGCATCTCCTGTTTCTTCACAAAAGTTTGGCTCTTTGTCTGCACTGGACACTAGGCCAGGTTCTGTCTCAAAAAGACTGGTAGGCACCTGATCTGTCTTGCAGGCCTCTCTTCTTCTTTGTTGTTTGTGTAACGTTTGTTCCTTTAATTATGTTGAACAGGCAGATGACCTAGAAGAGGGGGAAATAGCAGCATCAGGTGATTCCCACAGAGATCTCCAACGATCAGGGAGTTGGGTCCATGACCGCGATGAAGGGGAAGAAGAACAGGTTTTGCAACCTACTATAAAAAGGAAACGGAGCATTCGTCTAAGACCCCGTCAAACTGCAGAAAGAATGGACGGAAGTGATATGCCTGTAGCTCAGCCATTGCAAGTCGATCGTAGCTATCGATCAAAGTTAAGGACAGTTGTTGATTCAAGACAAGATCAGAGTGATTCATCCTCGAGGCTGAGGAGTTTACCTGGAAAGAAGGTAGCTAATACTTCCAAGCTGCACGTATCATCACCAAAATCTGGTAGATTAAATGCCACACAGCATTCAGTGGAGGATAACGCCGAAGCTGCCAGAGAAGCATGGGATGGAACTAGCCCTATTAGCTCTTCAAATACTGGTGCAAGAATGTCCCAGATCATACAGAAACGGGTATGTTATGTCAAATGGAATATACTTCATTGCATTCTCTACTATGGTTGATGTGTTGGTACATCTATTTTGTTTGGTTGGTCTGAACTTACCCGGTCCTTTGACTTTGCAGTGCAAAAACGTGATTAGCAAGCTCCAAAGGAGAATCGACAAGGAAGGTCAGCAGATTGTACCAATGCTGACAAATTTGTGGAAGAGAATTCAGAATGGTTATGCAGCTGGAGGTGTGAATAATCTTTTGGAACTACGAGAGATAGATCACCGGGTAGAAAGGCTAGAGTACGCTGGAGTAATGGAACTCGCTTCTGACGTCCAGTTTATGCTAAGGGGAGCGATGCAAGTTTATTCATTCTCACACGAGGTTTAGTTTTGCATCTTAATTAAAAGTGAATTCTTGTGATTCTGTGTTTTGATGTATAAGCCAAATGGGGTTTAAAGGTGATCAAAATTTTCCTGCAGGTGAGATCTGAAGCAAAGAAGGTTCACAATCTGTTCTTTGATCTATTGAAAATGTCTTTCCCAGACACAGATTTCGGGGAAGCAAGGGACGCTCTTTCCTTCTCTGGCCCAACACCAACTTTGGTATCTACTCCGTCCCCAAGAGGAGCAGGTATTAGTCAAGGCAAGAGGCAAAAGCCGGTCAATGAGTCGGAACCCGAGCCAAGCTCTCCTCAAAGACCTCAGCAACGCGAGAACTCAAGGATCAGAGTACAGATACCACAGAAGGAAACAAAGCTTGGCGGGTCATCAAGCCACACCGATGACTCTCCCATTTTGGCTCATCCAGGGGAATTAGTAATCTGCAAGAAGAAGAGGAAAGACAGAGAAAAGTCTACTCCCAAAACCCGAGCCGCTGGATCCAGCAGCCCGGTCTCACCTCCACCTATGATGAGTCGTGGCCTTAGAAGTCCTGTGTCTGGTGGAGCTTCAAGGGAAACAAGGCTAGCACAACAGCAACGCTGGCCAAACCAAGCCAGTCATCCAAACAACAGTGGTGCGGCTGGTGATTCAGTAGGATGGGCTAATCCGGTTAAGAGGTTAAGGACGGATTCTGGTAAAAGGCGGCCAAGCCATATGTAGACAGACCCTTCTTGGTTCCTGAGAGGATTAAAGCCTCTTTTGCCCGTACATTCTATATGTGATTGCAATGTGGCACTTGAAAGCAGTTTAGCAGAGAGTTAAGTTAAAGAATTCTGTAGATCCATGATTCCTTTCTTGGTATGTTGCTCTGTAGATCGTAAAATACCGAAAATTTACAGTAACCTTTAGAAGAAGGTCCTTTTGTTTGCTCGCAGCAGTATCATCCTATATCAGATATGTTCTTGTATAAAACAAAAAAAAAAAAGATATTGGAGGATAAAACAAACAAAATGAGTTATTGATTGTTTCATGTTTTATTGATATGAGATTGCAAATTGTTACATTCTTTTTACAGTTGAGGTAAAGAAGAAGGAAATTTTCAATCCTTTCTAAAGAATAATAAGTCTTTACAAATTTACAGAGGAAAGTTTTTGAACATCAATGGTTTATATTTGGAGACACTAATGAAAAAGTACAAAGAAAGATTGAATTTGTAACAGTCATGGATCGGCTTTTCCAGCAACTTCGTCGTCTTCATCGTCAGAGTCCGAACCATTTTCACTCATGCTATCATCATCCTCATCTTCATCATCATCATCATCATCATCTGA
Source organism: Microthlaspi erraticum (assembly GCA_902728155.2). Taxonomy (NCBI): domain Eukaryota; kingdom Viridiplantae; phylum Streptophyta; class Magnoliopsida; order Brassicales; family Brassicaceae; genus Microthlaspi; species Microthlaspi erraticum. The sequence continues at coordinate 154,884 of CACVBM020000266.1, read as the reverse complement.
ATTCTCCTCAGGTGTTGCATATGCCTTGCAATATTCTTCAAAGTTGAAAGATGTAAGTGTCAATGAGAGGTTGAAGAAGAGAGAAGCCAAAATGTGAAGAAGAATATATGAGTTTACCTTTCACTTTCTGCTCATAGGCTGCACGATCTCGCATCAACAGAGAAGCAGCTTCTCCATTAAATGGATCTGATGGGTTTGGATATAGCAGAAGTTGCGGGAGGAATGACTCGAAAACGTTCATGAGATCTGCTAAAACAAAGAGCACTAACGTTAATGGATGCGGTAAAATCAGATCAAAAGGCATTCAAACATAACACTAAAGAGAATTACCAAACATTGGGCTCCATGTCTGGTTTATCACATCTAAGCAAACTGCGCCAGAACTGCCACAGACATGAACCGAGAGTTTTAGAGCACTCGCACACACTAATAGATATTGCAATGCAAATGAAAATGGTGAAATATGGCTTACGATTCATCAACATTTGGGTGGTAAATCTTGTTAACAAATCCTACTGATGGAGATTTGTAAGGATAAGCTTCAGGAAGTTCGACTTTTATCTTCCATACACCTCCCTGATAGAGACCTTTACACAAAAAACAACAACAAAAGAGTCACTTAACTTCGTTTTCTAACAAAGATTTCATCTGATCCTATGACGATCCTAATACATAATCTGAATTCAATCATGTAGTTTCTAATATAGAGAGAGATGGTGATGAATCTGAAGATTTAAACTAGTGTGAAGACCAAATCCACAAAGACTCGTTTTTTTTCATTCAGGCATTTCAACAAGTAGCTTCTAAGCGAAAATGGTATTAGAATCGATAGATTTGTATGAGAGAGTTTGGAGAAATTACTGTCAGTGGGTCCATGGAAGGTGACATAGAACATTTGCAAATCGTCGTTGATTGTATCCACTTTGTAATCACTCATCATCCTAAATCCAATCACAGACCACCAAAAATATGAAGACGAAATTCATCAAACAGATCAAAAACCCAGAAGAAAAGGAAAACAAAAAAGAGAGCCAAATCGAGAAATAATTCAATCAACTGGAAAATTGACCGACAGTTTCATCATATCCATTTCTCGGCGTTTGCTCGGCGAAGCCATGGCGATTCTCCGTAATTCTTCTTCTTCTTATTTCTAGAATCTGGTTTGAGAGAGAGAGAGAAAACAGATTCCAAAATGAAATAGTGTATTTATGTATATAAGAAAACATCAATGAAATGGACATTGCCTTATACTCATTTTGTCCTTTTCCAATTCCTTTCTTACCCTTTTCTTTTGTTTTTCATTGCTTTTGTTTTTCTCTTTTTAAACTTTTTCTCCAAAAGGTTACTCTTTTAATTAAGCGACAAATAATTTAATTTCATATCTTAAAAACTAGTCCATATTACAAAAAGAAGAAGATTTGATTAATTAACCAAGTATTATTGGCGACAGATTTCTTTACCTTCTTTTTGTCGTGAAATATTGTATTCTTTAACAAACAAAAAAACAGTATTACTGTTAAATACCATTTAAAAAGAAATGTTTCCGTAATCTTCCGTCTCATTTAGTCAACGATAAGTTAACGACACATGTGTTCATCCAAATCGAAATTTCCGGTTGAATTTCAAGTGAGATCCATCGAAACACGAACAACATCTCCGAACATCACGATACAGATTTAGCGACTAAACCATCTCTTAATTTATCATTTCTTATAAGAAAGAAGGAAAGGAAACTTTGAATGATTATTTGTTACAATGCTGTTCTAAGAACTTATCCTACCAGACGAATTGTTTAATTAGAAACGTGAGCCATAATCTTACGACTGTACAAGACGTGAGGACAATAATTTACGTGTCCACATGCATTAAAACCCTATCCTCACTCCGGTTTAGCAAAACCAAATAACATTTAATAATGGTAATATTTTTCGTCTTTTTTTGCAGGGAAGACCAAAAAGAAAAGAAATCAGATTATTACCAAATTCTTGGATTCAGTTGATTTTCGCAGTGCCCACCAGAAGTTATAATCACGCGATGTTGATGCGCGTGGGGGTTTCATGATTCACTATGACGATGTGAATTTTTTCCTGGGCCCCTTTATGGGCCAATACGCAAACAATTCGCCCAACTTATTATTACAATATTATGTTCTCTCTATTTCAAGCAAAAAGTTTATCTGTAAGGAAAAAGATATTTTCAGTCAACTGAAATCTTAGTAAAATTCATATTCTCCAAATATATACATATATCCTGATCTTTGGTGTCAAAAATCATTACATGACTGCAATTATCATCTAGTTGATATAAATTGGTTTAATTCTAACACAGGCACAGCAATGATTTAGAATTTTTTTATGATGACTACACAATAAGCCACAGATTAATTTACGTATAAAAATGATGCGATATGTTGGTGTTTATAACTTCAAGTGATGTGATAGATTAGAAATCATGAAACTGAAGTACAATAAACTCTGATAGATTCGAAATCAATGGATGTCCTGAAGAATTCCATATATTTCAGCTATCTGAGATCAATCATGGATACTAAAAACAAAACAAAAATCGAAATCATGAAACTGAAGAACAATAAATAAACTCATTTCCTGTTTTCCATAGGAAACAAAAAAGGTAAACCAAATAGCAAATTACATTTGCCTCTGCTGTTTCACCAAAAGAATCCGAAAATCAACTGTACTTGAAGTAGAAAAACCTACAAGCAAGTATTTACCCCAAAACCAAAACCAGAGTTTACTGTTTACTGTTTACTAAGCCGATGCTATGATCAAGGCTTTCAAAAGAGACAAGAGATGTAGTATCAATGGCAAAAAGATGTCCATAAAAAAAAGAGATGAAAAGAGAAAAAAAAAAGGAAGAAAGAAAAGCTGCTCCAAGTTGAGTCTCAACAGGGTGATTCACAAAAGCTACTACCTCTCTCTCTACTGACGTCTTTTCTTGGACGAAAACAGGACGGGGTCCTGAGATGTGCTTGCTCCCGAGGTTGGTTCTTTATCGTAGAACTGATCAGTATCACTGTCGGCCTCCTCATGAGTGATCCTATTCTGATTTGCTCTATACTGCAAAAGGGCCACGTTGTAGTAGTAGCTCACAACCTTTGCTAGGCACTTTGAAGGAAAAGCCGCCTTGACCTCCTCCAAGAAAGATGGGCTAAGAGTTGGTGGATAAACCATCATAGAATTCAGCTTCTCCAGTTCCGAGTCTGTCCAATACTGCAGAGTCCCTTCTCCCATGGTATCAGAACACCACATGTAGAAAGCCAAACCAAGTTCAAGTATGAGTTTCTCCTGATTTGCGATGATGTGAAACCTGACACAGTCAAAAGAACCTGGAGCTAGGCAGCCACAAGGATCTTGTCTTCCTCTTCCAATGGGATCTCTTTCGATAAGACAGAGACTGTTGTCGTTTTCTTTGCTCGGTGGTGGCCATATCTGAGAGCCCAACCACTTGGAATCGCTTTCAGTGGTGATGCCTGTCCACTCGGGTACTTCAGCTTGAAAGTCTGACCCAACTCGAGAACATGGTCTATCCTCATCATCAGCAAAATAGCCATTCCAAAAGCTTCTCTTTCTGAGATTGTAACCAGGCCCATTGCTATCGTCATAGAGACACGGGTGCATCTTCTTGATTTTCTGAAACACACAGAGCAAAATTATCAAGACTTGAATGGCATAAACATGGAAGAGCAGTGGTGAAATCAGAGAACACAGACTAAGCATCACCATCAGACTAGTTAGACAGCATAGAGAAATGCTCTCTACAAATGATACATCCCCGTGATAAAGCATTCTCATTATGGGATTCATGGAAGCCAACATTATTAAAGAATCAAATTTCTTATGATAAAAGCTAATCCAGCATTTATTAACTAGGCTACCAGTAACTCTCTAAAATGCTTAAAGACTAAATGCAATTAATGATTCTACAGGGCAATCATCACAATTAACATCGACAATGAATTTCAAAGCACTATATCAGGAAAGTTGCTGCATCTAAACCCTACGAGCGATTTTCATAACGGCAAATGCAAATTCTTAAATAACAAAACCTAAATACACTCACCTGCCAAGTCTTTTCACAAGTTGGATCAGAGACTGTTCTTGAGGCCCTGAACAGGAGAAGTTGTTTCCATGGCTCTTCACTTCCATAAAACCCCCAAGCTGATCTATCTGGCAAGCGACCGATAGACGGGTCAAATGGATCCTTTGCAGCCTGGATTAACCATTTAAACGTCCCCAAAGGACATTCCCGTTTTCTCTTAGCAGGAGAAGAGCCTTCCCCGTTACCAGCATCAAGGAGCATAAGTCTCTCCTCAGTCGGTTGCGATCCCTCAATCTCCAACACAGCACCGTTAGAGCCAGACGCAATTAGGTACTTGTCATACCTTCTTTTGGTCTTTGCGATAAACCATTTGAGCTCTGCCCCTAACTCCATTGCAGCACTACCTTTCTTCAGCTCATACTTCCTTCTCACTTCAGATAGAAAATCTCTAAGCTTGCCCATCAAATGATCCGAGATTCCACTCAACTCCACGCTACTAGCATATCCATCACCTGCAATAACCTTGTTCAACCATCGACCAAGAGCATCAAGATACTTGACATAGATCATTTTCGCAGATGTTGAGTTCTTCGACCCTAATCCAGACTCCTGAGCAACTTTATCCCATAAACCCTTTTTATCAGAAACGGCATCAAAGCCGCCCCTGTGGCTCACGTTTACGAAAAGGTTGAACAAATCGACTTCTCCACCGTCGCTGGTCACCGGAGGGAGAGGTCGGTGAATATCCCCCGAGCAAAACTCGACCAGGAAACATTTGAGTACGCGCCGGAACAAGGAGACGAGTTCCTTAATCGTCTTTTCAAAATCCGACCCAGCAGAATCTGGGGAGTAAACGCCGTCAGGAGACCTACTCGCTACGAGATTCTTCAGAGTGTTGCCAAAATCGACGGCTTCCTCGCCGGCTACCATCGACCACCCGGCCATTGAAGACGGACAACGAACCCTGCAACCATTTAAAGATCCAATTTCATATCTGGAGCACAAGCAAATCACACGCAACAAAACAGAAAACCTAGAAAATTTCGACGACGATAACGAGGATCCCCAAAAAACAAAAATTCCCAAGCAGATCTAGCAACTCAACAATCATTAACTTACAATTATGAACCCAGAGATTCCATGGCGGAAATAGAGCATTTTTTTTAAAGCGGGAACACACAAAAAATCGAAAAAAAATTCTAAGGCGTTTTTGGTTCCTTTCCGCGAAACCCCACTTCCATTGACCCGCCATTTCTCTCTCTCTCGAGGTTTGGGTTTCGATGGATGGTGACACAAGAATAAGTTTAGGGTCACAAATCAATTTTTCTACAGATACAGACCCTTATTCCTCAAAATCCAAAACATTTTCCCCACAAATTAGGGTTAAACAATGTCGAAAACACGAAAATCGGAGACGAAATATTATCGAAAATAAAAATCTGAAGGGATAAGAGTATAATATTGCGAAGTCACTAACCTTTCAATATTAAAATTCTCCTGAATTTTTGCTGGTAGGTGGTAATTAAGAAATGTAGAGAAATGTGATTTGTTGAAAAGAAGCAACGACGGTTATATACGAAGACTCATTGGAAAGGGAGTGAAGCCGATACAGACCATCAAATATGTATTAGCTGTCGTATGACGTACTAACTCTGGTTAATTGTTAACCCACTGATTGGGTCAAAAACAAATTTGCAAACATTTAAGATATTTTCAACCCTACTCTAAATTCCCACTCTGAATAACATTTGAGGTTAAAATTTCTTTAAAATTCATTCCATTTGTGACAATAAACAGGGTAATGCCAGTCTTTATTTCCAAGTATGAAGCAATTGTTATCTACTCCAATTTTTTCAAAGAGAAATTAATGACTACAAAAAGGAATATATTGAAGAATATTCTTTTCCGTTTTAGAAAATATAATTCTACGATTGATAGAAATCCAATTCTATTTTAAAATAAAAAGAAACAATACATTGGAAACAACGTTAAACCATCTCTATCTTATAACTTTAAAAAATTCTGAAATGAAAAATAAATTAAAAAATATTTCAACCAAATTTTGAGAAACAAATGTATGAAAGTTTTTAAATGTGCTCTTATGGAAGATCTTTTTTCTTTTTGATAAAATATTTTTCTAATTAGTTTTTTGGAATTTTTTTGAGGTTTTAGAAAAGTCTAATAAAAGAAGGCCTATAAACATAAATTCAACTAGACTCGGTTTAGAATAAAACCAATGGAAGCCCTAATAAACCGGCAATAAACTTATATGAAAACCACTTTTTCTCCTATAAAAACTAATCATTTGAGAAGTATATTCATTCAAATGGGCCAAAAATAAGAATCCATATCCATTTAAAATGTCGAAAACAAATGTTCATATTCATATAGTTAAATGGGATAAATCTAGTAATTTCATATTTGAGGGGAATTAATATCTTGCCTAGACCAACATAACAATTGTTTTAAGGGAATCAATATATGATCTAGACCAAAATGGCGGCAACTCTCCATCAAATGAAAATCTGTAAAATAAAAAATAACTATTAGAAAAAGGATATTATAGAGAGAGATTTAGAGAGCAAAAGATGTTGCAATTTCATGAGACCGTGTGCAAGAGTTAAGAGAGACTACGAAGCAGTATGGCGCCAAATAAAAAAAAATACTCATAACTGAATTTTCTATGTAATGCAGAAATGATTTGAGTTCCATACTTGTACAAGAGCAAAGCGTGGTATATCGTGATTTATAGAACAGTGGGATTATCTTGTAAAAAAAGGAACATTATGATTAAATTTATATTAGCAGTAGTAGAAGACGATAGAGGGTTACAGTAAATTTACATGATGATTGTTGTTGTTAATGATAGAATTAATGCAAATGATGGGAGAGGATTATTATACTATCCCATTACTATCGTCAGTCAACAATTAGTCATTAGTTAGTTACACACTTCGTATAGTCCTCTGAACAACTCGGCTTGGCTCGGCTCAAGCCAAAACGGCTCGATTCAGTCGACTTAAGCGCTCGAGTTAAGTCGGAGATTTTCCAACAACGCCGTCTTTTTTTGTTTTGCTTTTCAGCTTCCGGTAGAGATGCGTTTCAGGTTCCGACCAAATTCAACCGTGACCGTCCATTTTAAAAACCGTTTAATTCCCTCGCGAACTAACCGAAACTCGTTTTCTTCTTCCTCTGCAACTTCCTTTGAGGTGAAACAGGATCATGGTTTCATGGTAAAACGAGGGACTTACAATTCTCTGTTCCTCCAAAACAAGCTTTTGCAAGCTTACACGAATGGGAGAGATTTTGATGATGCAGGCAAGCTCTTCGACGAAATGCCTCTGAGAAATATCTTAACTTGGAACATTTCGATTCACGGGGTGATTCACCGATACCGAGACGACGGTGACACTAAGCAAAAAGTTCGTCTTGGCTTTTGCTATTTGAGTCGGATTCTTCTCAGTGAAGTGAGTTTGGATCATGTGACATTCATTGGTCTGATTCGTTTGTGTGCTGATTCAACGCATGTTGAAGCTGGGATCCAATTACACAGTCTGATACTGAAACAAGGTCTCGATTCAAATTGCTTCCTGAGCACTACTCTCGTTGATTTCTACGGGAAATGTGGTCGCATTGCTGAAGCGAGACGAGTTTTCGAGACGGTTTTGTGTAGAGATTTAGTGTTATGGAACGCTTTGATCTCGTCTCATGTTCTTAACGGTATGGTCGATGGAGCTTTTGGTTTGCTCAAGCTAATGAGATCAGAGAATGGATTCTCAGGTGACGATTTCACTTTCTCTAGCCTTCTCAGTGCGTGCCTGATCGAACAAGGGAGGCAGATTCACGCCATTGTCTTCAAGCTCTCATTTCACTTTGATATTCCAGTGGCGACTGCGTTGGTCAATATGTATGCCAAGAGTAACCATACGAGAGCCGCTCGCGAGTGTTTCGAATCGATGGTTGTGAGAAATGTAGTGTCTTGGAACGCGATGATTGTTGGTTATGGACAAAACGGAGAAGGAAGAGAAGCTATGAGACTTCTTGGTGAGATGCTTCGTGAGAATCTGAAACCAGATGAGCTTACCTTTGCAAGTGTTTCAAGTTCCTGCGCTGAGTTCTCTGCGGTTCAGGAGATTAAGCAAGTCCATGCCATTGTTTCTAAATTTGGCTTTGCAGAGTTTCTGTCTGTGGCTAATTCTCTGATCAGTGCTTACTCCAAGACTGGAAATTTATCTGAAGCACTTCTCTGTTTTCGTTTGATTCGAGAACCTGATCTTGTTACATGGACTTCAGTAATCGGAGCTTTAGCTTTTCATGGATTCGCAGAAGAGAGCTTGAGAATGTTTGGGAGTATGTTGCAGAGACTTCACCCAGACAAGATCGTTTTCTTAAAGGTTCTCTCTGCTTGTAGCCATGGAGGATTAGTTCAAGAAGGGGTTCGCTGCTTCAAACTAATGACTGAGGTTTACAAGATAGAGCCAGAGGAAGAACACTACACATGTCTGATCGATCTTCTTGGTCGAGCAGGTTTCATCGACGAGGCCTTTGATGTTTTAAGGTCAATCTCTGTAGAACCATGCACAGATGCTGTGGCAGCTTTCACAGCAGCATGTAACATCCATGAGAAGAGAGAATCCATGAAATGGGGCGCAAAGAAGCTTCTTGAAACTGAACCTAGCAAACCTGTGAACTACTCTCTCTTGTCAAAAGCTTACATCTCTGAAGGCCATTGGGACCAAGCGGCTCTAATACGTAAAACAGAGAGGAGAAATTGCAATAGTTCCAAAACTCCAGGTTGCAGTTGGCTTGGGGACTAGTCAGTCTAGCAACTATAATCATGAAGACAAAAGATATTTCGAAGTGAAAGAATGTTCAAGTAATGTCAAAGCCACAGTAAACCAAAAGATAGCCTCACAGAATGATACAACTAGACAACATCTCAAGTGGTCTTTTCCTGTGACTATGTGTATATAAACATACATGACTGCAGACACAAGAGTTGGCAGTGAGGTCCGGATCCCAAATCGAAAGACTCTACGTAAGAGACCCTGAATATGTACCCATCACCAGGTCTTATCCTGTTCTAAAACATTCTCTGTTTGGTATATAGGAGAAGGTATAGGAAAAATCTGTAAAAAGTCTCTCTATCTTTAAGCTTTTATTAGTTTCTTGGTAGCGAGTCTTGCCTTGTTAACTCGTAGTTATCAGCTCCCTGGTGGGTTTGGTTCTCGTTATGTACAATTGGAATCTTTGAACAGAGGAAGAAGAAGGAAGATGTGTAGATGGTGAAATGCCAAATGCTGCACATAGTTTCATATATCACTCTTAAGAATATGATACGAACTGTTATATCACTTGTATATGAAACACTTCAAATCGACTCACCTGTGCCAAATCCAGTAGCTTGAACTGGTTTCCACTTTAAAACTTATAGCTGCCATGGTAAAGGCTACCAGACCAGCTGCCACAAAGCTCCAACGAAACCGTTTCTTAAGCGTCTTGACTAAATTACTAAACCATTCTTTGACTGCTCGTGGCCTGCCACACAAACATGAAAGAAATCAGATAAGTTATGAATTGTCACATCGTGGTGAATAATGTTCAAGATTTCAGGAAACAGAATGGCTTCCTTATGTTACCTGTCGAGCATGTTCAATGAAAATCCAGCCGATCCGCAATATGATCTATACTTGGTAACAAACTCTACCAAAAAACCGATGAGGAGACCGAGTGACCCGATTGCTAATACAATGATAATATTTGACGCCCTGCAAATCGATAGCAACCAAATGTAACGAGTTTACATATTGTTTCAAGGTGCTAATTAGAATAACCATTCAGTTCAACAGTTCAGATACCTTGTTGCCTTAGTTAAAGCCAATAAAGCTGTGAGGATGGCTACAACTGTGTGTATTGTCCTCTTAACTGCTTCATCAGCCGTGGATAAGTACACAAAGGTGCCAACCACCGCCATGAAAGAGAGCCAGAAATCCATGAACTGATGCAAAACAATCTACCATTTTGTAAAATGTCACAGAGAAGATGACAATGATGCAGATAACAACTAACCCGTACCTGTAACACGTTGTAAGTTAACACACACCAGGTGCCTACATCGCATGCATGATACAGAGCGCTCGAGATTCCGCTAGATGTGAACAGAACCCACTCGGGATACTCCTGTTTAGAGCATGAGCTATCAGTTTTTAGTTGGGAAAGATAAATAAACAGAGCACTGAATTAAAAGTGTAAACGAAGAAGATTACGCGCTGCCGAAGAGCCCAGTAAGCTGGCAACAGAGCCGCTGCATTTGATGCGATGAGAGCAACAGACTGAATGATATGTCCTGCATCAGGTTTAAAGCACATAAATGAGTACATCGAAAAGTTGTTGAAGTTACAAGTTTACAACCACTGGTAGATTAAGATTAAGATACCTCTGTGTGATACAATTTCAATGCCACAGTCAAAGCCTCCATGGGTTCGGTCACAAGCACAAAAGCTGAAATACAACACAAGAGTTGGAAAACATTTAAAACAATCTACTCAACCATATGTTTACAAGTTTCGAATGAGTCAGAAGTAGAAGGAACCTGTAGGATGTCAATCCACTAGCGTCAAAAGCATATCGGCAACCCCCATGAGACGAACACCTTCTCGGACATCTTTCAAGAGACAGAGATACTAGAGTAGGTGGACCTCTTGAAGGAGCAGGAGCAGTAGAGTCATTGAGCTGCCTCAACCCTAATGACCATGTTCCTTCTCGAGCATACAAGATGTAGAAATCAACTTTCTCTTGGCTAGAGTTGTACAACGAGAAGAACATTGAGCGGCTGGCACTTGTTCGATTCACATAGTAATAATCCCGGTCATCAACAGTGGGCAATCCACCAAATCTAAGATATACTTCGTACTGTATCGTGGAAGCTGGTGTTAATCTGAAGTGAATATGCCCACCAGCACCTCCTTGAGGGATGTTCATGAGAAAATAAGTCCATGTGCTTGTATCTAACTCTGGAATAGAGGAAGAAACGTTGCTGAAAATCGGTTCCAGGGGAAATTCTGTGCTTGACCCTGAAGGTGAAGCTTCATTGACCGGGAAGTAATATGATTCAAAAGGTGTCAACGATCCTCTCCTCATAACTGCCTGCACAAAATGTACAGTCTTCAACATTCTCATAAGCAAAAGAGCTCAACTTCAAGAGCTTTGAGAGTAAATTACCTGAAGCGTGTAGATTTGCTGGCCACAATTTGGTCCTGCTTTGCCCTGGGGACACCCCAAGACTTTAACATCTATCGAGAAGCAGACCTTAGAGCTAGAATTTGCGCCCTGTACAAGCCGGTGAGAACTAGCAACGATGTACCACCGACCAGCTTTCGGTTTGTTAATAACTAAAGGAACTTTGTGTATATCGCCAGCGTAATCATGTAGAGTCTCTGAAGCAATAGCTCCAAAACGGGCGTAACACATGAGATCAGTTCCATTGGAATCAACTTTCACATTGGACGCCATTATAACTAACTGCTCAGCTATTCCATCTACATCTAAAGCATACGTCTTTGTTTCAGCACCGGTGAGACAAGAGCTAGGAACAGCGTCTGTGCAAGAAACAACACTTCCTGTCTGGCTGTCAAACCGAGAACATGAAAGCGGATAAATAGTCTGGTTGCAGGAAGGTCCCCACATGGTAGCGGTTTTACAACCTTCCACACTAATGTTGGCACTAAACGAAAACGCCGAGGAGCGAACAATCTGTGAAGTATCCGAGTATGCATCAGAGATCTAACTAAGAAAGGAAAGAATGAAAGCAAAATGTTAACACACATACCATCTTCCCCTGAGTCCTAGTAACCCCAATTCCGTTAAAAAGACCAATATACCAAGCTCCAGGAGATATCTGAAAGCAACAACATCAAAACAAGAAACTCATTTTTCCTTAAAATGTCCTAACACACAACAAAGTTTTTGGGTAATTTGAAAAGCCTACCTGTTCATTGGTCAACCTCAAGGATATATTCTTCTGCATAGGGTAACACTGTTCTGCAATCTCAACATCTTGAGATCCTTCAAAAGATCCATTGAAAAGCCGTCCTAGCTCTAGAAAACATTCAAAAGCAAAAACAAGCTTTCTTAATTCCCTAAAATGTGAGCTCTTTAACCAGACAAAGAAGCATCAAGCATGTTTATTTTTGTTTACCTAAATCGTACCTAAACCTTTGAGAGCATTGGATGAGGCATCAGGCAGAGGAGGACTACCGTCTCTGAAGCATATAACTGGAAGCAGACTTTTCGATATCTTCAAAATGCTCTTTGCAGTCTACCCAGAAAAATCCAAAAGCAAAATCCAAAAACTCAATCAATGAAATTGAAATTTGGAGAGAAATGAAATCTGTAGGCAATTGTACTTACGATGTCTACATCAGATTCCATAGCTACATTCAACGAAGAGAACCATGGAGGCAAATCAACTGTACCGGAATAAACAAAAAGAGAATCAGAGAGCATAATTCAGATTTCTAATTATCGGATAAGCAAGTGAGCAGATTAACAGACCTCTGATGTAACGAGTATCGTAAGGCCTGACTTCGGATTTTGGGTACCTGAAGCTCGAGACAGTGAAGAACCTTCCATTATCGTCGTCCAACCCATAATCGTCAAGAGAATTACAGATTGATACAGCAAATGAGAAGAAGAAGAAGACGAGAGTTCTTAAACCCATAATCGAAATCTCCGCCATTTGATCAAAGGTTGAAAATTTTTAGGTGAGAATTAAGAGGTTTAAACTATTTTAGTTAGTGTGAAGAAGCTCATCGTTGCAGAGAATTTTCGTCTTTGCCGGAAGTGTGACTTTTATTTTCTTTCTTTTTTCTCTTCGCTCAGTCTAAAGTCACTTACGCGCCACGAGAAAGTGTAGTACTTTCACGCGCGAATCCAACGGCTGTGTGGTGATCGTTGTTTTGGTGCAATAACGAATCTTGGCGCGTGGTTTAACATGGTTTATCGTCGAGATAGGATATTGGTATTTGGTTTATAAGATTTTTCTTTGAGGATGAATAATCTATTACGTGTGGGTCAGAGACAACAGTCTTAGGCACATTAACATCACCGTTGATTCTTCAACTTAATTTAATCATAGATAGATTCCAAGCACTTGGTTTATATAATAATTCTATTAAACGAACTAAAGAAGACCAAGACTTGGTGCTCTGTTATCAAAGATGATCATCTTGAACCATATAATTGAAGAAATTAGTACAAAGAAAGTCAATTCATCGACATTGTACAGGGAGCTCTCGTGGCTGAGGAAACGTCGAAGCAAGTCAAAAAGGGTCGAACACTTCTTTGTGATCAGTCGAGCAGAAGAAGCTGGCAAGAAGAAGTCGAGGCCCTGACCACACATTCCATCTCCTCAAGCAAATCAAGCCTCTCTTCCGAGTTAAGGCCTTGTATGGAAACCGTTGCTCTCTTCAAACGACATGCATTTCTCAGTATGTATTCGGCCACCTCTTTCCCCTCTTCTAGTCGCTCTCTGCGGCATTTCCACACAAATGTCTCGAGACTGAACAACAAACATTCAGCAACATTCTTCGGTTGACTCCATTCCTCTTCGTCCAAATCATCTATGCGATCATAACGCCAACGCTGAGACAAACAACGAGGGAGAAACATTAAAAGTCTTGAACCGAAACAGAGCTGGACAAAGATAGCTAGTTACTTGCAATGCTTACACCGTTGAGCTTGAGGACTTGTAATTTCGGAGACCTATCGAGCATGAGCACAAGTAAATTCCGCCAGCCGGCACTAGCTAACCCTAGCTCCAAATATACCAACTGATAGAAGATACTACTCATAGGAAATGTAATCTGCATATACACATGAGGCAATATCAAATACAGAAAAAAATATTAAAAAAAAAACAATTAACTGCAAGGAAACCTTACTTTCTCGAGTGACAAATTCAAGCAAAGACGTTTGGCTGATGTGAGAGATCCCACAATGTTGTCGTTAACTATGTTGGAGACATGACTAATTTTGGCCTCCACCAGCTCCGTTGCATTCTTGATCACGCAAAACTGAGAGTCAAAGTACTTGAGCTCCAAGTAGTTCAAACAGGAGAATTAATCACATAGCCGCCTCCAAGCCCGTGCCAGTGATTTAAATCATCAATTCTCAGCCTCTGCAAAGATGGAACCGCGATCAAAGTCTCCACATCCCTTGAATATCGTCGAGACACTTCCAAATTTTCCAGCTTAGGGCAACCGGCTAAAAGGTTACCAAGGGATGACGCCTCGTCTTCGTAGTCCACATAAGAAAGATGCAAGTTTCTAAGAGACTTGAGACAAGCAGCGGAAGCACAAGGGACATGTACAAGGACACGATTCCGGAGCTTCAAGGTCTCTAGCGTTTCGCACTTGTAGAGGCTTCTAGGAAATTTGAAATACGACTCTTTAGCAGAGGAAACGTCGAGATACAGCTCACGCACATGGCGTGCGTATGCGATACCGACCCACGTCCCGATAGCCGTAGCACCGCATTCCTCGAACAAAACCCTGACACGCAGACGCTCTAGCACGGGAGCTTCATGCGAAAGCAGAACCCTGCAGACCATCTCTGGGAATGTCTCGTCTCCACTCTGACAATCACTTTCGTAATCAAAGTCGAGCACAGGCACCATCTTCCAACGAGACCTCCATTGCTTAGCCAGAGCACTTGTGGCTACCGCACCTTGGGTTGGAAGGAAGGACAGAATATGCAGAATCAGTTCTTCAGGCAAGCGACTGATCATGTCCTCGTCATTCACGAGACTTTCAAATACCCAAGCAAGGAAAAAGAACAGAGAGAATCAGAGGAACATCAAGGTGAGGATGAGTTGGTTTCGGAGCTTCCAAAACCGAAGAACGAATCAAAATACAAACATACCCTTGTTTCATTGTCTTTGGCAGACGACAATTTGAAGTTGAACTGCACAGACCGGGAAACGAAAGAGATCACCTTGATTTGCTTCAAGCTCTCCGCCGGAGATTTAGCCGCGGAGGTGAATATATGAAATCGAATTGTAAAGCGGCGATTCCGAATCAATTCCAGTAAAGCTCATTATTTCAACAGACTCGAACCTCTTTAACCCACGCAGAGGGTTCCGAATCGGTTCAATTCAGTATGGTTTCAGTTTCGGTTCTTGTCAAATGAAAACGAATTGATTTTATTTCGGTTCAATTTGGATTAAACCGGATTGGTGACGAGCCAATTTTTTTGTTTTGACGACGTGACGAGCCAATTTACAGTTCATTTATAGGATGTTTCTTTTTCAGTTTAACTAATGTTTGGAGATTAATGCAATGATCAACATATAATGTATGTACTAAAAAGAATCCAAAATCCAAAACCTCTATATCAACAAGTAGCTTAGATATAAATAAACAGGTGTGTAACATCATTATCATAGCAATTTATTCAACCAAAACAAAATGAGTTTAGATTCAAAAGACTGTAAAAGGAACTTGAGTTGAGATAAAACAGACTTAAAAGGGAATCATCAAACATGTTTTTTGTTTCTCTCAATGGTCAGGATTGAATTTGACAGACTCCTTGTAGATAAGCTCCTTAATGTGTTCTTCAGTGCAAGAAGGATGCTCGAAATCGAAGCTGAAAGGAGTCGAACACACCGGCTCTTTGCTCACATCGTGGTGTGGTGATAAGTAAGCGTGACCAAGAGCTTCATCCACTGCACACACCAAACCCAATTGATAAGCCAAAGCACACTGCATGAATTTTTTAACTTTAAGGATTTGTGTGTGTGTGTTGTTACCTGAGATGCGACGGTTTGGATCAAAGATGAGCATTCTCTCAAGCAAGTCTATAGCAGTAGGGGGCATATTCGGGAATCTAGCAGCAAACTGTTGTTTCGGGTATCGAGGAAGTTGCCTCACGTATCTTCTTGCGTTGTCACTGCGAAGGAAACCGAGACTGGAGTTGTCCGGAGAGCCTACAAGCTAATCATTTCAAGAAAATGGATTTTTCAATTTCAGTTTTCAGACAAAAGTGTTAAATCTTTTGTACTTTAACTTTACCTCTGTGATAAGCCTAAGCTGATGAACATAGTCTTTCCCAGGGAACAGAGGTTGTCCGGTCATGATTTCGCCGAGTATGCAACCAACAGACCAAATATCAATAGCTGCTGTGTACTCTGAGCAGTTAAGAAGCAACTCAGGAGCTCTGTACCAACGAGTGACGACGTATTCAGTCATGAAGTCTGTGTCTGAAGTTGTTCTCGCCAGTCCGAAGTCACCGATCTTTAGCTCGTGTTTTGAGTTAAGCAGCACGTTGCTTGGCCTTAGATCACGATGTAATATGTTGGCCGAGTGCACGTACTTTAGCCCTCTTAAGAGCTGGTACACAAAGAACTGTAAAACCACACACACACACACAAGTCAATTCAATAAAAGAACTAAAGATCAGATCAGGGAGTTCCATATATAGTTCTTGAAGATGAGATCAGACTTACACGGCATTGATCATGGCTTAAGGTTTGGTTGGAACGGAGGATTCTCTGAAGATCAGTGTCCATTAACTCATACACAATGTAGACATCGTTGAAGATGTCTCGTTGCGGTGGTCTTACAATATCTTTGATGGTTATTACCTAAAAGATCAAAACCAATGCTACAAGATCAGATTAACAGATCTAGCAGAACTTTGATTAGAGAAATGATGAAGAATGTATTTACGTTCTCATGATCCATGTGCCTGAGAAGCTTAATCTCGCGCAGAGCTCTCTTAGCATCGATAATGTTATCGAAAGCATTACCGATCTTCTTGATTGCCACTTTCTCTCCAGTCACTGAGTTCACAGCAGCACTGAAACTCACGAATTCAAGAGCCTATGAACGAACATTCAAAAAGAAGAAGGCTTTGATAAAGTTTATCAGAAGAAGAATCTTACCAGACGATACCGCAAGCGCCTCTGCCAATGGGACGGATAGGAGGGACATACTTTCTGGAAACTTCAAAGAGCTGTCCGTAAACGTTGTATTGAATATAGCGTCCTCCGTGTGTCGGCACAACTTTGATGCAGTGATCCGTAGAACCAGAGCTTGATTCTCCAGACATGATGCAATGAATCAGACAAAGAAACAGAGAGAGAGACACCAAGAAGAAAGGCTTTTGTTGAACTTGAAGGTTCTCTCTCTCTTTAAGACACTTAATCCATGTGAAAAGAAAGAAGCTTTTTTCAACTGTTAAAGATCTCTCAAGTGATCCGTGAAACCAAAAGAACATGCAAGATTACATACGTGTATGGTCACAAAAAGCAGCGTCACTCGTTAGCTTAATATTGCAACTTTCATTTGTTACTACTAATTGCACCTATCTATGAATCAAAGCATATACTCTTTCTGATCTGATTTGATCCTTTTGATTGAAATTGTTGCAGAAAGATTAGACATTTACTAAGAAAGCTTTGATTTTTTCAAGCCAAACAGATGCCTTATGGATTTTTATATTATATTGCAGAATCGATTTCAATACAGACAAGACCAACACACACAAAACCGAAGAGACTAAGCTCAACAGATGGACTCAAGCAAACAAAAAGGGAAACACTTTCAAGACCTAAAGCTACCTTATGTAATTGTTTGTTTACCTCACTGACAATCTAAATCTTCACCAATTGCTTTGCCAGAGAATGAATCACTTGACCTAAGATTACAGAGCAACACATCTCGTCCACTCAAAGTCATTTTGAAGAAACTGTCAACTTCCTCCAGTAACCGATCTAACCCTTGAGACAATTTCTCAGCTTCACTCCCCAATTCCGTTACATAACCCTCAAAGCTCTCAACTTCCACAGGAGCAACACCATCTTGAATCAACGGGTATAGCTTCTCCACACTAGCATCAACGCTCTCAAGCTCTTTGAGAACAGTGCTTCTACCGGAAGACAACATATCTCTAATCTCACCATTCACAAGACTCTGCATATCTGTAAACTCCTTAGCCCACAATGGTTTTACAGAGACAGGTAAATCGAAAAGATCCTTGGGGAAATCAGACCATGCCGCGGTGAAAACACTGCAGATGTAAACCGTTTGAACCTTGACACCGTAAAAAGCACGCATAAGAACCTTCCCTTTAGGCGAGTTCTTGACTTTAGGCAAGCTCAGAGACTTCACAAGACTGTCGAGAACCGCACGGCAGTTTTCAATCCTAGGGTTGTTTGCATTAACATGCTGCCTCCAGCTATCAAGCGAAGACCGAGCCTGGAGATACTTCTCACCGGAATCTGATTTCAAATTGTGCAGAGCACATTTGAGGAAGAGATCTCCCTGGCTGAGACGCGTGAGCTCGGAGCTGAAGGCGTTGCAGAGATCTAGTAACTTGACACTTATGTCGAGGTAAACATCAACCCATTTCCCTTCCCAGTTAGAGACAGGAAGGTGGAGATCAGTGATGAGTGTGTTTATGTTGTTGTGAGTCTCGCAGAGTGACTCCATCGCTAGCTTCATCCACGATAAAGTGAGGATGTCGTCTTTGTTCTTAGGCATGAGTTTCTTTAGTCTCGCTGCTAAAAGTGACTCAAAGCCGTTCAATAGAGAAAGTAGCCATGGAGATAACTCTGAGCCCTTTGGAGATAACATCCGAAAGGGATTCCCAAATGGGAAGAAACCTCGTGGCGGATCTTGTGCTTTGCTCATTTTGCTAGACACTGAAAATTGAAGAGATCATAATTTTGTAAGAATCATGTTGATTTCAATTCAGGGTATCTTACGGGTTATTGCTACATAGGAGGGCCAATAGAGGAACAATCCAACTTAAGGGTCTCAAAAAAAGCTGACAACTTTTGAGATCTTAAAGCTAAAACAAAATTATCCATTTTCTAGTAAAGTTTCGATCTTTTGAAATTCGGAGAGCCCTAGAAACTAATTATCCACACAAAATTCAACCAGCAAGTAAACCCACATGAGCAAGATCGACACAAACTCTACATCGAGCTAAAAAACTCTTAACCCTAAAACTTAATCTGCAGAATTCGATTTTCAGAAGAACAGACAGAACACAAAAACAGACAGATATATGGAAATGAATCTTACCGTTTTAAGTTGCAGGAAATGAAGAAATTACAAGGAAAGTCTCGTGGAAATGAGCTTCTATCGAATTTTGAGGTCGATTGGGCTGAGAAAAATATATGGCAGAGTTCCGACGTCAGTTTAAAAGGATCAAGTCACCGCCTGTCACATATAGAACACTGATAAACTTACACGTGTACGATAATGAATGGTGGTTACGATTATTTTTTCCCAAGCTCAGTCACTCTGTGCTTGAAATTAAAAACTCTTTACAATAAAGTGGACGGCTATTTATCTTTATCGAAAGGCCAAAACAAGACGATTTCGTGGGATTATAAAAAAGTCATTAGCTTAAGTCTTGTTTATTTTATAAAGCCAAATCTAACGGCTACAAGTTGTATATAGAATTCCACGTTCTGCCGACTCCTGTTTTTGACTAAATATAATTCAGTTCCAGGAGTATATTAAGGAGGACAATGCGTGATTAAGACATCAAATTTTTAAAAGTAACGAATTAATTATTTGAGTAAATGAGCCAAAAAGTCCATATGACAGCTGTGGTGATCTTGGAGCCCCACAATAAACACACCGGTCGGCAAAAGTATGGACCCCACACACTCCATCGACTCAGAATTCCGACAAGGACTAATGGGCCATAAGGTTTTAAAGCCCAATATGGACTTCCAGGGAAGAAATCGGCCCAAGAAAGTCCTCTGTCTGAAACTCAGGCTGATGAACTGATAACGGCGATGATGTCTCCCGGAGCCGAATCGCGGCCAATACAATGCTACGATACAATTGCTGCATTTCAGTTTTTCCTTACACACCCAAACAACCTTCGTTCCTTAAACCTCATCACCGTATTTCCTCCAATCTCTCATCTGATCGCATCACCATTCGCGGCGGTGGTGGTGGTGGTTTCGCCTCCGTCTCCCCCTCCCGCCTCCGTGATCTTGTTTTCGTCGTAAACCCTCAAGGTATGTTTTTCCAACTTACTCACTAGACGAACAAATGACTAATTCGATTTAAAAATGATGTTTTTACAAATTAGAATCAATCACGAAATGGTTGTCTAGAGATAGAATTTGACTTGGTTTATCTTGTTGAATAAGGTGCGAATGGTAGAACAGCTAAGGAATGGAAGAAGTTGCTTCCTTATCTACGATCTCGTCTTGGTAAAGACTGTAATGTGAGTTTTTTGATTCGGTTACCTATTTCGTATGACTATGTTAGTGATGCTCTCTCCTTTAAAGCCTATAACTGCTTCTTGTTTGCTTACTCCAGATATGCGAATCATTAACATCAGGTCCTTCTGATGCCATTGGCATTACAAGAGAGGTAATGCGGCAATGAAAGTAATACTATACATGACTTTGATGGCGGATTCCAAAATTCTCTGATCATTTGCTGCTTCTTTCAGGCTATTAGGAATGGCGCAGATGCTGTGATTGCGGTAGGAGGTGATGGAACACTGCATGAGGTAGGAATTTTTTGAAAGTATTTGGTTGCTAGAACTGAGCTCTTGAGAATCTTAGCTCCACACTCATTCTATCAAATTGATTCACAGGTTGTAAATGGTTTCTTCTGGGAGGGGAAACCTGTCGGTAACCTCAACAGCGAAGCTACTCATTCGGCTGCACTTGGTGTGAGTAGCTTCAACTTTACTTTTTATACTTGGCCTTGTGTATATCTCTTGCGAAGTTACAGATTACAGTTCCTTTTCGCAGCTGATTCCCTTAGGTACTGGCTCGGACTTTGCTAGAACATTTGGTTGGTTAGTTTCTGCAACTTCTGTTTCATGTGATTTGTTATGTTGAGCCAATCTTTGAGTTTGTTATGCGTTTTGTTAGGAAAAATGATCCTTGTGAAGCGGTGGAGCGCATTGCTAAAGGTAATGTCACTGAGTCCATACGAGGAATTAGGACTTGGCAACATATAATATGACATAACCTGCAATTTTTTCAGGGATACGGTCACGGGTTGATGTTGGTGTGATTGACCAGGAAGGAAAGGATTTGCATTACTTCATTAACGTTGCTGATGTTCATTTGTAAGGATGTCATGCAAATTCTATATGTTATTGTCTGATTGACTGGCGGTTTTAAATCTCTCCTTTTGTTGATCGTCATTGCTCGCAGGAGTGCAAAGGCAGGTTTTTACGCATCAAAGTACAAGAAATTTGGAAACTTGTGCTATGTGATTGGTGCCTTACAAGGTTTTATGGGTCATCATAACCGAGATATGAGAATCAGGGTAAGCAGTTACATTACTGCAAAGTCATTTCTTCATACCATAGCAAGTAACTTGAGAGCATTTGTGTTGTTATATTCTCAGGTCAATGGAGGTGAATGGGAAATGTACCCTCAAGTCACCGCTCTCTGCGTTGGAAACGCTAAATACTTTGGTGGAGGAATGAAAATCACTCCCAACGCCCTCCCTGGAAATGGAAATCTTGAGGTTTGACAACAATTCGTTTAGGTTAGATTTTGTAAATGTGAAAGCTTTTTGACCTTGCATACACTTCTATGCAGGTTGTGGTTCTTCAAGACTTTAAATGGTATGATTTCGTAGTGAAACTTCATAAGCTATACAATGGGACGCATCTCTCGGTTAAAAATGTGAGCTCAAGAAGGTCAGAATCTTCACTTAAACACTTTCTTCTGTAAATGTCTTTAGTTCTTGAAAAGTCACCACCTTAAGTTTTTTTTTCTTGTAGTGTACAAAGTATCGAAGTTGAAGAGATTTCAGAGAGTGGAAGTATCTATGTTCAGTCTGATGGAGAACATCTTGGATTTCTACCTAGAAAGTTTCGGGTTTTACCAGGTGCCATCGACATGATTAGCTGATCAAAACCAAGAAAGTGCACCAGAAGAAGAAAAAAGACTAAAATTTTGTTTCAAATCATTATTTTTTCTTTTTGGTCTGTAGAGATTCTTCTTCTGAAACCATTAAAATATATTTGATTCATTGTTTAGCGAATCAGATTTGTGCTCGTGTTGTGTTGTGTTGTTACTATCACTATTTTCGTGTGGTCTCTGTTAACCACAAATTGGATACAAGTACAAAAAAGAGATCGCGTTTCATTGATGAATCACATTTTTTAAAAGCCAAAAAATGGTATCGTCTCTCTCCTTTCATTCAATCACCACCGTCAACCCCAGCTACTCCGGCGATTATGGCCGTTCATTTTCTCGGCGTTGTCGCCGATTCGAACAAACTGGAGTGAGTTGCAGAGGAGGACAGAATTCTACTAACGAGCCACAGACGAGTAAAGGAGGAGCTGAGCCGGAGAATGTTCTACTCAAAATCGCTTGGTACGGATCCGAGCTACTCGGAATCGCTGCTTCCGCTTTCCGATCACCGGCGTCTCCTCCTCCTCCGAGTGTGACAGGGTTTGAGGTTCCGGTTGATTGTTCGGGACGAGCCGTTCGTGTAGCTGTCGTCGACTCGATCAAACAAGACTTTAAGCGATCGTATTTCGTCACAGGTCAGTGAAAAAACATTTCTTTTTGTCTAAATCGGAATCTGGGATTTTGCTTATTTGTGAATTGTGATGATTTCAGGGAACTTGACGCCGGAGGTTTATGAGGAGAAGTGTGAATTCGCGGATCCTGCTGGTTCTTTCAAGGGTCTTGCTCGTTTCAAAAGGAACTGTACTAATTTCGGATCCCTGATCGAGAAATCGAATATGAAGCTCATGAAGTGGGAGAATTTCGAGGTAAGTTCAACTGTAAAGTGATGATCTTGAGAAAAACTATCGTCTTTTATATATTCATCGCCGGAGCTCCGTCATGGTTTTGCAGGATAAAGGAGTCGGACACTGGAAATTTAGCTGTGTCATGTCGTTTCCATGGAAACCCATTCTTTCAGGTATCTATCACATGTGTAAAAATTAGGCAGAACGTTTTGGATAACGTTTGAAACTTTTACGGTAAAGTCTTCAATGATTGATCAAGACAACAGAACAAAACTTTTATGTCTCCTTATCCAAATTCATGAGAAATCAAATCTACTTTTTTTTTACAGCAACTGGTTACACGGAGTATTATTTCGACACTGATTCCGGGAAAATTTGCAGGTAAAGTATTACCTATGAGCTCATAAATATCAAATGCATTATGCATAATATCTCTTTCAACTTTGGAAAACTTGGTCGTTTATGCAGACACGTGGAGCATTGGAATGTTCCTAAGATTGCTCTGTTTAAGCAACTTCTGAGACCCAGCCGTGGAGATTAACGGGGAGTCGGGGACACTAAACTAGCCTGAGGAAGAATGATGATGTAAATTTTAAACTGGATTTTTATAACAGTAAATACATTTTAAAAGAAACTTTCCTTCTGAAACTAATATAGGATACTGTAACGAACGCACCCATCGGAAAGGCATGCATTTAACTTTAAAATTGCGATCACATAAACAAATCCTATCCCTCACTCATGATAAAGGAACATGAACTTCTTCAGCATCTTCGATTCACCAATTTCTAGAGCAGCTTAATATATTACAACTTCCATGGTTATGTGATTTGGTTCACAAGAATGTTCAACCATCTCATCCATTAGTTCAAGCACCGTCTCGACCTGGTTCTTCTCCTTAAGAATCGATCTTAAACAAATAATTAAGATTAATCAAGATGCAGAGATTTCAAAAACCAGCTAATTAATGAAGAATGTACCTTAGACTTGCTAGCCATTTATTTATGTCTTTAACTCTAATTAGTACTATGCAGACGATAAACATAGAGTAACCAATTGACTAGAAGACATTATCAGTGATTGGATTACCTACTGTTACTTGACGAGAAGGAAAACAGCCAAGAGATGAAGTGTGGAGAGGAGTTTGACAAAGATGGCAGTCGAAAACAATTCAGACACATCTCACACAACAAACACTAATATGATAATTTGGAACAAGAAATGGACCCCAACCATCAAATGTTTTCAGTCACTCGCAAATGTATTATTATTACAAAACACCAATTAAAAAAGATTAACGACACTGAAACAATTTGAGCGTGAAGAAGAAATAAAAAAGAACTCTGCATTGCATCGAGTCGCACCAGGTATTTTGCGAGCTTGCATGTTTACTACACCTAAAACATGATAGAGAACAAAATGTAGACAAAAGTGAATATAGCAGGACCAAACCATAATGGAAACATAAGAAGATATATATATATATATATATATACCGGGTGAAGCTAAGAATCAGAAACAGGGCGGATAGCAGGACGAAACCGCTCTTCAGCTCCACTCTCCCACTCAACTCTTCGTAGCCATGCTTCCTCCACTTCGATGCGAAGATCATCAATTCTGTTTACACTCGTGGAGTTTAGTGGAAGCTTACGTAGCGCCGGGCAGTTTGTTATGCGGACTTTCTGCAGCCTTGGAAAAGAGAGTGGACTCCAATAGATGCTCTTCAGCTCACCCAAATAATCTAAGTGGAGGACTTCTAGCTTCCTAAAAGGCTCCAAATCGACACCCCTAGCTTTCTCTGCACTAATTAATTCTTCCATCTTTGGAGAGGTTTCGACGCTTAGGGACTCGAGATTTTCAGCATATATCAGCCAAGTCAAATCCCTTAGACGTGCGCATGAGACTAGCACCACAGCTGAGAGGTTCTTGAACCATTTATTGCTTGGAGTGATTTGAGACGTAGATGGAGAATACTGCAGGCTCCTTCTGTTTCCTTCCCATTCCGTCTCTGACTCTATGATATTACAGTCTGTCATTCCAAGTTTGGAAAGACTACCCAAAGCACCAATGGTGGCTGCAAATGATTCTTCTGATACTTCAAGTCTGTCGAGATATAAACCTTGTGTACGCTCTGCCAGTTTGCTTCCTAGAAAAGCTTTAAATACTTCAACATCAGCTTCGATAGTGATGGTCAGAAGTTTTAAACCCTCCAAAAGCTTCAACTTCTCCAGTAACGTACGATCTAAAGGAGCGGAACGATAAAATCTCAACACCTGCAACTTTAGTAATCCTGAAATCGAGCTGAGAGTTGGAAGATTGGATGTGGACTCCAAATCCAAGTGAATCAGTTCGATCAAATCTTGTATACCTTGCAAACTGTTTATCCTCGTCCCTAACAAGTTGAGATACCGCAAAGATACCAACCATTTTATATCGCCGGGCAACTCAGTGATACCAGGGTTGTGAGATAGATCCAAAACCACCAGAGTCGTGAGGACCTGAAAGAATCGACCAACAATATCTACCAACTTATTATTCTGAAGGAACAAGGTTACAAGACGATCCGGATTGGGAAATAGAGGAGTGTCAGCAATGCTCGCAATCTCATTGTTCATCAGCGACATCTTCGTCACGGTTATCCAGTCCGTTTCATATGGCAGATTCGTTAACCCAGCGTCCGTCTTCACAAGAAACCTTCTTCCCTCCCTAACTGCAGATACCATCCACAAGGCCATCTCATGGATCATATTATGCATATACACTTTCTGACCAGACTCATCATCCTTCAATAACAAGCCTGCCCCAACAAGAGTATTGATGATCTCAACACCTTGACTCTTTGCTATGTCTCTTCCGCGTCTTACCTCAATGATACCCTCACCGATCCAATACTCTACCAGCTCCTCTCGGTTGATATTATATGCCTTGGGAAATAAAGCACAATACTGAAAACACGACTGTGCATCCTCTTTCTCTAGATAATCGTAGCTTACTTTCAAAACACCAAACATTTCGTTTTCCATACCTTCCAATACATCTGGAGCACAACCCAAAGTGTCGAGCACTTGACCCCATTCCTTTTCAGTCTTTCTGGTTGACAGACACTTGCCAATGACTTCAAGCGCAAGGGGTAAGCCATGACACTTTTTCGCAATCTTTTCTGCGAGATCAAGCCTCTCACCAGTTAACGCGTCTCTTCTGGCATTTTGCTTTAACAATTTCAATGCATCTTCTTCCCCCAAACATTCAACTTCTATGTTCTCATTTGCCTTCATCCTTAGACAGACATTGTTAGAGCGAGTAGTGAACACGATTTTGTATTTTGTACCCTGCAATGGAATTCCGATATCTGATAAACTCACTCGCTCCCATAAGTCATCAAGTAACAGCACGAAACGGGGTTTCCAATCGTTTAGAACCCTCCGTATTTCCCTCTTTTTCTCCCTTTGTGAGTTTCTGCACCAACCCTCGTCACAAAGGCCTAATCTTTTGCCGATATCATCTTGAATCTTCCCGACATCTACATCTTTAGACACTTCAACCCAAATGACAACATCAAAATCACCCTTGAGTTCAACGAACTTGTTGCATATTAGAGTGAGAAGTGTGGTTTTACCCACTCCACCCATGCCATACAGACCCAACATTCTTATATCATCTTGCATAAGAAGTTCCCATGTGCTATGAAGCTTTGCATCAAGACCAAATGTTTGCTGGACAGGTTCTTCTTCTTCCGCGGAAGGAAGGGTTGGCGCAGCCACCTCTTTAAAATCTTTTGACAAGAGATTCTTAACTTCAATCAACATTTTGGGAATCTTTTTGCCACAACGGTAGGTTGAAATGGTCTTGAAGGAGCAATACCCACATGTTGACCGCCTTAACTGTACAGCGGAAGCTTTAGCAACCAGGAGATTGGTGTTGGTTTCAACGGTTTCGACTTTTGAACACCACGTCTTCACTTCATCTAGCGGTTGCCCACCCTTGAGTTCTACATCATCAACCCTGCGTACCACATCAGCTCTTTTTGCTTCAAGATACTCCAGGTCACTCCTCAACACGTTAAGATTATCATCAAACTTGGAAATGTAACCTGCATGTTTACCCAAGCATTTAAAAACTGGTTGAAGACATTGACAACATGCACAAATAGCCGAGACAATTTCAGCCATTGTGCTCAGGTTTCAGAAAGAGCAAGTTTTAAAATTGGAATGTAGGAATTGGGGAGCAGCAAGAGGGAAGCAGATCTCTATGCAAGAACATATTGTGTTGACTTTGAAACTTGCACGTTCAACTTGGTTTAGTTGCATTAAATTATAGCGATTGATGTCTCCGTGTATGAATAATAATTGCAAATTGATCTTCTACATAAATATATTGCACGTCATTATCCACGAATATGAATAACATAGAAACTTGTCTTTACCTACCGATTACAAAACTAAACAGATCAACATGTTATATAGTTTACACAAATGAAGGTTTGTATTCTCTATAAAAAAACAGAAGTCAACTCTCAGCGGAAATCAATCTTAGCTACAACTACAATTTATAACGCCCGTAGTTTGTAGTATGCAGCTCAATTTGCATTATTGTGCAACCATAACATCATGTTGTCCCTGTCGTTGTTATTTTAATGTATTTTGCTGTTGAAAGTTTCAGTGCAATATCATTCATTTCCAAGAAGCTAGTAGCTAATATCAAATTGCCATTCTTGGCTGTTACTTTCATGTAGTTTGGTGTCGAAAGTTTCGAAGTCAAGATAACCCTTATAGATAAGTTGTTAACATTTACCTGCGTGAGCACAAGCTTGAGCTTAAACAAGCTTCAATTCCAAGCGACGACCATCCAGTTCCTTGTAAAGTTCTGTATAATATAAAGAAAAGAAGCACATTGGGAATCAAGTATTCAAAATAGTATTTATGGAATCGATATCTAAGATTTACTTGATAAAAACGCAGAAATGAGGGAGAAGTTGAGCTGATTAGGAGGACGAGAATATGTTCTTGATTCGTAGTTCCGGCGATTTGTGTTTAGTGTGTTTCTAGAAAATCGAAGCCCGGAAAGATTTCCAGTTAAAACATCGCCGGAACTACGAATCAAGAGCATCCTCACCCAAACAAAAATCGAGCATTCCACGAAAATCGAACGCATTGTAGAAGACTATGGGACATCGATTTGGGGGAAAACTGAAAACTGAAAAGACGTTTCCCGGTTTATCGAGAAGAGACGTTTCCTTGATTGTTTGCAGATTTTGAAATAGATTTTGGATTTTGTTTCTCCAAAAACCACTTCATTAGCCAATCAAGTTTTTGAACAAATAGATTTCCTAAAATCTAGGGAAACTAGTTTTTAACAGTTTTTATCATTTTCTAAAAAGAAACCAAAAACCACAATTCATGAGTTTTGAGTTGTTTTCTTTCAAAAATATTTTGTGCAAAAAATCAAAAACCAAAAACCAAAAAAAAAACCAGAAACCATGTAAACATTCATGGCCCAAATCTTAAAATGGAAAGGGTAAAATAGTAAAAGGATGTAGGGTTAATAACCAAACCGGTCTAAACGGTTTGATATCAAATAACATAAAGCTCCAATCGTAGAGAGTTTACATATCAAAGAAGATTTTTAAATAAATGTACTGCTTATAGATATTAAAATATTGGCCGGAATCGCATTTGGACGAAATTTGCGTAATCATTCAACTTTCCTCTAACCTTGTATTATGTATACATGCATGTGAAACATTAGAGACATTGATTCGTGAGGTTTAAATTCTACCCATTAGTCTTGATGAAATTTTTACACATAAGGCTTTTAAGACTCGTGTTTAAAAATTGAGTACGACTGCGTTCCTGAAACCAAATTTGTATAGAGAACTAGACCGATGCAGTTCAATTTGTAAAAGCTGTTGTGCCATTGATGTAGAGAAGATAATTTATTTATTTATTTATGTTAAGCTTAGGAGCTAATAAGTAATAAGAATCATGTATGGAAACCTTGATACCAAAAAAAAAAAAAAAAAGTATGGAAACCTCTTTATTAGCTTCATCAAATCAAGGATGGCAATCAAGAACCCTAATTAGCTTGGAGATTTGTTGTAGTAACGAAATGGCCAAAGACTCCCTAACTCAATGATTTGTTATTTGGTCACTTGTGTTATTATGATATAAAATGATCTGTTCCAATAACCAAACGATGGGTCACGACTTGTTTATATATTATTTAAACTCGTGTAAACTATACAATACATGATGATCTGTTCGAATAAGCAACCGATGATCGGTCACGACAAGCTTATAAATTGTATTAAAACTAATGGATTGTGATATTTAATGAATATACATATACATTTTAAAAATGTAGACCAAGTTGTAACTTTTATCTCATAGGTTGCAGACTTGCAGTGGACTAATTCATCTAAAGCAAGCCAATCAAAGGTGTCAATGTGCTGCACAAAGATCTGCTTTCCTCTCAAACCCTAAGCACGATGGGAAAACATACCATTGTGTCGTAAACGTTTTCAAGAAGTTGAGAGTCAAGTTACCAGTCTCTCTCGTCTTCAGAAGATTTTCAATTGGTGGCTGAGCTAGCACAGCGTGATACTCTTGCTTCCCAAGCGCAATATGGGTAATATTCTCTTAATTTGTTTCTAATTTGTCTCATCTCTTACTGATTTATTTTCTGATTCGGGTATTTCGAGTTCGAGTAGAGAGCTTGAAGAGTAGAGATTGGTCTGAGATATTTATCTTTTTTGTTTAGAACCATTATCAACACATGTTTTGACAATAAACTTCACTAAAGCGTATCAAACTTATCATAACACTTTGTGCGCCATGATATATATCCTGAATCCTATTTGCATATGGATCATCCTTGCAATTTCTAAGAGTATAAAATATATTTTGAGTGCATAATCCATTAATGATTAAACTTTAAAGACATTAAAGACACGCGAGAGATTTGAAGAGGTATCATCAGCTGGTTTTACTCATTAATGGATTATGCACTCAAAACATGTCAATGGAGAAGAGGTATTAAACATTCTACATTAATAGGCACATAATGTAGTTTCAAAGAGTCGACTCAAAGACAAGGGGAAATGTCATCTTTACCCTATTTATCATCCTGAACCGTGACGGTTCTGCGGTTTTGTGGGATAAACCGCAATCAAATAAGTTTTTTTCACCTGGTTAAATTCCGATAGCAAAGAGTTCGGATCCGAAGGTGATTCTGAAGGCGATTCCGTATTGCCGATGGATGATACTTGGATCATGCTCTGTTGTAATCATTCGATTGCTTCACGATTTCTGTCTCAGATTTCCACAGTCGTGAAGCAATCGAATGATTACAACTCTAGTCGATGGGTGGTCGGTAGCGAGGCGGATCTTCAAATCGATCAGAGTTTCAACTCTATTCAGTCGGATCTTTCCATTTTCTCTTATACTTTTCCTCGCATTTCCTTCTCAAAAGTAGGAAGAAATTTATCAAATGATTACGAGCTAAGTCAAGCTGAATCCACATGGTCTAATTGTGTTAAGTATTGTTGTTTTTATCCATTGACATGTTTGGTTCTTTTGGGTGTATATAGTTTCCAAAATTAGGGTTGTTTGCCTTCGTCGCCAGAGGATTATTGTGATTTATTAGAAGGGATTTGTGCTAAGCGTCTCCTTTGTTGTGACTTAAATTCCGTTTTCAGCAGTAATCATTTGCTGGATTTTGCCAATTGACTTGTGTTAGTGTTATGTTCTCTGTTAATGTATCAGTTGATTAAGCCTCGATTACCTTTTTTCTTTCTCTTGAAACTTTTTTTGTTCAACATGGATGGTCTTAGTTATGATTATTATCTAACAAGAATTGTTTTGGTTCTCTCTTTTGTATTTGCTGAATTTAGTCAATGCTGGAATCAACAAAGCGGCATCAAGTGGAACCTCCTTGAACACAAAGAAGCTTGATGATGACAGTGACACTGAGAATTTAACTCGTGAGTATCTAATCTCTTGCACAAGGATTATATTGATATGATTTTATGTTATTAACAAAGAAATAGTAGTATATATATTGTATTTATGTATTCTGGACCGTAGTGATTCTATTAGTTGAACTCGTTTCCCAAGACTATAGCAGTCTCTTCCTAAGATTTTATATGAAATGAAACTTGAAAAAACGCAAAATATTTCATCTTATCACTTTTTTGTTTTTTGTGTTTGAAAGAGGAGTATTCACACGGCCTGGAGAAAATTCTGGAGGCTTTGGAAATGGAAGTGGAAAACCTCAATGCAATGATAATTGAGTTGTTGAAAAGGGTGTCGAAAGAAAATGACAGAGGTGTACAAACGCAACCTGAAGTCAAAGAATGGGTTTCGAGTGCCGAAAAGATTGCATCGGAGGCCAGTACTCTCCTTGATGATAGCATCTCAGAACGTCATAAATTGTCCAAGTGTGATGATTTTTCCCAGATATCTCCATCGACGCACATATATAATGGAAATGTGTGCATGAAGTTGGAAGAAGTTGAAGCTCTGAGATCTAATGGAGTTTTTAAAGTGTTGGTTGAGAGAGCTCCCTTGTCTCACGTGAAAAACATGCCCCCACTTCAAAAAATCGTTTCTAGAGAAATGTTGCTTGAAAAGGTATGGAAATGCCTTGCGGAAAATGAATGTCGGACTTTGGGTCTTTTTGGTGTGGCTGGAGTCGGAAAAACCTCCCTACTTACTCGGATTAAAAATAAGTTCGAAGAAATTGGGGATCTATCTGGTCTTGTGATCTTATCCGTTGCTGTGGCGTCTGACGAGGTCGAGAGTATACAAGAGGAAATCTGCAAAATATTAGGCCTAGGATGGGAAAGATTAACTAAAGAGCGTAAGGCAGAAAAAATATCGAGTGTCTTAGAGAGTAGGGGCTTTGTGTTGTTATTGGATGGCATACACAGGGGAGTTGATCTTGAGGAGATCGGAATTCCATATCCCAGCAGAAGAACAGGATCCGTAATTGTATTCACCGCTAGTTCTCTGGAAGCATGTGGAATGCATTGGGTTGATGATGTAGTAGAGATTACATGTTTGAGCCCAGAAGAAGCATGGGATTTGTTTCAGAAGACAGTAGGAGAAGCCACGTTAAAAAGTCATCCAGACATACCCCACCTTGCAAGAATTGTTGCTAGAAGATGTGGTGGTTTACCCATTGCTCTCAATCTCATTGGCAAGTCCATGTCACGCAAAAGGACTGCGCGGGAATGGCATCGTGAAGTGCATGTTTTGGTTTCATCCACCGCGGAATTTTCAGGCAGAGAAATTCCCATTTTGAAGCTTGCCTACGATAATTTGCCTGCTGAGAATATCAAGGCTTGCTTCCTGTATTGTGCTCTGTTACCCCAAAAAGTATATATAAGCAAACAAGATTTGGTAGACTGTTGGATAGGCGAGGGAATGATTAAAGATGAAGATAGAAAGATAGCCGAGATCAAGGGTTATAATATGATCTGTGATTTGGTTATAATGGGTTTCTTGATAGAGAATGAATCTGGATATGGTGTAAAGATGCATGACATGGTTCTTGAAATGGCCCTGTGGATAGCATCACAAGCAGCTGATTTCAGGAGGCGCGAAGAAAACATTATGGAGCTATACCGTACATTTTATCATCAGCAGCAAATGGAGAGACAATTGAACATTACCAGGATGAGACGATGGAGACAGTTAAGACGATTGGACTTTTTAAGAATGATGCCCGTGGCGGTAACATCTCCGTCTCGTTCCAGACTTGTTGAGTGTGTGGTTCAATAACCGGTTCAGACAAAACCGTGAAAACTGACTATCGTACTTCTGTGGTTTACATTTTACATTACATTTTTGTGCTATTTGTTTCAAATGTGGTGGTACAAACCGACTGCTTTACATAATCGCTTTATTTTATACTTCTTCTGTTTTACTATATTGTTCGAGGTTATTGCAAAACATATTAAGATTTATGGGCGTTATCACACTGTAGACATCTGTAATGAATCTATGGAAAAGGGCATTTAGCTTTAAAATTTGCGATAAAAAAAATGATGAATTTGCATAAATATGACACAAACACAAATCATCATCATTTGTTTAAGACAAAGGTACATCCTTGTCGGTTGGAGAAGCGACAGAGTAACCCTTCAAGAACTTCTTCAGCAACTTGGATTCACCAATTTCTGGGAGCAGCTTCATTAGAACCTCCATGGTTACGTGATTTGGTTCACAGGAATGTTCAACCATCTCATCCATTAGTTCAAGCACTTTGTTCTTGTCCTTAAGAATCTTAAACAAAGTATTGTACGTTTCCACGTTTGGTCTCACCCTTTTCTTCATCATATCTTCTTTCAGAGCGAGCGCTTGTTCCAAGTTCCCGAGCTTGCACAAGGCGTTAATGAGAATGTTGTATATCACTGTGTTTGGGAAGACCTTCGAGTGAGATCCCATGTCATTGAAGAGCTTCAACGCTTCATTCATTTCCCCAGAAGAGCAATAAGCTTGGATTATAGCACCATATGTCACAACATTTGGAGAAAAACCATCTTCCCTCATCTTCTCCATCATCTTATGAACACTTTCAAAGTCCTTGAGTTTGCCGAAATAGGAAGTGAGAGTGTTGTAAGTGACTGAATCAGGCTTCATACCTGCTCCTTCCATATCGGTTAACATCTCATAGACTTCATCTGCCTTGTTCTTATCACAAAACAGCCCAATGAGCATGTTATAAGCCCTCAAGTCAAGAGAGAATCCTGCTCCTTTCAGCTTCTCCAACATTTTAAGCGCGTCTTGGTCTCGTCTAGCTTGGCACAAACCAGAGATCAAAGCGTAATATATCTTGGCGTCAGGAGAGCATCCAGCTTCAACCATTTGGTCAAACCAATGCATCGCCTTCTCAATGTTATTGACTTTGCAGTAAGCATTATATTGTCATATAAGTAACCACATTCCTTTCCAAGCCTTCCCTTTCCATATCCATTAAGAAAGAAACCGCACTGCTCACTCCGCGATGCTTACACATTCCCTTAATCATTGTATTAAGAGTAACCACATCCGGTTTAATCCCTTCTTCCTTCATTCGAGACACAGCTGATTCGGCCACGTCAAGCTGTCCACCTCTGCAATACCCATCGACCAAGCAATTGTAAGTACTTGTATTAGGCACACAGTCTTCTCCCATTTTCATCTTCTCCAACAACTCCTCTGCTTCTTTTAATCTCCCTACCTTGCAGAGGCTGTTGATAAGGGTATTGAAATGGATCTCATCAGCTTTGATCACACTTCCATCATCACGCATCTGTTCAAATACTTTCAAGGCCTCGTCGACTCTCAATGACTTACACAAAGTGTTAATGAGAATCCCCAGAGTTGTTGAATCAGCTTGAATCCCCATTTCGTCCATCTCTGCAACCACAGCTTTCATTTGACCAATATCCATATTCCGTCCCAACGATGTCAAAAGCGCATTGAAGGGAGACACTTCCAGGGTAGCTTTCGTCTTCATCATCTTCCTCAAAGTTTCCCAAGCTACATTGGTTTGACCATTGTTACACAGTGCAGTGATTAAACGTTTCATCCAAACACGGTTTGGGGACAAGCCACGATCGCCGAATCTCAAAACCAGCTGTGTAATCTCCTCGTCTGTCACACGCCTTCTCTTCGAAACCCAGCCGTGGAAAACAATATCCACCGTTGATTCATTTGGCGGAAAAATTGATTCTTTTTCAAGCATTTCGTCGAGCACCTTCAACGCATCATCCACAAGACCACCTTTCAGAAGCGTATCGATGAAAACGTTACGCACGTGCGTGTTCTTCACGCTCGGATCGAGTTCTTCGTATAAGAGAACAGACTCATTCACCATTCCAAGACGTCCAAACCAGCTGATCAGGAACTTGGCGGCATTGAACGTAAGCGAAACTTTCTTCTCTTTAGCAGCCTCGTAGAGCTGTAGAAGCTTAAACCGCGAGTCAGTTTCTTTGCAAGCGAATTCGATAACTGACTGAAACGTGACGGAGAGAGACTCATCGCGGTGTTTCAGAGACTGAGATTTCTCGTTCAGGTAATCGAAGAAAGACACTGCCAATGAGTACGAACCCAAACGCCGCGTGATTTGCGAGAACACTCGAGGAGAAGAAGAAGAGTAAGATGAAATGAGCGAACCAAGGTGTTCGCTGGACTCCCAATCATGTTGCGGAATGTTTCGAAGATGCTCCAAAGATTCTTCAAAATCCGGTTTAATCTCTGCCAATGGATCAGATTCAGCTGAGAAACGGCGGAGAAGTAATGGACGATCGAGAAGATAAAATAACTTCCGGCGCCGGTAAACGGAGGAAAGCGCATTTTTCATCTTCGAGGTTGATGTGAAAGAAGAAGACTCTCACTCAATAGGCATAATTAACCCAACTTTATTATGGGCTATAAATGTCCTTTTGTTTATCATTTATGGGCCTTTAAAAGTAATAGGCCCAATTACATTTGAAGAAAGATTTTGAAAATTCTACGACAGCTGCTGAGATTCATTCTTATTTCATTGGTTTGAGTTTTTAAGACATACACATGGTAAGTATGTGTGTGGAAGGACGTGACTGTAATAACTAGACCAAACCTATGTCATTGGTTTTTTAGTCATATACACGTGTGAGATTACGTGAAGGAATTTTTTTGTTGTTGATCTAAATTGAAGTAGTTGAATGTAGTTGGCTAATTCCTCAACCTTTTTATACAACTCACATGTAGGATTCTTTCTAAAAAAAAGGGTGGGTGTGTGGATCTTGATAAGAAAATCACATCCGTTACGTTAATTCACCACATCTCGTCTTCAATGGATGGCCACGATTCTTCTCATCATCATACGAAAAAGAAGGCAACGAAAAATCCGAGGTTTGCTTTCCGCACAAAGAGTGATGAAGATATACTTGATGATGGTTATAGATGGAGAAAGTATGGTCAGAAATCCGTTAAGAATAGCTTGTATCCCAGGTAATAATCTCTAGAAAGTTGTTTTTGATTTGTTTTTCTTTCACACGTACGTGACACTTATGACCACATGAAATCGGAACTTGGAAATGAGATAAATCAAAAGGAGCTGTTATAGATGCACACAACACATGTGTGCCGTGAAGAAGCAAGTTCAGAGACTGTCCAAGGAAACGAGCATTGTGGAGACAATTTACGAAGGAATCCATAACCATCCTTGTGAGGAGCTTATGCAGACCCTAACTCCTCTTCTTCGCCAAATGCAGTTCCTCTCTAATCATTTCACCTAATTATATATATATTTTACCAATTTGTTTGTGTATAACATCAATTCAAACGTTCAACGTTTCGTATACTGCAACGAATAAAAAGCTTTGTAATTAATCATATACAGTATGTATGTCACTACTCAATACTGTATAAGAATTAGTCAAAGCATATTTTCTCACGCCATGTTTCTAAATTAGCAAAAATATGTTTTGACTTATTCTTTGGATTATTTGCCAAAAACAATAGTTTGGTTGTAAGACTGGCCAACACGTAGTTTAAAATTTTATAAAAGTGTAAGTATCTATATATTATAAGTTTATAACAAAAAGAAAGAATCCAGTCATAATTAATAAACAATTGCTAATTCATTAACAGTACTTACAAATTAGTAGATTAACTGCTATAATTTTGTACAATATCATATAAATTTCATTTAAAAGAAGATTGGACCAATCAAACAAGTAAGAATGCACGTCATGACCATGATGGTCCCATCCAAAACAAAAGAAGCGGATCTTTCCTTAGGATATGCATAATGGATGGTGTTTGTATTTTATTCCATTTTTGTAATAAAAAAAGGTCAATTGTACCTTATCAGTTTTTACTTTTTACCAAAAAACTATAGAATAATGTCACGCTCCGGCAATTAAGGTATTAACTATCCTTAAAAGAAAACAAATATATATATATATATATATATAGATATTCAACAAGGCCATAAAGGAGATAGAGAGAGATCTGATCATTTGGAAGTAAGTAATCGGAAGATCAACAGCAAGAAGAAGAAAAAAGAGAGAGAGAGAGCAGAATGGCATCAGCGGAGCAAAAGGAGGTAGAAGAAAAGGGATCATCGATCTCAAGCTTTTTGGATAAAGCCAAAGGTTTCATTGCGGAGAAGCTGACAAACATTCCGACGCCGGAAGCCACCATAGATGACGTCGATTTCAAAGGCGTGTCACGTCAAGGAGTCGATTATCACGCCAAGGTTTCCGTCAAGAATCCTTACTCTCAATCGATCCCTATTTGCCAGATCTCATTCATCCTCAAGAGTAACGCAAGGTTCTCTTCTCATTCTTCTTTCTTTTTTTTGTGTACCGTCTGATTTACACCAACCCCTTCATCGGACGAATCAAATGAAATTTGTTCACGTGTACGGTGTACCTAACCTATCTAGCCAAAAAAAACTGGTTTCAAAGAAAAAAATGAAGATATAATCCGTGCGTATTCCGGATCTACTCTAATATTTGTGTCACATTTCTTTAATGTGGGAACTTTGAGAATCTGTAAAAAAGGATTATTTGCATTATGTATTCGATCTAATGATCTACATAATATTTTATAGTTTGTCGACAATTTCGTTATTTTGTTAGTAATTTGTCTGCCTAAGGGTCATCACCGAAATGACCAAGTGTGGTTTTCTCACAAATGGTGTATCTTTCGATGACATATAACTTTATAATTGTGCGTTCGTTATTTATACGCGTTATCGTAACAATATTTGTTTATGTAAGATTGCGCACGCGTCATGTGTGATGTATGTTCATCATGTGCTAATAAAGCATGCTTGTGGTTGCTTATATAGGACGATTGCGTCGGGGACCATACAGGACCCGGGTTCGTTGGTTGGAGGCGGCACGACGGTTTTGGACGTACCGGTTAAGGTGGCTTATGGCATTGCGGTTAGTCTTATGTCGGACGTTGGCGCGGACTGGGACATTGACTATCAACTCGACATTGGATTAACCTTCGACATCCCTGTTATTGGTGACATCACCCTTCCTATCTCGACTCAGGGTGAGATCAAGCTCCCTTCCCTCCGCGACTTCTTTTAATCTCCGCCATGTCTTACTTTAAAATTATAATATAATTATCAATAACGTACAATCCATAAACAAAGACGATCGGATCGGAGATTTCTATTATGTTTTTTTTTTTTAAATTGGATTGTTAAGGACTTTTATGTTGATGTTGTTGTTGGATTGCTAAGGATTTTTACTGGTTACAAGGTGGTTGTCCCGCACCTTGTGCGGGTACAATATTTTTTAAATACAATTATTAATTAAAGATTTAAATAATATAAGTAGTACAACTTTTTATTGTATTCATCGTTTTTGTTTTCGCAAACTTCTTATTTTTGTAATCTTGAGGTGTCTTATTTTTATCTTCTCTTTCTTGTTCTTCTACGTAATATTCTTCATTTGTTTTGGAATTTTCTTCACATTCCATTATTTCTTCTTTCCTTTCTTTTTCCTCATGTTCGACTTTTCTTTTTCTTTTCTAAATTTTTCATCTTCTTTTTCACTGTTTTCTTTTCTTTTACTTATGTATCTATTATGTCTTGTTTGTGTCTTGCATATCACCTACCAATTCATTTCGATAGTTAAAATTTTCAATATTTTTGAAATAGATTCTATCTTTATATAGTTGAGGTCTTTTAAAAATTTATTAGTTTTGTTATCTTTCAATTCTGGATTTTCTTTAGTTGTTTTAGTTTTTTTTTCTATTTGTGAATGTAATTTTGAAAGTAGATATAAATTTCAAATAAATGATTTTTTTATTATGAAATTCTTCTGTAATAATTCAAGTTTTTTTAAAATACACCAAAAACTAAACCCTACCCCATCAATATAAACCCTACACCCTAAACCCAAACCCACAGTGTAACACCACCCCCTAAATAACCCAAACCCCACATTGTAACACCACTACCAAATAACAACCCCCTCCCCCCCCAATCCGCACACCTAAACCCACATTTTACAAAATCTTTTTAGATAAGTTTATTCAAATTAGGGTTTCATAAGATTTAAGTTGAAAATAAAAACGAAAGATGTACATACCACTAATTTTTGTCAATGCATTTTTTTTGAGTTGGTACCATAGTTGATTTCTTTGACTCAATTAGCTAACAAACCTGGAATTTACTGTTATAAAGGTAAAAGAAGTAGAAGTTAGATGCGATTCTTTGAATAAAATTTCCAGAAAATAACGAATAATCAGTTAAACATTAGATCTAATACAACTAAGATCTAGCAATAACTATAAACCTACATGACAAAAGATGAAATATGGAATCGAAGAATTTAGAACACGAAAAAGAAGAAACGAAATTCTGTTTATTTTGCTTGTTAAATAGGACTAAGTCGGTTGTAAAATCTAGAGTTTTTTTAAAATACCTAATTATTTGATTTCTTCCAGAAAAGTGGTGCGGTAATATGATAGTTAGGATATTTATTTAAGTGATAAATATAAATCGAGGAAAAAAGAAAAGGATAATTATCAATATTTAATAAGGAA
Source organism: Microthlaspi erraticum (assembly GCA_902728155.2). Taxonomy (NCBI): domain Eukaryota; kingdom Viridiplantae; phylum Streptophyta; class Magnoliopsida; order Brassicales; family Brassicaceae; genus Microthlaspi; species Microthlaspi erraticum. The sequence continues at coordinate 115,525 of CACVBM020000266.1, read as the reverse complement.
ATTAATAAGGAAATAATGAACTTTTATATAAAAAACGAAATTGTGAAATAATTAAAAAAGAAATTCAGAAGATTTAATAATAGATTTTCATTAAGGGCATCTTGGTAATTCCGCGGCTGAGAGTTAACGTGGTGGCTCCATTCATGAAAATCACTTTGCATACTAATAAATGTTAAATACCAATCACTTTGCAAATACTAAGAGATTTCGCACTAACCTTCATATGTGTTTTTCCGATAGCATCAACTCCTTCGATAGGAAATATTCCAGCTTTATCATGCCATCCTCCAAATTCTGAACCTGGTATGTTAGATTTTTCTCTTATTTCGTCTGGTAAATTTTCTCTCCTTTTTATAGTTATATTGCTCTGATATTTTATGTTTGTTGATCAAAAGTTCAAATCTTACAGAATCACATAGAAGGTCTTTAATTTTTCTCTGCAATATTCATTGGTCTTCTAGCTTCTTCCTTGTTAGATTCCACGTCATTGAGAGATTAGGGTTCTGCTCAGTCCTCCATGTCCTGTTTCTAATAAAGTTAGTTATATCAATCAATGAATTTATGAATATAACAAAGCCCATAAAAGCTGAAAAAACTTAATGTAGCCTCATCGTATTTGTAAAGTTTTTTTCTCTGATTCTGATTTAAAAAGATTATTAACATAGCAGATCATGTTAGGGACGAACCTTATTAGAGCTTTGGTTTTATGATGTTTAAGTTGTTTAAAAATATGAGAATTGTAGATACTTTTTTTTGTATCTTTCGAAGATGTCCCTCTCAGAACTTTCAGATTCCTTTGGTGACGAAACCATGATTTGAAAAAAGTTGAAGCGTAGACACTGAATTCAAAAGAAACAAAGATGTAGTTACGGATCTTTAAGAATCTTCATGAACAATAATTAAGATACTGAAAAAGAACAATATAGCATGATACATGAAAGCAAGAACAAAAGGAAGAAGATATAGTATAAAAATTAACATACGAAGAAATACGAACGAAGAAGAGGTTCTTGTTAGGTTATAGCTATCTATATATATATATATATTAGTTTGGTCGGTTATTAACGCTAGGTTTTCAGATAATATATTCTTATAAATTAGTGGCAATGAAGATATTTTTAAATTGATAAGAATTTTTTTTAGAATAAACTTAAGAAGCTTAATTTTTAAGAGTAAACTGATCTTATTATATAAAGCTGGATGCGCACGACGTGGTTGCGACACGTAGGATTTTTATAAAATTCAGGATCGCGACATGTGTCACTTTTAAGTTTATGTCCGTTAAGATCGTGACACGTGTCTTAGAAAAAAAGAGAACTTAAAAAAAAATTCCAGAATAAATGTTAATTAAAAAAAACGAAATTTAATTTAATCTATTATATCAAAAAGGAAAAAATAATATTTGCCATATCCAAACAGAAAAAGGTTTCTCATTCATCAAATTTTTTATTATATAAAGTTGGATGCTTTTAGATAAAGGAATTTTTTTAAAAAAATTAATCCATTACAGTTAAAAGAAATAAAAATATATTTGTCATATCCTAATAGAGAAAGGTTTTCCATTCATCAAATTAATATTATCCAAACAAATAATAAAATCAAAATAATGTAATAAATAAAATCTATTTGTATAATGTTATGTAATCAAATTAATATTATCCAAACAAATAATAAAATCAAAATAATGTAATAAATAAAATCATATTTGTATAATGAAATAAATAATGTTATGTAAACTAAATTTCATATAACTGAATAGGTTACTTGAATCCCTATAAAAGAGAGTCAAAGTTTCTCAATCATAAATTCATCAAAGCAAATTCATCAGAATCCCTTTGATTCTATTTCTCCAATTTAAAAATCATGTTTTTGACAGTTTTGCGATACATATGATTTTTATAACTCACAAAATTGTGACATTTGTTTTAGAAAAAAAAAATTATGAAAGTATGAAGATCGTAACATGTGTCATAGAATAAAAAATAAAAAATTAATATGTATAAGACTAAATAAAAATTAGAAAATCAGATAAAAATAATTAAAATGAAAAAATAATAAATCCATTAAAAGTAATAAAAAAACAGAAAACAAATAATTTAAATTCTTTTGTTACATCTATTAAGAAAAGGAAAAAAATGCATTTCGAAAAGGAAAAATATCAATATATATTATTTATAATGGTATGAGGCAAAAAAAAATTGAGAAAAAAAAATATAAATAGAAAACTAACAAAATAATATTCAAGCAATTAACTAAAATTAAAAAATTATAATCGATATTCTAATTTTAAATAGTTTGATTTTCAATTTTTGTTAGGTAAAAAAAATTGAAATAAAGATTTCATCAATTAAAATCTCTTGAATGGAATAATAAAAGTTTGATTAATTAATCAGTTGATCAGATTTAGACATGTGTAAGTGTTTATGTATTGGATAAAAATAATATTAAAACAAATTAATTCATTTTGTCATATCATAAATTCAAAAGAAAAATCAATTATAATAAAAATGTAAAAGTATTACCAATTTTATTTTATTTAAATATTTTTATCGGGTTTTCAATATTATTTTGTTTACGTTTAAAAATGATCAAATTTTGTTTAATATTTTCCATGCTTTTATTATAAAATCTTAAAATATACCCGCGTATACGCGGGCCTTAATCTAGTTAATAATAAAAATATATAAAAAGAAGATATTATAAAAACACAAAAACATTATACAGTATCTTTTTAAAATAAATAATTTAATTTGATTAGGATAAATTCTATAATTTTTTTGCGTTAATTCAGAAACAAAATAACTAAAAAACGGAAATTTTCAAGATTTAATAATAGATTTTTATTAAGGGCATCTCGGTAATTCCGCGGCTGAAAGTTAACGTGGTGCCTCCATTCGAAATTCTGACTTCGCAAATAATAGTATGATGTATGTTTCCGTGGTTTGGTTTATTTATTATTTTATAAAATGCATGTATCTAGTTTCTGTCATGATGTCGAGAGATATAAACCACAATAGTGTGAACTTTAATTTGGTCGAGAATCCATTGTTATTATGAAAAATATATAAAAATAATCAAATAGTAATTGAGTTTACACTTTACACAAAGTAACAAAAGGGGGTAAATGTATGCATGGATGTAAGTTGTTACGAGCTAACCGTAATTTAGAAAGGTTATTAGGAGCAAACTGGATCTTAATTCATACAACTAACGAGACTGGCCAGTGGCCACATTTTGGAATTTTTTTTTTTCATCTTGTATAAAACTGTTTACACTTTACACCAAACAAGTTTTCTCGAATATTCGGACGTTTGAGCCAAAAGTCCAAGTTCTAATGAGCTGGCGAAATCTAATTGGTGAAATAAGCATATGCAGCGTCTACATTTCTCCCGCCCATGACCGTTAAAATCAGACCCAATTTACTACCATTCCCATTTTTCCACTGCAATTATTGAATTTTGTTAGTCGTTAGGCCAATGACATTAACTCTCTTTTACTTTCTTTCCTTATTTTCCTGTTTTCTCTTGAATATAAAAGTCAACATTCTCCATTTCTATGTTTGGTTTATATAAATGACGCATAACCCATAAGTAATTAATTACACCTACAAGAAAATCAAAACGCCATGACTAATTCAGATGCTCATCCGCTAGCTCCGGCCACCGTACTTCCGGTAAGCAACGAGTCCCTCTCCCACAACAAGAACGCTCTCGGTCGTCGAAGAAACGGAATCAAATGCTTAATCTGCGTCACTGCCACATCTCTGATACTAGTCACGATCGTGTTGACTTTGATCTTCACGGTGTTCCGAGTCAAAGACCCGATCATAAAACTGAACGGCGTAACAGTCAACGGCCTAGACTCAACCATCGGGACTCAGATCCAACTGTTAGGCACAAACATCTCGTTGATCGTCGACGTGTCTGTCAAGAATCCGAACACGGCGTCGTTTAGGTACTCGAACACCACAACGGATATATATTACAAAGGAACCGTGGTGGGAGAAGCACGTGGACCGCCGGGGAAGGCGAGAGCTCATCGGACGGTGAGGATGAACATGACGGTTGATATAATGACGGATCGGTTACTGTCGGATCCTGGTTTGGCTCGAGAAGTAATGTTGTCGGGTCTTGTCAACGTGTGGAGTTACACTAGGGTTAGTGGTAAAGTGAAGATATTGGGGATGGTAAAGAAGAACGTCACGGTTAAAATGAACTGCACGATGGCTGTTAACGTCACGCGACAAGCGATTCAAGATGTTGAGTGCAAGAAAAAAATCGATCTTTGAGGTTTCGGTTTCCAAAGGTATACGTAATTAGGATATTAGTTAACGTTTTTGAGCATTGTGTTAACTTGGCTTTGTTACAAAACTTTTTTGTCATTATTAGGTCAGCATGATGGTGATATATATACGAGTATGTTTCCTAGAATTTCGAACTCATGCATTTTTGCTAGTTAAACTATTAGTAATTGTTTGAATTATTTCAAATTTACTTGTCCAACCTCGTGATTAGTTTATGTATTAACTAGCAGTTTTCAAACATTGGGTCTTTATTACGAATTCCCAAGAAGCAAGAACGTTTAGGAATGGAATTGAGAAGCCTTGAATCACACACAAAGCGAATCAGAACAAACTTCAACGAAATGGACAGCGAATGAGCATGATTCTTTTCTGTTTGGACCCGTCTGATACGAAATTGACAAATACTATTGTTAAACAGTCAATGTTACAAGGCTCGAACACATTCAAAAATAAGGAAATTTAAAATTATAAACAAAAATAAACAAACAATATTCCTTGGGGTTGGGCCACTTAATTAATAAAACCTTGACAAGAACCTTATTAATAAATGCAAATTTCAGTTTCCAAAATTGTATTAAATGCATCATCTGCAATTTCCACCCACCTCTCACTCTCTCTTCTCCTAACTAATTAATTTAAAAATAATTTTCAGAAAATTAAAAAATTAAAATCTCTATCACACTTTCTTTCACTCTCTCTCTACCACATGGACCCATTTTCTTTCTTAACCATCAAATGTCAACCGCCTCCTCCTCCTCCGCCGTCTTCCTCTTCCACCCTCCTCTTCCACCGTCGCCGCCACACGCTCCCACCCACTCTTACCTCACAACTCTAGGCTTTGGCTACTCCATAGCCATAGCTCTTGGTTTCCTCGTCCTCCTCTCCACCGTTCTTTTATCCTCCTACATCTGTTGCCGTGACTCTCGCCGCCGCACGACCGCCGTTGAATCTACCGGTGATCGTGGCGGAAGCGTTATACTCCCCCGCATAATCTTTGTCGCCGAAGAAGACAACGATCTCGAAGCAGGTGACGTCGTCGTTGGTCTCGATCAAGCCGTCATAAACTCCTACCCTAAGTTCCACTTTTCCAAGGAAACATCCGCCGCGTCTTCCTATGGATTTGGCGGCGGAGGAGATACGACGTGTTCGATCTGCTTGTGTGAGTATAAAGAAGCGGAGATGCTGAGGATGATGCCGGAGTGTAAACACTACTTCCATCTTTGTTGTCTTGACGCGTGGCTTAAACTAAACGGATCTTGTCCTGTCTGCCGGAACTCGCCGCTTCCGACGCCGACATCTACGCCTCTCTCGACACCTTTGTCGGAAGTTGTGCCGCTCTCGCAGTACGCCGCCGATCGGAGGAGAAACAGAAGATGATATAATAATCACATAGATCCCTTCGCCTAATTAGGGTGAGAATTATTATTTTTGCTCCGTTTCATTACAACTTTACTGATTTGTAATTAAACTTTCCGTCAAAAGTGGAGTTTGGCATTAATACCATCGAAATTTAATCCAATTTGAATGATTTGCTTCCCATATATTATCCTAATCAGTAATCTGTAGACGTTACTATTTCTTTTTTTCCTATCAATATGAGCGGTTCGAAATCAAATATGCGGTCGTGTTTTGTTTTGTGACATTAATAAAGGGTTTGAGTTTGAACAGTCTGACTTACTTTTCGTTTGTTTTTTCACCAATACTTACTTTTAGTTAAGTCTTTTAAATGTTGGAAATATTGATGTTTCTAAAGTTGGGAACAAGAAGACTTAAGATAGTGTAGTTTTATTTTTTTCCCGCAAGTAGTTGACCAAGTTACCGTCGTAGACTCGTTGGTTCAAATATAAAAAGGTTGATTTAAAAATATGGATTATGGTTTTAAACGACAAACCCATGGCCATGGTAAGAATCTTGCTTTCTCTCTTGTGGTTAACTGCTGAAGCAATAAATGTTTCCGCATAATTAATAATATACGTGAGTTTGTCGAGGAAAAGAAAAAAGAATGTTTGTTTAAAGCGTATACACTTTTATCTTCAAAAATGTAAATTGAATTAACATAGTTGTGATTGTTACGTTTCATATACGTCGATCGCAACATACCTGGATTTTTAGAAGCGTTTGGTTTCAAGCAATTCTGCATTCTCTCTACGTGACCTAAAGTTTTTGGCTGATGGTAGTGTGTTTTTTTTTTTATCTTAAGGCGCACGTTAGTCATAAATACTATAGAGGTTGAGTAGTGTGATTTGTGAACATATGGATTATTTGTGTTTTTGAAATATTTGTTATGTCACGAGGAGTGTGACTGTGTGAATGTGTTAATTGACTTGGACTAGTCCACGAACTCGCTTTCATTTCTCGGCTATATATTGTGCCATTGTGGTGTTGGTTGTTGGAACTAAGTGGTATATATGTCTTTGTAATGAAGTAACTAAACTCAATCTGATTTTGATTATTAAAACCTTGTTTATAGGTTAATCACTGGGACCCCCATGTACTTTACCTTCCCCATTAATATTTTTAACATTCGATCTAGAGTCTAGACGAGGCTGCACATGTTTTTGGCTAAAGAAAAGACTTTATAATTACTCTTTCTTTTCAGATTGTATGTATTTAGGATTATTCGATTATGTAACTTCACAATTATATTTGATCGGAAGCCGCTGATTGAGGGAGAGAGTTTTATTCATCGCTGACGAAAGCCAAGCGACGGCGTCGTTTGAAGCTTCATAACCAGCATTATGTTTGAGCCGTCCATTTCGCAATCCGACAAGGACACGTGTCCTGAATCCACTCGTGGTGTCAGTTAATGGAAAGGTATGACGCCCAACGCACCATCAGCGTTTCCCACCTTTTGGTTGCCTACACGTTCGAGTCTCTACATCTCCGTCAACCAAACTTTAACGTCCGTTCACCAAAATACTAACGCCGTTAACAAACCTATTTCAAAATATTCTCCGGACACACGCTCGGGTCCCAAACCTCAGGTTCGTGGTTATAAAGCGTCGTGTAAACCTATTATTTCTCTTTGCATTTTCCTCCTCTCTTTCTCCACGTTGGGATAATTTGAGTTTACTCTGTAGAATTTCAATTGAAAAACCAATGGCGGAAGAAATCGAGAAATCTGTGCCGGCGGAGGAATCTCTGATGGAGAAGATTGCCGAGAAGATTCACCATCACGATTCGTCGTCGTCGTCTGAATCCGAGTACGAGAAACCGGATTCGCCTTCGGCTGTGAAAGCGAAGATCTATCGTCTCTTTGGAAGAGAGAAGCCTGTTCACAAAGTTCTCGGTGGTGGAAAACGTACGGGTTTTACCTCTTTTTAATCTCTCATCTCCTCTTTCTAGTACATTTTCTCTGGTTTTGATCCTCATTTTCTCATGCGTTGATGCTTGATCTGCAATATGAAGGTCTAGTTACTCGTACAGGATCGGATTTCTGATGATATGATGTATAAAATTAGTTTTAGAAGCGAATTGCGTTTAATTGTTCGGTGACTATCCTGTTCAAAATACTTTGTTGCACCTAAGATTTGTTCCCGGTGCGAAATGGAACCTCATGTGATTCACGAAGACTGGAATTTGTAGGGATTATGTTGATTAGAATAAGATGAATAGACGATTACATGTTGAAGTAATTTTGCTACACCATTTTGAAGAATGCTTGGCTTATATTATGTTTTTTGGATTCTAAGCTTTGATGAATTTGAATCTCTGCCTGTATGTTTTGGTTTGTTTGCTAGTCCTTTTCTCATGTGGTTGCTTTAATTCTTCTTGTCCAATGGCTCTTTGCAGCTGCTGATGTGTTCTTGTGGAGGGATAAAAAACTGTCAGCTGCTGTTCTTGGCGTCGCAACTGCTATTTGGGTGTTGTTTGAGCTCGTTGAGTATCATTTGTTGAGTCTTTTGTGTCACGTTTCGATACTCGCTCTTGGAGGCTTGTTTTTGTGGTCCAATGTCCACACATTTATTAACAAGTAAGTTTTAGAGCCTTTGATCATCATGTTAATTACTAGATGTTTGTTCTTCGTTTGGTTTCTCAAAACCTTTGTTGTTGCAGGACTTCACCTAAAATTCCAGAAATCCATGTTCCTGAGGAGGCTTTCGTTGTGATTGCTTCTTCCTTGAGAAATGAAGTAAACCAAGCGTTCGTTATCCTACGAAGCATTGCTTTAGGAAGGGACCTGAAGAAGTTCTTGATGGTATGTTCAATCTTTGGTACTGAAACAATCTAGAAAGCAGTCAAGTTCGTATGAGAAGTTAGTTTCATATCTGATTGATAATGTTATCAGGTTGTTGTGGGTCTATGGATCATATCGGTGGTGGGGAACTGGTGCAATTTCCTGACACTGGTGTACATATGCTTCGTGGTGTTGCACACAGTGCCATTGATGTATGAGAAACATGAGGACAAGGTTGATCCATTGGCAGAGAAAGCGATGAAGGAGTTGCAGAAACAGTACTTGGTGTTTGATGAAATGGTTATTTCTAAGATTCCCATTGCTTCTCTCAAGGCGAAGTTGGGTTAAAACAGAGATGTATGTGTGTTTTTTGGTTTGCTTAATTTTTCGTTTAAATCTTTTGACCATGTGAAATTGGTGGTCATATTTTGCCGGTAATGGCCCACATGTCTTTTTATCACATTTTGACTACAGTTCCTTTTTTTTTTGTTAATTCGAAAACGATTTGCCTTTTTGTTTGTTTCTGCTTAATCATGGAGAATACTTTAGTTCATGATATGTTTCGTTTTGAACTTCTGTGTATTAACTTGACCTATTCAAAGCTCAACCTGTGAAAACAAAATTCAGATCTATTTATTCGATTTTTGGGCCTAATTTCAGTCCTAATTCCAGTATAAATTTACCAAATATAAAATGTGCGTCATTATATCTATTCAGTCTTCTCGTTCATAGCATACATCGTAAGAAAACAGCTTCAGATTATTTTTATTTTCCTCAAACTTCTGTATATATAGAAGAAAAAAAAGAATCAATGGAATAAAGTTGAGAGACAGAGAGATAATTACAAGGGAAAAAGCAAGAGATTCAGAGTTAAGATTCCTATAAAACGTGTATATGTATACACATACCCATATCAGGGTCAAGCGAGTAATCTCGAGAGCCTTTGATTACTATCCGATGATGTAAGAGGCACCGTTGAAAACTCCGAATCAGATTGGTCATAACTTGGTCTCTGCATCGTAGTACTAGTCTTCTCTTGGTTTTTGATTGCTGCTTCTTCTGCTTCTCTTCTCTCTCGCTCTTCCGCGTCTTTAAGAAGAAAATCAACCCACATATCTGCAAAAGACTGAGCCAGAGAAAATAGACAAGAAAAATCAATCAAATGATCTTTTATTTTCAGAGTTTCTTTTTATATTTTTTGAATGAAGCCACTGCTGGTACCTGATTATCTGAAGCTATATTAGGATGTGAATCCGGCGAACCACCACCACCACCACCACCTAAGATGCCACCGACTAAGCGGCCCGGGAAGCCTAATACGCCTCTAACAACACCTTTGCCGGCGGCTCCTTGTTGTGCCAATCCTATTCGCTGTTTATCTTCCTCTGAGAATCCCAGCATTCGCACCATTAAGTCCAATACCTACGAAAATATATTAAGAGAAATATAGTTGATTGAGAGGCTAAGTAGAACAAAAAAGATTTTTAAATTTTTAGTTCCACAAATCTTACCTCTTTACTGTGATTCTTTTGGAAGAATGTAACCAGTAACTTGATAACAATACGCCTGAAGAAATAAAATATGACATGAAGATCAGAGTTTGAATGAACAATATTACTGTTGGTACAGCATGTAAATAAAAGTTATTGGCCCACCTATCAACGAGATGATCGGAGTCTACTGACATTCTATTGAGCCTAGTCATGCTCTGCTCAAGAACACGTCTTACTTTTGCGTTGTCTTCTTCAACCTTGCTTACTCTGTTTTTCCATTCTGCTGCAATATTCTCGGCGTGTAACAGCTTAGATATGACTTCCTCCTTATCTTTCTTTGATGACTCTAACCGCTCGTTAACATCCTTAAGAAACAGAAGAATGACATTAATTGAAATCCGTATGACATATTATATAGTTGACAAAGGATATAATTAGAGACTTTACTTGCAAATGTGCTGAGAGTTTTATCGCCTCTTCTTTAGCCACTGCAAGTTCTCGTTCAAAATGCTCCTACAAAACATTTAAGAACCGGAATACATAATGAATCAAGGTTACACCTCAAAAGAGGAAAACTTCAAATTTCATTATGATTAGTAATACCAACCTTAGCTTCAATCTCAGCATAGTACTGGCCAAGAGCAGTTTGAAGATTTACAAGTTCCACATTTTTGGAATCTATTGTTCTCAGACAATTTGAAAGCTTTTGATTTAAGTCTTCAATTATACCCTTCGACTTCCGGATTTCATGGTCATTGCTCGACTTGAATTCCTCCTGATTAGCCATCGCCTGCTTCAGAGTTTTTTCTAAACTCAGTATATGAGACCTTTGATATTCATTCGTCTGGCGGAGTTCTTCAATCAATCTACTATCTTCATCCATTTTCTCAGACTCCTCAGTTTCCTGTAAAATATACCAAGAAGAGAAGCTTATCTTAAGAATTACAATCATAGGACAATGGGTTAACGTTGCAAAATATTGCAGGTAAAGATTCTGAACAAGCTTTGTATCATAGAGTTTGTAGGAAATTAGCATTGAGATAAATAACCTTTTCTAACAGATGTTGTTTGAGCCGCTTCAGTTCTTGCCTTGCCTTATCCTTTTCTCTTCGTGCTTCCTCCAAATCTTTTTCCAGCCTCTGTAAAGTTTTCTCCATATCTTCTTTCCCAAGGAAGCTTTCAGACTTCTCCTAATTATACATGAGAAAAGCAGAAGAAACAATAAATGCTTGTCCACAAATTTTACTTTCTTTTGGTTAAAGGAACAAGTGGATCAAAAGTTAGAATTAAAGAACCTTTGTGCCCTCTGGGAAGAGTTTGCTACTTGTTGATCTCCAGCTTGCTTCCAAAGCAGCCTCTAGTTCACTTCGTTTCAACTACACAACAGAGAAAAATGTAGATCAGTTTCAGAGTCCGAAGCTCAGAGAAAAACTAGAAATGAAAAATTCCGTGTCAAGAAAATAAATATTCTGTACAGCAATAAACCTTAAGCTCATTATTTTCCTTCTCCAGAGCTTTGTTAACCTCTTTTAGATTTTCTATGGAAATTCCAGCAGCGTGCTGCTCCCGACCATTCAGCTTCATATGCAGTTGTTTGATTTCAGCTAATTTTGCATCCAATTCACTACGTACTTTACTAATCTCCATGATCGTCTGCACACAGTTGGAATAATGTCTGCTCATTAATCAGATTAAAAAACTGTAATGTAAGAAATGGCAATGCCTAAGTCACCACAAACTTACTTTTTCCTTATCTAACCTCAAAGACTGGAGTTCCTCCTTGAAAGACTGATTTTGTTTCCGCTCCTCTGATAAAAGCAAGGTGAGTGAGAGAATACTAGATAAGAAACAGAAAGAAACAGCCAAGCTACTAGTGCTGCTATATACCTTGTAGTGAAATCTGCAATTTTTCTAATTTTTCTCGCTCTTTCTCAAGCTCTCTAGCCTGAGCAGATGCCATTGACCTCGTTCTCTCTTCAAGCATATCTGCAAACTCCTAAAAGACATTCAGATTGTTGCTTAGATTTTTGCAATACCAGAGTAATCTATGGCACTTTCATTACAGAGAAAAAGGTATACGTAACACCATAATATTTGTATCTAACAAACAAATTTTTTTATCTTAAGAAAATGGTAAATTAAACAATCGAGATACCTTTTCCTTTCTATGTGACTCAGTATCGTTGTCTATCCCGTTTTGTTTCGAGGCATTGCCATTGTACATATGGTTTCGACTTTTCCAGTTTGTTGGGGATTTTTGTGACCTGTTGGGTGAATGATCACTGTTTCCCTGAAGAAGACTATAAGTTAGTCTAATGCTTGAAACCTTAACCTCGTTATCACGAGAAGCATCAGTTTCATCCAATACAACATACCATTACAATGATAGCATTATTGTTTGATGCCCTGGAAAGATCTGTTCTAGCCTCTTTAAGAGCGGTATTAGTTGAAGTCAGATTTTGCTTCAATGAGCCATTCTCATTGTTCAATCTGGAAATCTGATCCTGTAAAACAAGTGGTATCTATGTGAGGAAAGAGCACGAAACCAATGTATAGAAAAACATGAACGTCAGTATTTGGAAAGCGAAATGCAAAACTCAAACACATTTGTTCACCTCTTTTTCTTTTAACAGAGCTGCATAATTTTTCGATAGAGCTTTGATTTCAGATTCTGATTCCTGAAGCTTGTTGATCTCTGCTTTATATCTCTCAATCTACAAAGCAAACCATTCCTCAGAGTTTTAACACACAAAACCCAACTTAGACACAAGCTGATTAAGCAACATTCCCAATATACAAACGGAGGAAGAAGACGATTCCAAAATGACCAATACCTCGTTATTAACAGGCGATTCGACTCCATTGGCCATCGGAGACCTCGATACGGACCTGGAGTACCTAAATCCGTTAGAATTCCTCCGATCAGAGTCAGGGACATGACCAACTCCGTTGGTAGAACCATAATTGGTGAGATCTTCTTCTTCGTCGTCGTCATCGTCGTGCACATCGAGCGCGATCTTGTTCAAATTCTCCTTCAAATTCGCAATCGAACTCCACATAGCTCTCTAAATCTCTCTCTCACACGCACACACACACGGAGCAGCTCGTGTAACAACGCTGAAAAACCGACAGAGTCGCAGATTCCTCCCCCGAGAATTTATCAAAAGAGACAAAGAATCTTCCTCTGTAAGATTGAATTGAATTTCAATTTTATCGCGTAAGGTAGATCCAAGTTACATCAAAGGTGGATTTTGCAAAATGTTTTCATGATTTAAGATGTCGGATCAACTAATTGGACGGGTCGGGTCATCGAGGATTCTATTGAGTCTCTTGTCAAGGCCCGATAGTATTGGGCCTCGTTTACAGGATAACTTTGGGCCTAATCCACATCCGTTGATATTTAATCCCGACTCCAACGGCTATGATAGATCGCATTAGCCCTAATACACGATCTATATAAACTCATCTAAAGACACTTCGTCTTCCACACCTCTTTTAGGGTTTGTAGCCGTTTTTTCTTCGATCCGATTTTGTTTATCTTTCTAGCTTACTCGTATCATAGGAGTATTATTTAGTTTGATTACGGTGTGATTTAATTTGCTGAGATGCGATGAAGAGTTAATTTCGGAAAGTTTAATAGATCGCATCGCGAGATGATAATCCGATTATATTATGGTTCGTATTCGCTGAGCATCGAATTCGTTTTTTTTTTGTTTTGCAAATTTATGTAACGAAGGACCTATGGGTGATGCGCTCTAATCAATGCGTACTCAAGCCAAGTTTACCTTCGGAAATACATATCGGAGATTGGTGGATTTTTCCGTGGTCTGTGGTTTCAATTCCGGATTTCGGTTTTTCATCCCTTATGGATTGGGTTTTCGATTACAATTCTGATTAATTTTTGTTTGATTATTGAAAAGCGAAGGACCCAGCAGTGAAGCAAAATGCTCATGAAATGAGGCTTCTCTAACAATTTTAATTAACCTTCGCAGATTTAGTCTCCAAGAGATCATCGATGATCTGTTTTTCTCCGCGGATCGTCACGAGTTCTTGGTGTATAATTTGATATGAGATTTGAGTTTTTTTGTTTGCTTGTTTGAAGTTAGAAAAGCAGAGATTGTGTGTATCGGCTTAGTGCGATCAATTGCGCTTTGCACGAAAGATTTCTCTGCAAAATTCGATTTGGGGCAGATGGGCAGTTGTGATTCAATGTCAATTGAATAGCTCAACAATCATCTTCCCCACAATTCTCATTAGGTCAATTCCTTCGTGAACATTTGTACCAATCTAAACTTCGATGTTTTGTTTTCCATTTTCTTCAAACAAAACAGAAATTGATGCAGGGATTGTGTGTATCGGCTCATTGCGATCAATTACGCTTTGCACGAAAGATTTCCCTGCAGAAAACAATTTGGGGCAGATGGGCAGTTGTGATTCAATGTTAATTGAATAGCTCAACAATCATCTTCCCCACAATTCCTTTATTTTAGTTCTTCCGTGTAGATCTGTAACATTCTCTCAGGACGCTAAAACAGTATGTTGGTATAAATTGAAAATATTGATGATTTTGTGGCGAATAAAATTAAAATCAAGAGGACGGTTAAAAATATTGTATGGATAAAGAACGTAAATTTTAAATTAACCTGAGTAATGCGGTTAAAAAGGAATTGGAAAGTTTTTATGTTCTGTTTTGTTTTAAGACAGAAGTGTTTATGTTCATGTTTTTATGTTCTGTTTTAAAACAGTAAGACCAAAGTTAAGTGTTCATGTTCTGTTTTGTTTTAAGACAGGTGTGTTTCATTTTCTGTGTTTTTAAGACCGAAGTGTTTATGTTCTGTCTCTTTTAGATCAAAGTGTTCATGTTCTGTATTTGAAGGCCGAAGTTAAATGAATTGGAGTGTTAACCTGAGTAATATGCGGTTTAAAAGGAATTGGAAATACTAGTTATTAACTCGACACGGTTTTTTTTCGAGATCAAAGTGTTCATTTTCTGTTTTGTTTTAAAACCGAAGTATTTATGTTCTGTTTTTTTTAAGACCAAAGTGTTCATGTTCTGTTCTTTTTTAGACCAAAGTGTTCATGTTCTGTTTTGTTTTAAGACCTAAGAGTTCATGTTCTGTTTTTTTTTAAGACCAAAGTGTTCATGTTTTGTTTTTTGTTTTTTTAAAGACCAAAGTGTTCATGTTCTGTTTTTTTAAGACCAAAGTTTTTATGTTCTGTTTTTTAAGACTGAAGTGATTATGTTCTGTTTTTTTTTTAAGACCAAAGTTAAATGAGATGAACTTGTGTCTTTCTTTGGAGTGTTAACAAAACATTAGCTGTCGCGATGTCTGCACCCAATGTCCATGAATCTGTCTGCATACAGACAAAATAAATATCCCTTAGCGATGCAAGCATCAAAACTTATTTGAATTCATCAAGGAGTTAGCAGCTTCCACTGAAAGTGTCTCCGGACTCCGGCTGTTGTTCCAATCCATCTTTATACCTCCTCCTCCTCCTCCTAGATAACTCAAACACTCTACTCATGGAGACTTGGAAATTCGAAAAAGTTATACGGAGGAGACTGCATAGAAATCCGACGCCGGCAAAACGGGATATTTGGGCTTTCAAGTTTCAAATTGATATAGTTAAGTTAACTCATACGCGCATATCGCCCATTCGTTAAGATAAAAGCCCATCCAATTGAGTACGTCCAATTTCTCTTATTCGAAAATATCTGCCGTTACAGTTTAGTGCCAGAATTTAACTTCTTTAGCCAACATCTGGAAGTATATTAAATGTGAAACTTGGAGATACTTTAAAACCATTAATGAAGATGCCCCCTTTGAGGATAATCTAAAAGTGGTTTTAAAGTCAAACATTAAGAGAAACTGATTGACCAACATCAACTAATTAACGACAGACTGACAAAAGAACATGTGGGACAAACAACCTTATTGCATCTCTGTCAATGAAGTTTTTTTACTATCAATCAACATTTCCAATAATAGAGTTATCGTAACGTATGAAAACCAGTTGATTTTCACACGCTTCACCACGTAAATCGCTCCGAAAAATAAACAACATGTGTCAAAGACTCCAAACCAGCAAACAAAAGGAAACCAGAATATAAGGAAGACAAAGAGTCTACAAAAAAACAATTCGATTCAAAATCTGTGAATTTCAAAATCCAGAGAAAGGTTTTTCACCTTTCCTCAAAACTGGGTTTTGTCAATTTCTGGATTTTGGGTTTCGAGCATTGAAGCTTCCTCAAAAGTTCAAACAATGGCGGAGCAAACGAAGAAGCGATACATTACAAACGAGGATCTGAAAAAGCACAACCAACCCGGAGATATATGGATCTCGATTCAAGGCAAAGTCTACGACGTTTCCCACTGGGTTAAATCTCATCCCGGAGGCGAAGAAGCGATCATCAACCTCGCCGGTCAAGACGTCACCGACGCCTTCATCGCTTACCACCCCGGAACCGCATGGCACCACCTCGAGAAGCTCCATAACGGTTACCACGTGAAGGACCACCACGTGTCCGAAGTGTCACGTGACTACCGGCGATTAGCCGCTGAGTTATCGAAACGCGGACTCTTCGACAAAAAAGAACACGTGACTCTCTACACCCTCACGTGCGTCGGAGTCATGCTCGCAGCGGTCTTCTACGGCGTCGTTGCGTGCACCAGCGTCTGGGCCCACTTAATCTCCGCCGTATTCCTCGGTCTCCTCTGGATCCAGAGCGCTTACGTCGGCCACGACTCCGGCCACTACAACGTCGCAACCAACAAACCGTGTAACAAAATCATCCAGCTTCTCTCCGGCAACTGCCTCACCGGAATCTCAATCGCGTGGTGGAAATGGACGCACAACGCTCACCACATCGCCTGTAACAGCCTCGATCACGATCCAGATCTCCAACACATCCCAGTCTTCGCCGTCTCCGCCAAATTCTTCAAATCGATGACGTCACGCTTCTACGGCCGGAAACTGACATTCGATCCTCTGGCTCGATTCTTAGTCAGCTACCAACACTGGTCGTTTTATCCGGTGATGTGCGTCGGAAGAATCAATCTCTTCATCCAAACATTCCTATTGCTGTTCTCTAACCGTCACGTCCCCGATCGAGCCTTGAACATCGCCGGAATTCTCGTTTTCTGGACATGGTTCCCTCTGCTGGTATCATTTCTACCAAATTGGCAAGAGAGGGTCGTTTTCGTGTTCGTGAGCTTCGCCGTCACGGCGATTCAACACGTCCAATTCTGTCTAAACCATTTCGCGGCCGACGTTTACACCGGTCCGCCAAACGGAAACGATTGGTTCGAGAAGCAAACCGCCGGTACGCTTGACATATCGTGCAGATCGCATATGGATTGGTTCTTCGGTGGGTTGCAGTTTCAGCTGGAGCATCATCTGTTCCCTCGGCTGCCGCGTTGCCATCTCCGGGGAGTTTCGCCGGTAGTTCAGGAGCTTTGTAAGAAGCATAATCTCCCGTACAGGAGTCTTTCGTGGTGGGAGGCTAATGTGTGGACGATTAGGACTTTGAGGAATGCGGCGATGCAAGCTAGAGATTTGACTAATCCTGTTGTGAAGAATTTGCTTTGGGAAGCTGTGAACACTCATGGCTAATAAAAGGCTGAGAAATCAAAAACCTAATGCACAGATCAGTTTGATTGGTTTTTGTACTTTTGTTGATGCTTCGTTTGTGGAGTAAACTTTCTTCTTAATTATGGAAGAGGTGTATTAGTTTGAATTTTAGATTGTTGTAACTTATCGCATGATCATAAAATTCATATTTATTTATTTTGTACTCAGGTGTATTTTATTCGAATTTGACACTGTGTGTGAATGAATTGTAAATGACACCACCCAAATAAAATATACACCTTTTTAGTGAAGTTTACAGAGTATACCTTTTGTTTGAAATTTGAATAACTTTGTAATCTTGATTTGAAATTACTGAAACTGTGTGCCTAACAAAAAATCTAAAAATCTAATCAAACTATTTCTAATTGGTGCAATTTCAGTAATGGGCTTTACTTTAGGCACCTGAAGCCCTAACCATTAATGGACCGTCATATGATAATTCATTTTCGTCAACATTTTCAGAAATTTCGACGGTCTTAATCGTTGACGATGACAAGTCCGGTTATCGTTATCCATGAGGAGAGAAACTTTATCCGCAGAGATTTTTCCTGACCTATCCTCGCGTCGCGCCTTCTCGTCGTCTTCTTCTCAATCCAACGAAGCAGGCATATTCCTCTGCTAATCCCTTTTGCTATTCCTTTTTTGTTCGTCTCCGAGGAAATCTGATAATCGAAAACATGTCTGCCCTAGCTTAAATCCTTAATTTCCTTCCCGCTTTTGCATAATCCGATGGCATTCCTTGTTCGTTCGCCGGAGATACCCACCGTCTCGGCGAGAATCTTCTCCGATTCGAATTCGAATGCAAATCCTCTGTTTACGAGGCGGAAGGCTACCGTCTCCGCGATTGATGCGAGAGATTTGCCTGGTGTTGTGAAGAATCGGAAATCGAGATTGTACGGGAAATTCTCGGCTCCGGTCAAAGAAGACTGCAAAGTTAGCAGAGAGGAAGAAGAAAACAAGCAGAGCTACTACGTCAATATGGGTCACGCCGTTCGTTGTATCAGAGAAGAGTTTCCTTCTTTGTTCTACAAAGAGCCCAATTTTGACATTTACAGGTTTGGGGATTCGTCTTTGTTCTTCATTTCCAATATTACTTCCTTTCTTCGTCACAGAGATCAAACAACTGAGAATCTATTGAACTCTTCTTGATTAGCTATCTTCTGCTTCAGGGTACTGTTTGTGTGTTTGATCTGTTCTTGATTAGCTCTTCTTGTTTGATTTGATGTAACAGGGATGATATTGTGTTTAGAGACCCTATGAACACTTTCATGGGGATTGATAACTACAAATCGATATTTTGGGCGTTACGTTTCCACGGAAGGATCTTCTTCAGAGCACTCTGCGTGGACATCGTCAGTGTTTGGCAACCGACGGAAAACACGCTGATGATTCGATGGACTGTTCATGGGATTCCTCGTGGTCCTTGGGAGACTCGTGGTCGATTCGACGGCACTTCAGAGTATAAATTCGACAAGGATGGGAAGATTTATGAGCACAAAGTCGACAACATAGCCATTAACTCGCCTCCCAAGTTTCAGATGCTCACTGTTCAAGAGCTTGTTGAAGCCATTAGCTGCACTTCCACACCGAAGCCTACGTATTTTGAGTTCGGAGATTCATCATCATCATCATCGCCGGATGCATATTAGTGTTGTGTTTGTGTATAGTCTCTTTGTGTGTTATAGATAGAGTTAAAAATGCGGTGTGAATAAAGTTTGGTGTGTGTAATATAGACGAAGAAGAATGAAATAAAACAAAATTAAAGGAATCACTTAAAACCGTTTTATGCGTGTAATCAAGAAAAAAACCTATATACAATTACACATGTTGGAGTACTATTTTTAAACCTCGAACCACATTGTAAATCACCTGAATCATTGGACAATTGAAAAGAAGATCGCAGAAATGATTTCCAAGAGTAAGTTGTTGGGTTGGGGCCAATGATTTTCGGCCAGTAAACCATGATGGAAACAATGGGCCTTAGCACGTGCAAATAATCAGGTCCGTTTCGACAGCTAAGCCACACGTGTGGATCTCAGGCTGCGAAGCTGGTTACTGCTGACGTGTCCGCCAGCGTTTCTTTTCGTGCAAATACAGTACCGTTGACTGGTCTTTTTGCAAGGTTATTTCCGTCATTTTTCATTTCCTAGATCCACCTCCGTTATAAGTTGTGGTTAATTAAATGCTTGCATAGAATCTCACCACAAACATTTTAACTATTTAATGTGTTATCAACTACCGCAATAAAAGCCTATGCAGGACATGTGAACCTTTTTTTTAGCAATTTTTGGAATTACAAATTGATTTTTCAATGTATAGGAGTAGTAGACAATAATATTAATTAAGTGTACTCTCAATTTCTGCTGTATTAATTCACAATCAAGCCAGCTATAAGTTTGGTTTAATTGGTCGTATTGATAAATTTGGGGTTATTAGTCTGAATATGTTATTTAAATAAATGACAAAAAGCATAGTGCGTCTTTCCCAAAGTCGTTTTCTATATTCGTTGTTACTCAGAAAGGAAAAATGCCATTTGAGTCCTTGGAATCGCTTCTACTTCACTCACCTTCTTCTCTCTCTCTCTCTCTCTTTCTCTCTCAAGTTAGCTTAGCAGTCTCACCAGAAAGCTAAACCTCACATCACAAATCCGAACAAACATTCACACAGTAATCGGAATACGGTGTGCCGTAATTTATACACAAATCGTTACCGTCTGATCGTTTAATTCGCACGGTTTTAAGATTTATACATCACCGGAGAGAAGAGAAGAAGAAGAAGCTAAAATGGAAATGGAGAATTCGGGAACGGATAATCCGGCAATGACCTTCGACGAGGCTTCCATGGAACGCAGCAAAAGCTTCATTAAGGCATTACAGGTTCCTTAAAATTCCAATCTTTCTCTCTCTTACTCGTCGCTCACCGGATTTTTTCCTTTTTGTTTCTGTGTAATTAGATTACAGAAAATAGCATCTACGATCACAATAATTGAGTTTGAGCTAGATCCATGATCTCGTTGTAGCCTATAGCCGTTGAGGTCCATGGTAAAAAATTAGGTGCTCTTCGCTGTAAATTTGTGGAATTAAGTGTGTAGTTATATAGATGGGACCGAGATGATGATTGTCGGTTAGTGTTATCACAGTTCTTCAAGATTGCATCTGGGTCAGTTATAGATGCAGCCAAATGGTTGACTATTAGTTTTGACTTTTGATCTACCATTTAGCTTTCTGATGCAGAGTTTCATCTTCTTGGATTGTTTTGGCTTACACTTTTATGTAACTAATCTTACGTAACAGGAGCTCAAGAACTTGAGGCCTCAACTTTACTCAGCTGCTGATTACTGTGAGAAGTCTTATCTACACAGCGAACAAAAGCAAATGTATAATCTTTGTTTTAAACTACTAATCATCTTTGAATTCCGTAGCTTTGATTGATGTATGTGTTACCTTTCTGTTAAGGGTGTTGGACAATCTAAAGGACTACACTGTGAAGGCTCTGGTTAATGCTGTTGATCACTTGGGAACTGTAGCTTCAAAGCTTACTGATCTTTTTGATCAGCAAAATTCAGATATATCAACTATGGAGTTGAGAGCTTCTTGTGTTAACCAGGTAACAAAAAACTGTCACACTCCTCTCTTTTTGATCTTACCTTTTGTATACATTCTTACTTTAAAGTTTGTGTATCATCAGCAACTGCTTACATGCCGGACGTATATAGACAAAGAAGGTCTTAGACAGCAACAGCTATTAGCAGTGATCCCAATGCATCACAAGCATTACATTCTTCCCAGTAAGAGTTTTTTCTTTAGCCGTTCTGTTAAATCCATCACTGAAATCTGAATCTTTTTTTTTTTCATTTATGGCTCTTGTTAGATTCTGTTAACAAGCGAGTACACTTTAGTCCTCTCAGACGAACTGACACAAGACAGAATCATTATCAAGCCATATCCCGTCTTCAACCTTCAGGTGCAGTGTCGTCCTCATCTTTTACTACTTCTTGTGAAAATTTGAAAACTGTTGAGTAATGTTTGGTTTGACTCACTTAGATGCCCCTGCATCGAAATCACTCTCCTGGCATTTAGGCTCATCAGAGACTAAGTCGACCTTAAAAGGAACAAACACTGGTACACCAAGGTGAGTCCACTTAAAAGCCTTACTACTGTTTCGCACTTTCTTGATAAATAAACAAACTAACACATACTATTTATTGTGCAGCTCCAGAGATTCAAAAGCTTTCGCAAAGACATCTGGAGTGTTCCATCTCTTAGGTACGAGAAACAGTGAGATGAACAAGAGTCAAAAACATAGCATTTCTTCAATCTAGTACATTGATGATACATTGAAACTCATGCAGGTGATGAAGAAAACATAACAACCAAGAAGCCTTTGGTCGGTGGTTCTCAGGTCTCAGGTGTTAGTGTTCCTGCAACATCCACCAGCACAAGGCAGACATACGGTGTTGCACACAAGGTACATAAAACAAACATCTCACTATTTTTAGTAGTTAATTCGATTAGATTAGATTAGTAAGATGCGTTTATGACTTTATGTGATCGAGATGTTTGATGAGACGAGTTTTTCTTGTTCTTCAGGATGTTGAGGTTCCTAAACTCATGACGGCACACAAGTCACTTGACAACCCACGACGAGAGATAATTCGAGCCCCTGTTCGGACCAAAAGTGTCCTATCTGCCTTCTTCGTCAAACAGAAAACTCAAAAGCTCAAAGCTGGTTACGTCTCTTGAAAACACAAAACTATATCGACATTTCAATATGATACCACGTCTCTTTTGTTTTAACAACACTGTTTTTTTCGTGTAATTATCTTAATTCCCACATAGATGGACGAAGTCAAACAAGGCATGGTTATAGTTTGTCATTAACGAAAACTATGTAATATTTTAGATCAATGTCAAAACCATAATAAAAAGATTTCGTACAACTTATTAGTCAACCTCGTATTAGACAAACAGCAATTTAACCAACACAGAACAAAAATGGCTCAAGATTCAGAGCTTGAACCGGACACTAGCTCAGGCTTCAGAGCTTGTTCATATATCAGTATCTTGGAGCTGCACCATAACAAAACCAAGCCAAATGTTACACAAACGAATTGAAACAGTACCAAAGCACCTTTTAGAGTCAAAAGATGTATTACCTCCACCAATCGTTGCTTCAGGCAACCTCTCTATTGAGTACTTGCGCTGCGTCACATACATGATCGGCACACCAGGAATCTACAAAACGAACCAAAGAAGAAGTCAACATCTAAAGATATCTAAAACAAAACATAAAAGTATTTGACATATCAAACAATCTTTACCTTCCGAATCCTTCGCTTCAAGTCTCTATCACAAGTACCCACTATGAAGCACTTATGCTGTATATAAACAAGAACAAGAATATCAGATAGGATCCGATCCATACACCAAGAACCATGAGACAAGAGCAAGAAGGAAGCATTTACCTGAGTAACTCTGTTAACGAGACAGTCATCAGCATATGTCCCTTTGTGTATACAAGGTAGTCTTTCAAAGCGTGGATCTTTCGCAATCCTGCCAAAAATAACCAATTAAGAATCCACAGGACAAAAACAATTATACTAAAAACCCTACGAAATCTTAAAGGGTTAGTTTTACCTTAGAGCGACACGATACTTCTGACCTAACTTCTCTAGCTCAGCCATGACGCAGTCCGTGATAATAGGGGTGCCTTCAAACCCGAAACAATCAAATGTCAACAAGAGCAATGATAAATTCATAACTAGTGACACCTAACAAAGTTCAAGTAACTCACATTTTGCGTACAAACAGTCCAGCATTCCCTTCTCAAGATCAATCTATAGATATAACAAAAACGAGATTCCCATCAGGTCCACGAAGACAATAACACTACACGTTCTGATTATAGCTATGTGGTAGAGAAAGGAATTGAATATATATATATATATACACCTTATTCTGGATTGAGAAGTTGATGAAGTTAGTATCAACCAAAACTCGGTAAGGAGGACCAATACTAGAGTTGTGAGAGAAGAACATCCCTGCAGGAACATTCGGACTGATCCAAAAATAACCCAAAAACACAAAATCAAATCTTAATCCTAAACAAACACAAAAATTCACAACTTGGAGTAAAGGTTTAAGCTAAGCTTACACATTTCTCGGAAGTTCAGTGAGGTCCTTCTTGTTTGGATTCAGAACCTCCTCTTTGTATCTAAACAGAAATAAAACGGAATTAAGAACCTCAAAAACAAAACAAACGCTAAAAATATCAAATTTCAAGGAAGAAGGATCGTTTTGCTTACTGCTTTATAGCTTTGTGGCTTATCGTCTTCTTCATGACAGCAAACTTTTGAGGTTTCTTCGCCCTTCCCATATTTGAATCAAAAACCTAGAACGAGGAAGAGAAGATGGGAAGCTAAAATAAGCGATGCGAGCTCAGAATCGGCGGAGGCGGAGAGGTTTTGTGATTTTTCAGAAGGTATCAGAGACGGAGACCGACATTGAAGAAGACGAACTAGAGATATACCTATTTGTCGCGAAAAAGCCCATTATTGATACCCATCTAACTTAATGGGCCTAAATTACATGACCCATCTTTATTCTTCCAAGCGATTTTTCTTATATCACGTGTTAGTTTAAGAAACGAGGAGAAAATTCCAGATTCTTCAAAAGGACAAGTTGTTGAAGGCGAGAGAGAAAGATCTGGAGAGCTGAAGAAACATCTTTTCCCTCCAAATCATTGTCGTCTCTCTATATAATTAAGAAAAATGTCTTCAGATTTTTCACTATCCATAGTGAAGAAACCGCGATCATCTGAATCAGAAAAGAAACTAAATCAGAAAGTCTGCATTTTTGGTTTGTTCAGAGAGCTTCGCAATTCGCAGGAACTGAGTCATCGTGAGAATTTGTGTGGATTGGTTTCTTTGCGCCTCGATTCCGTTTCTGTAAGTTCCATCGCTTTCCATTCTGATTCTTATTTTGAGAAAGGGTCTACTAGAATTCAAATTTCGGTGTTCTATGCAATTGTATCATTTTCGTTTTGGGAGCTAGCGCGAGTAAATTGGGTAAATCTGAATGATTTGGTGTTCGATCATTTTGAAATTTGATTTCAATCGGAAGTTCTTAGCTAGCATTTGTGTGTATATTATTAACTAGTAATCGTATTCTTCTGCTGATTTATGGAATTGGAATTTTCTGCAGCCTCATTTCCGTGTATCGGAACCGGTTTTCTCCAAGTTGATTGAAGATGATGCCAATGTACAACAACTCGTCACAACCAGGCCAGACGAGACCACAAGGACACTATCACCACCAAGGGTTTGGGAACCATCCTGTGCCATGTGAGCATTGTCCTACTCCATCACCGTGCTATGGGAGCTGCATCCATAGCAACTTTCCTCCTGTGTACAACAATGCTTACTGGCCTCCTTGCTATCCCCCACAAGTACCGTATCATCCTTGCTGCATGAACCATCCCGGGTTCCAGCCTCATGCGTCTCATGCTACTCCATTTCACGCTCCTCCGTTTTATGCTCATCAGCCATTTCCAGGTTGTTATCGACCTAAGTATGATTCTGAGAAGGATGTGTCTGGGAAGCATCAGTGTGCGAATTTTTCTCCCCAGATGTGTTACCCGAAGAATGACAGAGGCGTTGTGATTGAAGAGCATGAGCCGGAGACCGAGAGAGGAAACCAAGGAGAGGCTGTACTTCCTGTTCGTCAGCCCGCCTGTCCGTACCCGATTCTGTGGATTCCTCATGAGAATGCTAGGACTCAGGAGCATGGAGGTTCTATTGGGCCAGGGAGCCATGACAAGCCTACTGCTGATGTTAAGGCTCCTGAGAATATGAAGGTACAGAAAAGTGATCCCAAGTTTCGGAATGGCTTTTTTCCATTTGACGAGAGCACCATGAAGTCCTTGATTCAGAATCAAGACAGGCAAAGGTTGCAGAATGGGAGAAACAAGGAAGGCCCATTTGATTTCAGCAAGCTGAAATCGTTATTGCAGGGTCTAGATGGCAAGGAAGCGAAGATCCAGAAGATCTGCGGAGGAGAAAAGTTCCCTGAGGAATATCCCTGTGGATAACCATCTGCAAGAACCAAGAAGTATTCCTGTGAAACTATTGGAGAACCATCTGCCAAAACCAACAGTGCCTACCAAAAGGATTGCAAAGAGCGAGCCAGTGGAGAACACAAAGAAAGAGCAGCCTTCGTCTGCACCAAAGTCATCCAGGTTGCCTCCTGTCTGTCTGCGTGTTGATCCATTGCCAAAGAGGAAAAATGGGGGCTCCAAATCGCTAAACCCTAAGGTCGCATCCCCGCTGAGCTCCAAAAAGGCTGAATCAAGGAATGTTCCTGAGGCTCGTAATGCTAAATGTGAAGAAGCTAGCAAAGAGGTGAAGATCTCCAATGGAAGCTTAAATGCAACAGGAACAGAAAGAGAATCAGTTGAAAGCAATTCTAATCTGCAAGGAGGAGCAAACTGTGAGGTTTTTAGGCCCTGTGAGAGTACGGGGATCAGAGAAAAGCCTGTAAAGAAGACTTTAACAGAAGAGGAAGCTGCCAGGATTATCCAATCTAGATACCGTGGATATGATGTGAGAAGATGGGAGCCATTAAAGAAATTGAAGGAAATAGCTACTGTCCACGAGCAGATGGGGGATGTTACAAGGCGTGTTAAGGCGGTAGAAGATTGTATTTCTACCGATCAACACATTGAAGAAAAGGAGATCATAATTTTGGGAGAAATGGTGATGCACCTTCTGTTAAAACTAGATTCTGTCCAGGTAAGGCTTGAGAAATGGTGATTGATACTTATGATCTAAGTAAATGTTGTTGTTCTCTGAAATAATTGGTGACAGTCTAGAAAACTTCTGTTTTTCCTGCAGGGCTTGCATCCTAGTATCCGAGAGCATAGAAAATCCTTGGCTAGAGAGCTCTCAGACATTGAGGATAAGCTTGACTCCTTGAGGAACAAGAGCAGCGAGGAGAAGGAGGCTGTAGAGGAACAAGTGAAAGTTACCTCTGAGACTAGTGATTGTCCAGTGAACTCCCACAATCAGCTTGAAGAAGAGAACGAAATGGTATCTGACTCGAATACAGAGAAAACTCTTCCTCCTTCTCCCGAGGAACAGCCAACTCTTCTCATGAATCTAGCAGATGAACAGCTGGTGGCAGAAGCAGAAGAAGGAACTAGATTGTCTGAGACCTTAGCGACAGATCTTAAGCCAGCTAGTGAAGCGAGCATGTGTGAGGTGGTTGCTACTTCAACAACCATACCAGAGAAAACTGGAGAGGTTGAGGCCGTTCTACCAATCAATAAGTTAGCAGCTGATGGAAATGAAGACACAATGATGAAGCCTGAGGAAGACAAAGTTATGGTCGAGGAGACTCGTGGACCAGGTTTTGAAGGCTCGGAAAATGCCACCGGAGTCTCTGAAGATGTGGCCAACAGGTCTGAGAGTGAAGAGGAAAAGGGAGACAGTGGTACTGAATTACCTTCGGAGAAAGTTGTGGAGCTTTACGAGCCACCTGTAGAAGTGACTGACGGTGAAACGCAGCTTCTTTCACAAGATTTACCATCGTGTACTAGTGAAACGGAAACGACTGCAATGGACCCTGAAACAGCGAGCCAGGAGGAGACTAACGTTGACAACTCGTGCGATCACTCCAAAGGCATAGGCGAAGAGACTTCTGATGAGCCACAAGAAGAGAAAGCGCAGTCTCCAGAGTCAGAAGTCATTGTGAAAGAACAGCTTCCAGAGGCAGAAGTCATTGTGAAAGAACAGCCTCAAGAGACAGAAGTCATTGTGAAAGAAGAGCCTTCAGAGACAGTAGTCATTGAACATGAAGTATCAGAAGAAACCAAAAAGCTGATAGAAGAGAACAAACGGTTCAAGGAAACGATGGAGACGTTGGTAAAAGCAGGCAAAGAACAACTGGAAGTCATATCGGAATTAACGGGCCGGGTCAAAATGCTAGAGAAGAGTTTGTCACAGAAGAAGAGGACTCAAAATGGACGCCGCAAGCTTAACCGTAGAAAGCACGCAACCAAACTTATGTCTGAGAGTGAAACTGAAGCCGTATTGTAGTAGCCACCACACCAGAAACCTAATACGTTCGCTCTTGTATCCCCAGTCCGAGAATTCGTAAAATTGCCTTTTTGTTTACATTTGTAAATCGAAATTTTCATTGTTGTCGTTTATTCATGTGGGTAGATCTCATCTTTCCCCATTTTCATGAATTCCTCCGTCTTTTGACCAACTCGCATTTCCTCTTGAGATATCATCTCACTCAAAAACTTCAAGAGATTTACAAATCCTAGAAGATTCAATCATGGTGAAATTCAGGCCAGAGGTTTCTGTAGGGAATTTGGTGTGTTAAGTCTCATTCAATTCTCGGCCCGTTAGTAATTTTAGTGTTCACAAATTCAAATGGCCATATTAAAGTTAGTAATCACGTTAAGTATAAAAACAAATAAATATACGCCGCTAAACGTCAAAATTAATTATCTACACCCATGACGATTATGACTTGTATGGTGAGTAACGAGAATGTGAGCTCATAGTCTCATACTATAGGGAGGGGTGGGGACCATAATACAAAGTAAATTTCATGTTTACTTTTATTACATTTAATTACCTTGGTAGAGTTAAGAGAAAGATAGAGAGGCAATGAGTGTGTGGTTCGTGCGGACATAAGTCATCCTTTTCATGCCAAATCTCACTCTTCAATTTCTTTTTCTCATCGTCACGTTCCTTTGTCTATTAGCCGCCAAATATTCGTCCCTCCCTTGTGGTCCTGGTTCACGTCCCAACGCTCATTTACAGTCATCTCCATCATATCTTATGTGCTTTCTCATTACAAAAACAACAATAAACAAAAATTAACATGTGTAAGCAAGAGAGAATAAGTCATGATCTAGTCTCACTCTCGCCTTATCGTTGGTTTAAACCAAAAAAAAAAAAAAAAAAAAAAGGGAAGAGGAAATGGTGATAGTGTTGGTCATAATAAGCCTTAGAGCCGTAGACTAGCATTGAAATTTGAAGGAAGGACCAGGAATCTTGAAGCATGGCTATTTTCTGATACGAATGATTTATATAATAATCGTTTATTAGCTGCCATTTTAGCCTCATAATCACTCTATTAGCCTACTCTCAATCCCCAAATTCACTAGCAGAATTCGCTTTAATCCACCCACTTGCATATCCATCAAAAGTTACCCATTTGGAGTATAGGTTTGCATTTGACACATCTATTTTCTGATACGAATGATTTATATAATAATCGTTTATTAGCTGCCATTTTAGCCTCATAATCACTCTATTAGCCTACTCTCAATCCCCAAATTCACTAGCAGAATTCGCTTTAATCCACCCACTTGCATATCCATCAAAAGTTACCCATTTGGAGTATAGGTTTGCATTTGACACATTCAGAATTTATAGAACACAACAAAAAACACTGTGATTATTCAAACATTCAAAAGTTGTTTGAAACACTATAAGATATACAAAAAGAATTTTCTGACTGTTTTAAATCAGTCATGAAACAAAAAAAAAACAAATGAAATTAGAAGCTATCATTTTTCCTACTGTAACTATTCAATGTAAACTCGAAATGGGGAAAAATATTTCACATTTTATAACTCACACGCATTCTCTGCCACTGACTCTGAAGTATCTGAGAGAGATATTTCCCCTTGCAGTAAAGAAAAATCTATGGCTTTGTTGGGAAGAAGAAAAAGTCAGAGTTAACTCGTAGAATTTGTCGGGAGAGAACAATCATACAATAATTTTGTAGGAAACATTTACACTATTAAGAAAACAAAGAATTTTGTAGTATATGACTTAATCATACAATAAACAATCATGCTTATGTCTGTACTAATTAACTAAAAATCAAATCACGTTTTTTTGTTTTTGTATAAATGGTAAAGAAAGATGGAGGATTTTAAGGATAAGCCATAGTGATCAAAGAATTTAAGGAAAGGAAGAGAGAAACAAAGAGACGACTCTTGAGTCGAGACAGAACTGTAGGCTCCAACAAGACACAACAACTATAATATCCCAATTTTCATTAATTCAGCAGCATCAGAAATTCGACATTCCTCTTCTGAAGAAGTCACTCAGTCGTAAAGGGTCCGAGAGAGAGACAAAACAGAAAAACAGAGCGAGTAAGTGAGATGGAGAGAGAGTGTGAAGAAGAAGTAATGGAGAAAAAGCTGAGACGAGATTTCTTCGTGGGTAGAAGAGCTAGTCCTTCTACTCCTCCACCCACGTGGCGTCTCGGGTTTTCTCCGTCGTCACCGTCGCGAGTCGGAGCTTTCTCCTCCGCCGTCGAGACGAAGGAGTTTTTGGCGAATTCCGATGTTTCCGTCCGTAAATTGTGCGCCAATTTGTGGGAAGCTGAACAATTCCGGCAGAGAATTGAGCCGAGACTATCTCGACGGCGAGATTCAGACGTTTATTCACCTTCCGGTAGTCCGTTTCACGACCATCAGGTGAACAATTTTGGCATTTTTTATTTATTTTGCTAAAACAATTTTGACTTTTTTAATTCGCTTAAATGTTCTTGGCGGGTTTATGTAGGGTTTTAGTCTTTGTAATGGCCCTAGACGAAATTCCACCGGAAATTTTTCATCTTTTCTTAATTTCCACCGGAAAAGTCTTAACTTTGTGGAAGAAATGAATCATTTACAAAGACTGAGTTTTTGAAATTTGCAGCCATCAAGCAGGGGAAGCTTGAGGAGGCAAATCGCAGCAACTGATGATCATAGAAATGTCGATTTGTTGCAACCAATCTCTCCTGCAAGTTGCAGCAGCAGTGAGGTAAAAAAAACTAAGTCTTTTGCTCTTTGTTCACTCTAAATGTAATAACCTACGTTTTTGAGCTTGATTTGGTGTGTGTTTGGCTTTAGGTTATGGTGCGTAAACCAGCGTTTAGTCAAACCGGTTCTTCGTTGGTTAAGTCAGCGAGCTATGGTTTGGGTTCCTCTACAAAGCTTCTCAAGGTGCTAAACCGGATATGGAGTCTCGAAGAGCAGAACGCTGCTAACGTGTCTTTGGTTAGAGCTCTAAAGATGGAGTTGGACGAATGTAGAGCCGAGATCAAGGAGGTGCAGCAACGGGAGAAGCAGAGCGATAGGAAGAAGAAAAGGGAAGAAGAAGAAGAAGAGCTAAGAGATGTGTTTCAATCTATGAAGGAAGAGTTAGATGATGAGAAGAGATTTAGAAAGCAGTCAGAGAGTTTGCATCGGAAACTAACGCGAGAGCTTTGTGAAGCAAAGCATTGTTTAACGAAAGCTTTGAAAGATCTTGAGAAGGAGAGAAAGGAACGCGTTGCTGTGGAGAATCTCTGCGATGAGTTAGGTTTCAAGGAGAAGAGAAGATCACATTCGAGGAAAGGAAGTGACTATAGAGCACAACATGAGGATGATTCAGCTAATTCTATGCATCAAAGGGTTTGTTTGAAGGAACTCGAGAGGCGAACAAGAAGAGATAACAAGTTGCAGCTTATGAAGAGCTCTGTTCTTAATCTGTCAATGTCGTCGGAAGGAGACAAGATTCATCCAGAGTCTAGTCCGAAGTACGTTGATGATGATCATCAGATTCTAAGAAAGTCTAAAACTTTTTCAAAGATTGTTCCGAGGAATGTGAATGTGAGAGAGGAAAGTCGTAGTCTGAAGGATAAGCTAATGGAAGCACGTGTAGAGAGTCGACGTTTACGTTCTTTGAAACCAGAGTCGAGTCAGAGTCATTTAGTTCAAGCTTGAGCCATTTGATAAAATATATTGTCTCATGTTTGTGGAAGTAATTCTCTGGTCTGTGCTTAATGCTTGTTAAATTTTAATTTTAATATTAAATATAGAGTTAATTTTGTTATTGCTCTTAAATAAAAAAATCAAATATCAGTTGTTCATTCACATTTTATCGGATTTGAATCTTCTCAAATTTAATTACAAACATCTTCCATTTTATGATACTCAAATAATTTTTTTAAAAGGAAATTAACTTTTTATTGACAATTTTTCTTTTCATTGTTTCTGTTTTAGTGTTTTTGTACAGTTGAACGTTCTAATTTTTTTGTTCTCTTTCCTTGTCTGTATATTAAAAGAGAATCTATTCAACAAGATTATGTCCAGTCTCTAATTAATGACAATATTTATTGCCATTTTTTTTTGTTATACTATGTGTTTCCAATTTTTCGATAACCTCTTTCCCATAATCATCCATACAAGTAGAACTAGGGCTTTTTTTGCTCTTTCATCTATAAATAAACCACTTTTGATAATCATCTTCTTCACATCATTATAGCTTCATCAATCCATCAGACCATCACAATCTCAAAACCTTTCGATGCATATCTTTTTCTTTTCCTTATGTGGCAAATAGATATCAAACTCTTTGTGGACACTAGTTGTTCAAGTCATCAAGTGTAACAAAAGGAGCTCCCTTCGTCCAAAACGAGGAGGACAAGATTTAAGGAAATAAAAACAGAAATCTAATTGTTCATGGATTTCCCTTTGAGAGTGCGTAGCTTAATAAGAGCTTGGAGAATGCGCACTTTAAGGGGATTTGCATGGCCTCTTAGATTTCTTTCTTCACTCTCTCTATATCATATGTCCTTCTCTTCTCTTCGTTTGGATTGAAGGGAGCTCCTTTTCTTTTCTCTCGTCTCTCTTTCTCTGTATAAACGTTAAAAGTTCTATTTACACGTGTTTTTTTTAGTTTGAGGTTTTGCCTTTTGGTTTGTGAATAAAGTTCGACAACTCTTTGACAAACAAGTTTGAATTCAAACTATCTTCTCTGTTGACTTTTTAATTCAGTTTGATGTGTTTATTTGTAGGTGCTTGTGCTTGATGCTTTAAATTCGACGCGCCAATTCGCCATGAATGTTGTTTGATATTGGAAGATGTTGTGGGCCAGTTTCAAAATATGATATCAATGCTGTTTATTGTGTATTTGGATCTCGGTATAATTAATTAGAACTCACGATGCTAATTTATATAAGGGAGCACATAAAACACACTCTCTACAAAGTTGATACCCTTTGCTTATCTTAAATTAATACTAACTTAAAATGTTTGGTGAATAAAGGACTTGTTGTTTAATTTCGTGTAGATTCGAAACTACGTTTGTCGTTTTATTATGTTAGGTCGTTAGTTTAAGAGTACTTTAAGTCATAAGTGTTGTTGTCTGCTTATCTATCTAAAAATTTTAAGTGTTTTTTTCCCTTCAACCGGCATTGCAGTATTTAATTTGCTGTTCTCTTTAATATGTCAAAAACTCAAAATGAACACATTTTAGTTAGAACTTAGAAGTAGAACATAGATGGGCATCTCACCTAATCAAAACGTGAAAATTATCAAAATGGGTTATTGAATACTTAAGTGATAAAGTGAAAACCATTGCCAAGCTTAATTCGACCAAAATAAATTTAATAGAGTCTGTAAAACGTTGAACTAATTGATTTCGCTAATAGAAACTTTAAACGAGAATTTTGATTCCAAGTTCCCAACGAATGTTTAACAAGTTTAGGTGTTGCCGTTTGTTGACCGAGTTGTCTTCTCACCAAATTTGGCGGTTTCCAACCAGTTTACAATCCTAATTTTGCCTATTACCATATCAACACAAATAAAACTCATATTTTTTTCTCCCTTTTGAAATTTCTTACGAGGATTTCTTTCCATTTTAGCTCCTTTCTGTTGACTTTTTTGCTTGTTCTTAATTTGATAACATGACTATACCGCAAAGTTAAACCAAAAAGAAAAAAACTATTAACCAAATATAATGTAATTCGAACTAACAACTTGTAAGAAAACTACACCAATTAAAAATAAAATCATGATATTTAACCAAATTAATCATAGATATATTTCTTGACATGCAAACCGTTATATTAAAAAGAACGAACCGGTTATCTTTTATTAGACTTTGCTTTGTTTAATCGTCACCGACCTGTAACCATAACCGTTCAACTTTCTCTTTCCACCTTCGACCCGCTCTCCTCTCATCCTCTTTTTTGGGAGTTAACAAAAAACATTTCTAGGGTTCGTTCGTTATTTCGTTCCTCGAATCTCCTTTTTTGAATTTGACCCCTTTTTCCCCTGATTCTCCTGCTACCGGAGAGAAGACGGAAGAAGGGTTTCGCAAAAGGAGGATGAGAGGTTCCAACAATACCGATCTGTTTGACCCTAAGACGGAGATGGATTCCAATTTCTCTCGACATGGTTCGAATTCCTCCGAAGGTGATTTTGGTTTCGCTTTCAATGACAGTAACTTCTCCGACCGTTTGCTCCGGATCGAGATCATGGGTGGGCCTTCGGATTCCAGGTCTGATGGTGAAGGCTGTACGAGTATTGCCGATTGGGCTCGTCATCGGAAGAGGAGAAGAGAGGATGTCAATGGCGGTACGGTTTTTGATCTCTAGTAACAATGATTTGATAGCGAATTAGGAATCGTCATTTCTCTGATCGATCGCAATCTCGAATTTCGTTGCGTTTGTGAATTATTAGAACTGATTTTCTGCTTGGATTAGGGCTTTTTGGCTTTTTGTTTCTCCTCTCTTCTCATATGAGTTTTATTGTTTCCAGGTACGATTTCAGACATTGTGGCATGTGCGGAGGAGCAGATTATAACCGATAACAACCAACCTGATATGGATGATTGTCCTGGTGGTGATAATCCTGAAGACGAAGGAGAGGCAATGGTGGAAGAGGCTCAATCAGGTATTTGAGATTATAAATTTCACATTTTCTATCGAGTGATTTGGTTTGGATTTGCGAACTTGTCTAAAATTTTATAACTTTGTTGAAAAATGGTTTCCAGGTGACGACGATGCATCTAGTGAGCCAAACTGGGGAATGGACCATTCTACTGTTGTTAGAGTTAAAGAATTACATATTAGTTCTCCTATCTTGGCTGCAAAAAGCCCTTTTTTCTACAAGGTACCAACGCCTTTTCTCGCTCTTTCTTTCTTCTACATCCTTATTGTTTGCTCCTGCACGTAACAATATCCCTTGCTTCTTTCTTGTAGCTGTTTTCTAATGGAATGAGGGAATCAGAACAAAGACATGTAACCCTTAGAATTAATGCACAAGGTACGGCAAAATTAAGTCAAGCTTTTGCTTCATTTCTGCTTTTGTCAGCTACTGTCTTTGATTTTGTATATCCATGAAACTTAGTCAGTGTTAAGAGAGTCGACAGACAATGTTGATTTTTTTCGTGTGGTCTGCTTTTATGTGTATGGCAGAGGAAGGTGCTTTGATGGAGCTTTTAAACTTTATGTATAGCAACTCTCTAACTGTCACAACAGCACCTGCTTTACTAGATGTCCTCATGGCTGCTGACAAGTTTGAGGTTGCTTCCTGCATGAGGTATTGCAGCAGACTTCTCCGCAATATGCCTATGACCCCTGATTCCGCTTTGCTCTATCTCGAGCTTCCCTCCAGTGTTTTGATGGCTGAAGCAGTGAACCCTCTGACCGATGCAGCAAAGCACTTCCTTGCCTCCCGCTACAAGGATATCACCAAGTAAGATTCTAATCGTTTGAAATGCATTTACTTTGAGTGTTTGTTAAAGGTTATTGTATTCATGTAATTATACCATTTTTGTACAGGTTTCAGGAGGAGGTTATGGCCTTACCATTGGCTGGAATCGAGGCGATACTATCGAGCGATGATCTCCAAATTGCATCAGAGGACGCTGTTTATGATTTCGTCTTGAAATGGGCAAGGGGACAGTACAGTTCATTGGAAGAACGTAGAGAGATTCTGGGCTCACGCCTTGCGCTCTACATCCGTTTCCCATACATGACGTGTAGAAAACTGAAGAAGGTACTAACTTGCAGCGACTTTGAGCATGAAGTAGCATCGAAGCAAGTCCTAGAAGCGCTCTTCTTCAAAGCAGAAGCACCGCACAGGCAACGCATCCTAGCAGGTGAAGGATCAGACTCCATGAACCGGCGTTTCATAGAGAGGGCATACAAATACAGACCTGTGAAAGTGGTGGAGTTTGAGCTTCCGCGGCCGCAATGTGTAGTGTACCTTGACTTGAAGCGAGAGGAATGCGCAGGATTGTTCCCTTCAGGGAGAGTGTATTCTCAGGCCTTCCACTTAGGAGGCCAAGGGTTCTTCCTCTCGGCGCACTGCAACATGGACCAACAAAGCTCCTTCCACTGCTTTGGGCTGTTCCTTGGGATGCAAGAGAAAGGAGCTGTGAGCTTTGGCGTGGACTATGAATTCGCAGTTAGACAGAAACCGGAGCAGGAGTTCACTAGCAAATACAAAGGGAACTACACCTTCACCGGAGGCAAAGCGGTTGGTTACAGAAACCTGTTCGGGATACCTTGGACTTCGTTTATCGCCGACGACAGTCTTTACTTCATCAATGGCATTCTCCATCTCCGAGCCGAGCTTACTATTAAACGATCCACAGACCTTCACTGATCTCTCTCTCTCTCTCTCTCTTGTCGATCTCCATTAGAGTCTTTATAACTCTCTTTATGTATAATTTGACTACAGAGCAGGAAAAGTAAGTTCTTAAAAGTGTCTTGATCTGTAAATTTGGTTGGATTTTAACTCTCTCTTTTGCACTAATAAACTATGCTTTCTTTCACAAAGTAAGTTAAAGGATTTGGGCCTTATTTCACGGGAAAACTAAAACTGGGCTTAGCGTCTGAGATTAGGCTTGCAACTGTGACAAATGTCATAAGGCTAATTGTTTGGTGTGTGAAACATTCAAAAGCTCAAAGTTCTAATTCAAACAATGCGGCAAGAGAGTGAGTGGTACGTCGACGGGATTAGTGAAAAGTCATAAGGGTAGTTTCGGGAAATCGTGTAGAGGATTCGAGTCCTCGTCACATGGGGGTCCACATAAATGCGTAAGGAAGACTATCCGCTTACCAGACGGACACGTCATTTTGTCGGGGACACGTTTGAACCGTTCGATTTAAATCTCCTTTTCGGACTTGGACCCCACGTAGCAATAATAATCCACTACAATATTGATAGCCACGTCAGATGATTCGCGCTATTTAGTATTTACACACGTTTTTTTCTTAATTGAGGGCGTTAAAGTTGCATCACCGTCGAATTTTCAAATCTGACGTGGTCTATACCTTAGATTACGTCACCGAAAAACTCAGTAGAATTATACGAGACTTTACGAGTCCACGAGTATATATGATGCTCTGCTCTCTGTGTACTGTATACCAAAAATATACTATAAAGTACAGACAATATTTTTTGGCATCATCAAATCAATAACGGACACGTATATACATCCATGTGAGTCGCATTTCGTAACGTGGGACCACTTCGTTAATAGAAGCTCTTTTACGCCAACGCAAAAGCCTCGTTGGCCCCTTTAAGCCTCTAGATGCCAATGCTCAACTGACGTGGCTTGTTATCATCCGTTGGATCATTTATTTATCCCAGCCGTTGGATCCGAAACATGTGTCGGGAGTTGTGGGTCCTGATTTCCTCTTTTTAATATATATAAAAAGTGTTTTTTTCCAATTGACTTCCATGATGGCAAAAACGTGGCCATACACGTGGGTCGTCTCGTGGCAACTATTGAAGATATTGAATCGGTGGGAAAGATGGACGGTCAAGATCTTGAGTTGGGTGGACAGAAGTGCTCTCCGCGTCGGAGATACTAATAGTCAAAGGTCTTTTCTTCGTTTGTATTTACCGCCATGTTCCATGTCTCTCTCTATTCCAGTTTTAAGTTTCTTAATTTTCTAATATATCAAAATGCCCATAAGTAATTATTCGTTTGGTCGTAGATGTATGTACCAAAAATAATTACACGGTGAATCGTTAAGTTTGTTAGCACATGACTTCACTGATGTGATGACACGGATTTGAAAAGGATTATACACTAAGGTAAATATGGAATTTTAAAATCGTAAATAAAATGGACGGACCACGTAAGTCACATGAGGGATGCGTAGAGCGACTCGGAATCGACCACGTGTACGGTAGGGATGTGATGAGAAGGAAAATCACAAATGGCTGGCACGAAACCCGATGGGCCAACTCATCAAACACCACCGTAGTTTACGCTGTAATATATTCGCATGACACGTGTCTGATGACGTGGTCATCGTCTTGGCGCTCCGTTTTTCTTCTCTCTCTCCCTCTCGTCTCCCTCCTTCCCTAAAAAAAAACTGAACTCTTTTTCGCTCTGTTTTTTTTTTCAGAGAGAGAAAGACAGAGAGAGAAATGAAATGCGTTTAATTTAATTGCGGTTTAAGTTTCGATTTCACGATTTGGATTTCGGAGCTAGCTAGTAAGAGCTTTTCGGATTCTTTGAGGTAACTGCATAGCTTTGATTGTACAAAGCGATTATATTTGGTCGAAGACTTTCCATTACAAATCCATATATTCATTGGTAATTTTATTTCTGGAATGATTCGTCGGATTTGTGAATAGATTTTGCCTTTTGTTCTGTTAACATTTCCATCGTATATTTATGTCGTTTTTTCTTTTGCATTTAGTTGAATTCGTTTAAGACTTTAGGGTTTTGAATTTGAACATAAACAACAAAAGCGGTGAGAAGAACAGAGCCTTTGTTTGTGCATGAGATTGTTTCAGGGGTAAAATTGTCCATTATTATCTGCTTTGTTGATTCCCTTTGTCTTCCTGAAAGTTTTCTGAGCATAGGATGGAAGGTAGAAAGACGTTTCTACCCCTTTCTCTCCCTCTCTCTGTTCTCTCACACGACAAGATTCGTTGATTTGGTTTTTGCAGAAAGAGCCAATTGTTATTGACTGGGAAACTATAAAACCATGGGAAACAGTGAGGAATCAAAGCCAACCAAAGTAGATAAACAAACTTTACCTGCGGTATGTTGACAGTTTCAAACCAAGTCAATGTTCTTGTTTTGGAGTCAAATCAGTGTTTCTGGTTTCTTAATTCCCTTTTAATGTGTGTGATGTGAATATAGGATCAAACAAATGTTCATGTCTATCCTGATTGGGCAGCTATGCAGGTTAGTCCTTAATTACTCTCTCTAGCTATGTAACAATACCAATTATGATGTTGTTGATCATCAACTGATACGATTAATGTTACTTGATAGGCCTATTATGGTCCAAGAGTTGCAATGCCTCCTTACTACAATTCAGCTATGGCTGCATCTGGTCATCCTCCTCCTCCTCCTTACATGTGGAGTCCTCAGGTATATTAGTCAACCCAAAGACTTAATCATCTTGTGATCATATATACAGTAAAGATATTGATTTTGAAGATAATTGGTTTTTGTTATTGGTGTTGAATCTTTCAGCATATGATGTCACCATATGGAGGGCCATACGCAGCGGTTTACTCTCACGGAGGAGGAGTCTACGCCCATCCTCATCCCGGGATTCCCATGGGATCATCACAGCCTCAAGGCCAAAATGTTCCACCTTTAGCAGCAACTGTAAGTTAGTATAGTTGTAGCTAAGTTTGATTGCATCATGGATTTGAGAAAAAATGGTATTTTGCTAATGGTTACTTTGTAAACGGCAGCAGCCGGGGACGCCTTTAAGCATCGACGCAACTCCGACTAAATCTACAGGGAACACCGACAATGGACTGATGAAGAAGCTCAAAGAGTTTGATGGCCTTGCTATGTCTCTAGGAAATGGAAATGATGAACATAAGAACAAACGATCACGGAACAGCTCGGAAACTGAAGGTTCTAGTGATGGAAGTGATGGGAACACAACTGGGGTAATGTTTCTCTCAATCCCAACTATGTCTTTTGTCCAAAACCAAAACCAAACCGTGATGGTCTCTAAAGCCTAAACCTTTTTGCAGGCAGATGAGCCCAAACTTAAAAGAAGTCGAGAGGGAACTCCAACTAATGGGAAGCAATTGGTCTCATATCGTTCTGTTTCCCCGTCGAGTGGTGATAACGGCGTGAAACCTGGTCAAGGAGGTGGAGCTATAGTCTCTC
Organism: Microthlaspi erraticum; assembly: GCA_902728155.2. NCBI lineage: Eukaryota > Viridiplantae > Streptophyta > Magnoliopsida > Brassicales > Brassicaceae > Microthlaspi > Microthlaspi erraticum. The sequence goes on along the minus strand of CACVBM020000266.1, from coordinate 75,971 downwards.
CTGGTGTAAGTGCAAATTCGAAACCCTTCATGTCACAATCTTTAGCCATGGTTCCTCCTGAAACTTGGCTTCAGGTACCCTGTGACTTTATTTTGTTGATCTTCCCACTTATCTGATTTTCGAGCTTGTTTGTTCCATTTCCCTCACATTTTTCCATTTCTTTTTTTATCTTTAGAACGAGAGAGAACTGAAACGGGAGCGAAGAAAACAGTCTAATCGAGAATCTGCTAGAAGATCAAGATTAAGGAAACAGGTTTGGTTTATCAAAGAGAGAGTGAAGCTAATTTAATATTTTCTTATTCAAAAGTTGCTAAAGCGTTTCGTATTTGCTTGTTTTGAAAGGCTGAGACTGAAGAACTTGCTCGGAAAGTGGAAGCCTTGACAGCCGAAAACATGGCATTAAGATCTGAACTAAACCAGCTGAATGAGAAATCTGACAAACTCAGAGGAGCAAATGCAACCTTGCAGGTTAGTAAAGCATTAACCAACCAACCAATGGTTCTTTGTTTTTTTTTCAAATGAAAATGGCGGTTTATTATATTTTGGGTTGCAGGAAAAACTGAACAGTACGGAACCTGAAAAGAGAGCCTCCGGGAATGTGTTGTCGAGAGTCAAGAACTCAGGAAGTGGAGACAAGAACAAGAACCAAGGAGACAATGATTCTAACTCTAGCAGCAAACTGCATCAACTGCTTGATACCAAGCCTCGAGCTGGTGCTGTAGCTGCAGGCTAACCAATGAGGGGTATGGTAATACTACTTAATTTGTCAACATAAACAAAGAAAACATGTGTTGCTAATTCCCAAAAACTTGATAGATAGTCTAGTAGAGAGAGAGAGAGAGAGAGAGAGAGAGAGAGAGAGAGAGATGACTGATCCATAAATTTCCACAAGAGAAGGAGAAAGATAAGCTTTTCCTCCAGATGAAAATTTGTTGTTGTGTTGCTTGTTAATATAAGAGGTTTTTGGTTTTTTTTGGCTTTTTATTTTAATAAATATATATGGCTTCCTTTTTGCATCTTGTAAGATCGATCGATAATTGATCACCATTTCACCAACGGAATGAGAGATAAATTACAGCGTGTGGTGGAGAGATGCCCAAACCGTTTTTTATCCAAATAACCAAAATTGAAACCGTACTGAGCCGAAAGAGTTGAACCGATTGGGAACCCTCTGCCTAGGTTAGAGAGGTTCGAGTATGTTTAAATAATGAGCTTTGCTCGAACTAATTCGGAATCGCTTTCCAATTCGAATTCATATTCACCTCCGCCGCTAAATCTCCGGCGACGGTCCGGCCGAAAGCTTGAAGCAAATCAAGGTTATCACTTTCGTTTCCCGAACAGTGCACTTCAAATTGTCCTCTGCCAAAGACAATGAAACAAGGGTATGTTTCTATTTTCTTTTGGTTTTAATGTGTATGTTTTGATTTCCCCTTTTTTATGAATCGTTCTTCGGTTTTGGAAGCTCCGAAACCAACTCACCTTGATGTTCCTCTGAGACTCTTTTCTTTTTCTTTCTTTGGGTATTTGAAAGTCTCGTGAAAGACGAGGACAGGATCAGTCGCTCGCCTGAAGAAGTGATTCTGCATATTCTGTCCTTCCTTCCAACCAAAGATGCGGTAGCCACAAGTGCTTTTGCTAAGCAATGGAGGTCTCGTTGGAAGATGGTGCCTGTGCTCGACTTTGATTACGAAAGTGATGATCAGAGTGGAGACGAGACATTCCCAGAGATGGTCTGCAGGGTTCTGCTTTCGCATGAAGCTCCCGTGCTAGAGAGTCTGCGTATCAGGGTTTTATTAGAGGCTATGTGATTAATTCTCCTTGTTTGAACTACTTGGAGCTTAACTACTTTAACACTCTTAAGTTTTGCGTGATCGAGAATGCAACGGAGCTGGTGGAGGCCCAAATTAGTGACGTCTCCAACACAGTTAACGATAATATTCTGGGATCTCTCACATCAGCCAAACGTCTTTGCTTGGATTTGTCACTCGAGAAAGTAAGTAAGGTTTTCTTGCACTTGTTAATTCTTGTGATCACTCTTCTTGTATTGATATTGCCTCATGAATATATATATATATATATATATATATATGCAGATTACGTTTCCTATGGGTTGTATCTTCTATCAGTTGGTATATTTGGAGCTAAAGTCACATAAAGCCGCCGACTGGCGGAATCTACTTGTGCTCATGCTCGATAGGTCTCCGGAATTACAAGTCCTCAAGCTCAACGGTGTAAGCATCGCAAGTAACTTTTTTTCCAGCTCAGTTTCGGTTCATGACTTTAATGTTTCTCCCTCGTTTTTGTCTCAGCTTTTGCGTAATAGTAACAGAGGTCGTGTGGCTTGGAGCCAACCGAAGAATGTTGCTGAATGTTTGTTGTTCAGTCTCGAGACATTTGTGTGGGAAAGCTACAAAGAGCGACCAGAGCCAGAAGAGGAGAAAGAGGTGGCGAAATACATCCTAACAAATGCAAAATGTTTGAAGAGAGCAACGGTTTACATAGAAGGCCTTAGCTCGGACGACAGACTTGATTTGCTTGAGGAGCTGGAATCTGTGGTCAGGGCTTCGAATTCTTCATGCCAGATTAGTATGCTCGACTGAAACTTTCAGATAAGCTTAATACACTATCAAGTTTGCTCTTTTCCACAACCCATTCTATCTCCAATAGCATCATCATTGCGTTTAGACCTCTGTGAGAGATAGCTCTCAAATCAGTGTGATGTTGCTTTGCTAAAGCCTTTTTTCTTTTTCTTTTTAAGAATGTATCAACCAAAATCAAACAAACATTGTTCGTTTATGGAATTGAATGCCAAAGCATTTATAGGTCCAAAATGGCCTTTCACAACAATACACACTTGTATGTTTTCCAGGTTTCAAGTAAAAAGCCTCTTATTGCAAGACTAACCTTGTCGAGTTTAGGATCCAATTGGTTTATTGGGTTATAGTGTCAATGTGAGAAGAAGAGAAAAACGAGGGACCACGTCAGCATAAATAAGAAAAAAACGGCGCGCGTGAGTCTAGGCCTCAAACGAATTCTCGTCCTCACGTCTTACAAACACAAACTTTTCTCTCTTTCTTCCAAAAACTCAAAATCTCTTACAAACCAAGTTTCGATCTCTGCAATCATATCGCCTCTTTCTCTCCATTTCAAGATTTCTCCTCTGGTTATATATCAACATTTTCATCATCCGTTTCCTCGATTCCCTCTCTGTTATCTTAAGCAATTAGATAAAAACAGAGAGAGCTTCGTTTTTTTCTTTCTTTTGATTCGATTTTCAGGAGATCGCCAAATGTCAGATTATCCGATGAAACCGGTTCTTCAAAAACCGCCTGGTTACAGAGATCCAAACGCGGCGACTCCTCCTCCTCCTACACCTCCTCCGATCGCAGTCAGACCAGAACATCAGCCGATGCGAAAAACCTCCGCGATGCCTTCTTCTTTCCGACCAAAGAGAAAACGCAGAAGCTGTTGTCGTTTCTGTTGCTGTTGCGTCTGCATTTCTCTGGTCCTCTTCATCTTCCTCCTCCTTGTCGGAACCGCCGTTTTCTACCTCTGGTTCGATCCTAAGCTCCCGACATTCAGCCTCGCCTCTTTCCGTCTCGACGGATTCAAACTCGCCGACGATCCCGACGGCGCGTCTCTCTCCGCCACCGCCGTAGCCCGCGTGGAGATGAGGAATCCCAACTCCAAGCTCGTTTTCTACTACGGCGACACCGCCGTGGAATTAAGCGTCGGGAGCGGAAACGACGAGACCGGAATGGGAGAGACGACGATTAAGGGATTCCGGCAAGGACCGAAGAATTCAACGAGCGTGAAAGTGGAGACGACGGTGACGAACCAGCTTGTGGATAGAGGATTGGCTAAGAGACTCGCGGGGAAATTTCAGAGCAAAGATTTGGTGATCAGTGTTGTTGCCAAGACGAAATTTGGATTAGGTGTCGCCGGGATTAAGATCGGAATGCTCGCCGTTAATTTGAGATGCGGTGGGGTTAGCATGAACAAGCTCGATACCGATTCACCGAAATGCACCCTTAATACACTCAAATGGTACAAATTTAACAACTAATATTGGTTTTGACGTTAATTATTTATTATATCCATAGTTTGAATAATGAAATTAATACATTGCAGGGTGAATATACATCAGTAACGAGGAAGGAAGAATAGGAGAACTTGGATTTGATCAACACGGTGATCTAACTTCGTATGAATATCTGTAACTATAATGTAGATATTTTTTCCTTATGTACACTATTTTTTACCACACATGTTATTCAATTTTATTTATTTTTTGGTCACTTGACAAATACATTGAGGTGGAACAACTAGAGAGCTTTTTAACTTTTTGGGTAATAGATTTTTCGTTTTGTGTTATGGTTTATGTCAGTTTTTTGTTACTGGGGATAAAAGCATACTGCTAAGTACCGTAATGTGGATGATTATTTCAATTTTCGACATTTTTGTGCTAGCATTTGACTGCTCCACATAGTTCGGAGCACTAATGGGCTCGTATGGTATTTGGGCTAATAGGCTTCTCAAACAAATATATAATGACGGAATGGTGTTTGTACGTTAATGCGGTTTTTATGTCTAAACTGGTAACAATACAGTGGAGTAAATTGGTAAGTATAAAAGTATATAGTGAAAAATGGTTTTGAGGCCTAAACTGGTAATCATGTAGTGCCGTAATATTGTAACGAAACCATTATTTCAAGATTTTTTTTTAATATCTGTTTCCTTTTTCATGTCTAGTGTTAAAGCTGCGTATAATTATGATGAGGAAACAAAATATTTTAGGGCTTGCAATCACTTGATCTCCAAGCAAACAGATCATAATTTCCCTAAATTTAAATATTATAGAAAGTTTCGAATTGAGACAAGATCATAACATGTAACAACAACAACGTTCTTTCCCAAAGTTATTTAAAAGAATTCCAATTTCATCATTACCGTAAAATTCATAATTATGGAAGTGGGTCAAAAGCAGTGAGTGACAGCAGCGTGTCCAGTCTCACGTGACAGAAGGCCCATATCTTCACACTAGCGCGTGAAACACGCAAATACAAATCGCGCGTGTGGACCGTCAAAAGTTGCTTGTATACCAAGCTTGGAGCAATTACAGGACCGGAACAAAAGCTCTTATTACCGAACTACACCACGTGTCGAAACGCTAGCTCTCTTATCAGAGAAGCGGCTAGTCGTTTGAATCGCCACTAATCTCTCTCTTTAATTACTACTTAAATCTATTCCCTTTTTTAGAGAACACATAATTATGAGACGAGACTAATAAATTTACGACTTAACCAAATCTCGGAAATTCCATAACGATAAAGAAATTTCGAAATTCAAGAAGGAAAGTATAAATAAAAGCAAAAAACAAAAAATTAAATAAAAAAAATGGAAAAGAGCAATAAAGCGGCCGTGACTATATTTAAGAAGGATGTTACTCAGAAGCGGCGATTTCTTCGTAGCCTTTTTGACTCTGCTTGCTCTCTGTTTGCAAATCCAAAAATCTACTCTCTCTCTTTCTCTCTACCTTCTTGTTCGTTCGTCTTCTCTTTCCCCGGTGAAAAATGAAAAGCCGAGAGAGAAAGGTTAAGTACACGGTTCACCGGCGAATCACCTCCCTAACGGAAAAACCGTTCAACGGCTTCCCCAAGGTTGTGAAAATAACAGTGACTGACCCATGCGCCACTGATTCCTCCAGCGAAGAGGAAAACGACGTGTCTCCGGCGAAGACGGCGAGGGTGAAACGCTATGTGGAAGAGATCAGGTTTCGCGACGGGGATGGATCTGCGAAACGCGAAAAACCGGCGAGAAGAGCGACGGTTAAGCCGGTGGAGAACGTTGACGATGATGGATCGGTGAAGCCTGTGAAGTACAGAGGAGTGAGACAACGGCCTTGGGGGAAATTCGCCGCCGAGATTCGTGATCCTTCGACGCGTACACGAATCTGGCTTGGGACGTTTGCGACGGCGGAGGAAGCTGCTATTGGTTACGACAGAGCCGCGATTCGAATCAAAGGAAGTAACGCGTTGACGAATTTTCTCACTCCTCCTTCTAGTCCTCCTCCGGTGCCGGAAACTCCGGTGATCGACCTTGAAACGGTCTCCGGTTGCGATTCGGCGAGAGATTCTCAAACCAGCCTCTGTTCTCCGACTTCCGTTCTCCGGTTTAATCGGAACGAGGAAACAGAGTACAGAGCAGAGCCCGTCCTCAAGCTCTCGTCGGCCGAGTCAAAGCTCGTTGAAGAGGAAACTCCGGCGAGTTCGTTATCGGATCCGTTTTTCTTGCCGGAGCTGTTTCGCGCCGGGGATTGTTTATGGAATTCCGAAATTGCCCCTGACCCTTTGTTTTTAGACGAAATCTCTAATTACGATTCTGGTTTATCGGAGAGTTTTCCGTTAAGCGTGATCGGCGATTTCAATTCTTGCTCATGGGATGTTGATGAGTTTTTTCAAGATCATTTGTTGGATTGAGTGAGTAAGTTTCGTTGTTTTTGTTTCCGAGGGATGGATGAGTGTTTGATGATGACGACGGGGATAGATCTTGGCCGTCCGTTTTCCCATTTCCTCGTTCGACGAACGTGGTGGACGGCTCCGATCTGCTGAAGAGGTAGCGTAACGGATTTTGAATTTATTTGCGAGTGAATATATTAATTAGATCTTTTAAGATGTGAGATATTTTAGGGGGTTTGAAAAATTGGGGATTTTGGGAGGTTTTTGTTGTTTTGATTTTGTCTCTGATTCTGTCACTGTGTAAGGAAGCAGTATATAGACTGTATATATATTATTAATATTTTATTATGTGTTAAATCTTTGTCTTTTGTTCCTTCGCATGAATCTCACATGTGGGGTTTGTGTGACATGTGACATTTTCTTATACATGAAAACATCGAATCAAAAATCTTCTCCTAAAAGTAAATACTAGATACTTAATACTAAATCAACTAATTCGAATTCTCGTTTTGTAAAGACAAGATTTACAGATAAAGTGTAAACAACCATCTTGTTGTGTTTTCTTTGCTTTTTTGGCACTAAGTGTCAGAGCAGCAATGCCCATTAATGTGGAGAACCAACTCATGGTATCAGATGTAGCCCTACAAATTGTCTCCTCTTTAACAACCTTCTCAATTTCAAATAAAATCAATTACTACGCTTGTATTCAAAATTTGGTCGATGTCTACGCAAACAGTTGATTTGATTCGATACAAACAGCAAAACTGAGCATCACAAAGTTTGGTATACATCACTTTAATGGAGAAAACTAATGTTTCTTTGTTATTAAATGGGTCGTTTTACTGCACACGGGAATGAATGTGATGTATTAAGAATCTATTAAACGAACAATTGATCCCTTTTTCCAACACCTACTACAGCTTTGTTTGGTAGCAATACACAACTGTTATAAACGAAATGCATATAGAATACCAGTGGATAGCAATGAACTAAGCCAGGTTATACATAGAGATGATATATAATCAGTGGATAGCAATGAAACAGTGAAGAGAAGAGAAAGACAATGTATTGGGACATGAACTTAGATGTCTTTCTGTCAAAGACCACAGACTCTGTTTGGCGAATGGAAATTTAAAGGGAAGAGTCTTCCAATGAGGACGAAGACTCTTCATGATCTTGTCGTTGACATTAGTCTTCCACTATAATTATTTTTATAATTATCTATCTTTCGATCAGGTCATTTCCTAATATAATTACTATTTTACAGAAATGTCTTGTGGAATTGTCATTTATATATTCACATGGTTTCAACTTTCAACCTATCACTCTCTGTCCACTTTTGGAAATGTTTTAAATTTGATTGCAGACTTTTCTTGCATTTCTACTAACTATGTTTTTTTTCTTCCTTTTAACAATTAGTTTTACCTCTTTCCAATTGTGAAGATAAAAATCAAATGGACAAGCAGTAGTAAAAGTTGTTAAAAGTTAAAACAAAAAAAACATACAAAGTCTTTTCTGAAATCCCTTAAATGAATAGAGAAAGGGGGGTCTGTGATGTTTTAGAAATAAAAAAGGACCACTCACCAAAAACAGAAATAGCAACAGTCTTGGTCCGTTCGAGGTTTAATTTGACCAATTGAATAGATTTGTCTCTTTCGTGTTTTTAAAACTGGTCCAGTCCGTTTTGGCTTCCCGAAGTGCGACTAGACTCTGGAAACTGGAAACCCTCCATTTCACTCTCAAGTAACGCTCCGCTCCATTCATTCGATTCACCTATGAGAGATTTTACATAATTAACTCTATAAAACAAAAATTATATCTTAACAGTGAAAACTTACTTCTAATTGTTGTGGTCGAGTGTCAACAGGCGAAATTTATTTGCTCAAAGTTCTTTTTGTACAATTGTGCTTTTGCTTATAATGCATTTCTATATAATATGGTAGAATCATATCCTAAGATCTACTTGATTAAGACATGCAAATGAAAACAAACAAAAATCGACCCATTACTGCAGGGTTTGGATCATTTAATGCGTGTGGTACTGGTTGGAGAAGATCTATAAAAACAAAATCTGAAAATGAAGCCGAACAGAGAAGAAATATCGACCAATCGTTTGCAGTAAATTTCAGAAGACTTTAATTTGTAATATCTCAGTATCTCGCATAGATGAGCAAGAAAAGAAAAAGGTGGGTCTAAGCCCATGTAACGAACCACGTTGCAAAAGGTAATGTCTTTTTCAGACAGAGGTTGGCCCAAACACCATTGAGAGGTGGATACAAGTTGCATACAAAATCTCTGTACCAATGAGATTGTTATGGGTCCCATAAGATCTTTTAAGTGAGACCATCTTAAAACACTTTACACTTTTGAGTGTTAATTAATCTAACCTGGTTTAATCCCGGTTAGCTGGTAAATTTATTGGTACTGTAAAAAATGGTTTGCCATCTGTGTGTTTTGGCATTGTGTTGTCAATCAATATAGGTAACAAGGCAAAGAACAAAGAACAAAGAACAAAAGCAAAAGTATTGTTTTTCTCAACTTGTTAAACTGAAATCATGTAAAATGGATATTGAATTAGGACAGAGTTACGAGTTCTTTTTGTCTTGTACATCTTTCCGGGAGTTAAAATCTTCTATACACGTTTGCTTGCATTGCATGCACCTATTACATGGAGAACATCAGCACTCCATCCTTTCCATTTCAATTACAGATTATTGTTCACTCAGTTCTAGGCTTCTAGCATAAAAATTATATTTGACCCCAATTATCATCATATTCGTAGTACTCACAACAACCCTCATGAATGATAGTCACCTTGATGAACCAATCATCTTCATATGCATTATGAGAATGCATATTTTTAAAACGCTTTACCGTTGTGGCGATGTTGTATCCCCATCAAAAAAAAGTATGAATATATCAGTCAAACCACACCAAAAAAAAAGAAAGAAAAGAGAAACCAAAAGATCAATACTTTGTTTAAGTTCTTTCTATTAGTTTTCTTCAAACAATTATTTCCGCGTATTCCGCGGAGAATCTCGCAAAATCAATCAGAGAGAACCCTAATTGTGCCGACATGAGGAGTCTTCGATCTGTTATCACGCAGGCAACGCGCGGAGGGAGATGTGTTGTGTCTCGCCCTAACTTCTGTTATGGCAAAGGTAACGTTTTGGTGTTTCATGTATCCGTGGATGGAAATTTCAAAAAGTTTTGGTTTTTCCTTTTGTCATCTGTTCTCTGGCTCCGAATGAAATCGATCAAATTCGCTAGGGAGAGTTGTTAATCCTTTTTTCATCTCTTGTTTTCGTTCTCATGAATTTCGTATTCGGAAGTGGAATTTGCTTTGGATTTTGTTTTTGAAGTCTTGGTCTTTTTTTTTTTTTTTTTTTTTTTTTTTTTTGTCATATGTGATTGTAGAGACAAAGGGAGCAGCGGAGAGAATTGGCTGGGAACAGGTGAAAAACATTCTTCCTTCCTGCGGATATTTAACTACTGGTTATCTGGCCTACTGTGCTTGGGGTAATATCTTGATTGTCCCAAGAATGTTATTATTTGTATCTACTGGATAAACAGTTGTTGATGTGATTTATCTGTAATTTTTGTCTCAGAATGTGCCGAGACAGTGATGATTCTTCGACAGGCACAAGGGAGTGCAATGGCGCCTTCAGAATCTGAAGATGATTAGATTTTTTTGGTTTATGATCGAACATCAAGCAGTTGTTCTTTATGATATATGATCATTTTGGTTCCGTAAAACATCGTTTAGTATGGTAAGATTATAATTATAAAACTTATTTCCTGGCTGTCTAAGGCTATAAAAAAGACTAATTGTGCAAATGGTGGTGAACGAGAAAGTTAAATTGAATAATAAAACTGGGATTTCAGTATTTTTGGGGCATTATGAGTGTGATTAGAAGTAGTTTAATCATTGAATTGGAAAGTCGAAGAATCTTTACGATTTATTATGTCCTCTTTCAGACTATTTATATATAAAACCCAAGAACAAATCCAATAAACTTGAGGTGGGTCTATCCGTTATTGCACATGTGTTTAGAGGTCCATATAAATCAAAACGAGAGAGAGAGAGAGAGAGAACACACGCAAAATCAATCAGAGAGAACCCTAATTGTGCCGACATGATGAGTCTTCGATCTGTTATCACGCAGGCAACGCGCGGAGGGAGACGTGTTGTGTCTCGCCGTAACTTCTGTTCTGGCAAAGGTAACGTTTTGGTGTTTCATGTATCCGTGGATGGAAATTTCAAAAAGTTTTGATTTTTCTTTTTGTCGGCTCCGAATGAAGTCGATCAATTTGTTGTTGTTGTTTTGCTTGGGGGTCATAAAAGAGTCTTTTATCTTTTTGCCATATGTGATTGTAGAGACGAAGGGAGCAGCGGAGATACGACGGAACGGATCTAGATATCGTGTCTTCGGTCGATGGACTCCATACATCCAAATATTTGGTGGATTTGTAATAGGTAAGTATACAGAGAGTTTTAATATTCCTTTAAGTTTTCCTCGATGACATATATATAATTTTGGTTTTTTTCTTTCTGTGCAAGGTTACATTTCCATTAGCGGCCCCGCAGCGAAATCGAACGATGCGATTAGGGAAGAGATTAAGCAGGGGAAGGTAAAATTATCTCTATAAGCCATTGATTGTCTTTGTGACCATTGCTATTATTTTGATTTTTTCATCATCCTCATCTCTGTATTTTTTCAGTATCGGAAGAAGGCTGCTGGAAATTCTTCAGAGTTGCTGAAAGCAGATATTTAACGGATAATATGTGTCTTGTGGCTCAAGTCGTTTGTGAGAGTCATGTTTCACACTCTAAACTCTTAATTTATCGTTTTGCTTTTGTTTAAATGTGTGATTTCTGATTGTGAGAGATTATTTTTTTTTTTTTTTGGTTCAAAGATTGTGAGAGATTATGAAATGGAGTATTACATATGGGATATACGTATGATGAGTATGAATTGTTTTCTCTGATTTATTTGTTAATTAACAGCTAACTCACCATTTGTTTGAGCTAACGTTTTATATACAAATCAGGTCCAAGACTTTTGCTTGCATAAATAATAAACTCAATCGTGTGTAGATTTACATAATCTATCATATGTCTACAAGTCGTATAGAACAAATACCTGAACATCTTATAATTTAAAAGTTGAACACACCATCTTCCTATATAAGCAAAACATGATGAACATACATCACACATACGTACCCAAATACTGTTATTATAATGCGTATGGTATAAATGGAGAAAGTATAATCGTGGAACGTTTGATATGTTGTTATAAATTAATTAGGTGAAATGATTAGAGTAACTGCATTTGGCGAAGAAGAGGAGTTAGGGTCTGCACAAGCTTATAAAATAACTAAGCATGGTGCAGTTGCCGGAATGTTGACGTCGACGTTAATCCGATTGAGTATGATTGGTATACAGAGCTTTCCAATTTTGCATGGGGAAGAATAAAAAATGAAAGAAAGAAAAAAGTTTCTGAACACGATTCGTTGCCGTTGATAAATCAAGCTGACAAAGTAACACAAGCATACGTCGCCGTTTTCAAACCTTTTGACCGCACTGCTCGCCGTTTTGGACTAAGCTTTGTTGACCAGAGGAGGTTGAAGCCCATAGAGCTGAGTCCAAAACGGCGAGCAGTGCGGTCAAAGGTTTGAAAACGGCGTGTTGTGTGTTACTTTGTCTGCTTGATTTATCAACGGCAACGAATCGTGTTCAGAAACTTTTTTTCTTTCTTTCATTTTTGATTTCCCCATGCAAAATTGGAAAGCTCTTTGTACCAACCATACGCAATCGGATTAACGTCGACGTCAAAATTCCGGCATATCATCAGAATCAAAATTCCGGAATTGAAGTGATTGAGATCGACTTTTTTTGTATTCCCTGATGGTGGAAGAAGCAAAATCGGATTCGAAATCAAAACCGATGCCGAATGAGAATCTGAGAGTCGGAGAAAGGGCTTTGTCTGCCGGCGGCGCTGCTTTTATATCGGCGGTTATAGTCAATCCTCTCGATGTTGTTAAGGTTCGAGAGCAAAAAAAAACAATCATTTGCCTTCCCTTTTGGGTATGAAATCGAATGCGAATTGATCTGATTCAGCTTCCTTTGTTTTGAATAAGCAGACGAGATTACAAGCGCAGGCTGCTGGAGTTCCGTATCAAGGCTCATGTCGATTGGGTTGTTTCGAATTGAATCCCACGGTAGTCTCATCTGATTATTCGTATCTACGATTGCTCAAGCTTTGATTCCTCTTTCTGTAGCTTAGTTCTCATCTGCTTGTTGCAGGTGGTTCAGGATTTGAGAAGTAATCCTCCAGGGATGTGTCGAATCACTGGCTCTGCATCTGTATGCTCAGAGAATCAGTACAAGGGAACGCTTGATGTGTTCTACAAAATCATCCGCCAGGTTAGCACAATTTCCTTGGCTGGATTATCTTAGATATCAAAATTAGGATGGTAATAAGAGTTTCAGTGTGATTCGCTTAGTGTTCTTGAGAAATTCATGATTTTTCCATCTTGCTGGCTTCTGTTATAGTGTTTTTGTAATGCAATTAGTCTTGGAATAGAAATGGTAGCATCATCTAGTAGATACATCAACTACGGATTGTTCATTATTTACTCATTTGTAGATTTTCACAGGAACAACTTTATGCAGGAAGGGTTCTCTAGGCTCTGGAGAGGTACAAACGCAAGTTTAGCGTTGGCTGTTCCCACTGTGAGTTCTCTGTCATGTTTAGCTTCTGCAATCTATTGTTCATTGGGGAACGTCATGGCTTATTACTACTTGTGTTGCTAGGTTGGGATCTACATGCCCTGTTATGATTATTTTCGCAATTCAATGGAGGAATTTACAGCAGAAAGGTCCCCATCTTTGACACCTTATGTCCCATTAGTTGCCGGGACAATGGCACGCTCCTTGGCTTGTATCTCTATTTACCCTGTTGAGCTAGCTAGGACACGTATGCAGGTAACTCTTGAGGATTCTGATGTACTCTTTATTGCTGATTAACCATGACACTAGTTTATGTTGAACGAAAAAGTAAAGCAGATGTAATGGTTTCTGATGGTTTGATCCTTGTGGAGAGATGGTTATATCGATTCTTTTGTTTTGACAAACAGGCATTTAAAGGAACGCAAAGAGGTGTGAAACTGCCTGGGGTGTGGAAGACATTAGCTGATGCAGTATATCCAGTCAAGGGCTCGAGTAATGGACAGAATTGCAGGATGTTATGGACTGGTCTTGGTGCTCAACTTGCTCGGGATATTCCCTTCTCTGCTATCTGCTGGTCGATACTTGAGCCCGTGAGTAAAATCTATCTCTGCAATATACATCCATGTTTGTCTTGCAATTGTTGTAGAGGTCTTCACTCACGAGTCACGACTGTTTCCTTATGACTGTAGACGCGGAGAAGCATTCTCTCGTTCATGGGTGAGAAGCCAACGGCAGGCAGTATAATAGGTGCCAACTTCACTGCTGGTTTTGTTGCCGGTGCGGTTGCTGCTGCAGTTACTTGTCCATTAGATGTTGCCAAGACTCGGCGACAAATAGAGGTAAGAAATAAATACCAAACTTCATCATCCATCTTTAGGATAACAAGCATACATTATGCATTGAAACGTTTGTGGTATTTGCAGAAGAATGCAGACAGAGCCATGAGAATGACCACCAGAGAAACCTTGGCAGAGATTTGGAGGTATGAAGTTAGTAGTCGTGTCTCTTCCATGCCACCAAAATGTGTTAATTATTAGCAAATGGAGATCCACTAGAGAGTTTCGTTTAAACTTAAGATCTCCATGTCTGGTTTTTGATTTGTATAGGGACGGAGGAATGAGAGGGATGTTTAGTGGAGCAGGGGCTCGAGTCGGACGTGCAGGACCATCTGTAGCCATTGTCGTTTCCTTTTACGAAGTGGTCAAGTACGGACTTCACAACTTTCACCAACAACAACAGTAAAAACACTTTTAGTTACTACAAAGATTCCTTTTCGATGCGAAGCTAAAAGAAATTTTCCGCATCTAACTCAATAAAGAGTGTCTTCTCACTTCTGAGAGCGGAGATTTATTTCAGATTTTTTTATTCCTTAATCTTTACTTTGTAAGAAGAATATATTTATTTTGCAAGACGAGATTCTTGTCGGAGGAATAATAATAACTCCATGGTCTCAAACTCTCAAGGGTATGCCAAAGTCAGATTTTCTGATAGATATCACATGTGAAGTGGCATAAATAATCCCGTGATTCTGTAGCTTTTTATCATGTGCATTTGCATTATTTGTTTTTTCTTTCACATTATTGACAGTTAAATTGTTATTTTTATTTCATATAATTTGAATTGGCCAAAAAATACTTTTGAAGATTAGATTGAGAATGGTAAATGTACCACATGAATAATTCAAAAGAATCGAATATAACGGCAGAATATTTCTGGACTCGTATTTTGATTTTCCAGATTTGTCAGATTTTTCTGGGAGGCCAAATTTGAACAAAAATCTGAATTGATTCTTTCTTCTTGTGTTCCCGTTCAAAAGTAATAATTGCCAAATGTTCTAGTAATTCAAGCAACCAACATTACACAGGTATTATACGAATAAGAATAAAATTAATATGGAAGAGAAGGAACAAATATGAGAGTGATGGGAAAACATCAAAACGATACCAGAAATCATAAATCGAGACGAAGCACAAATCATGAGAAAATTTTAATAAGGCAGACTCTGAATTTATCCACAAAAAGGCAAATTGAAACTAGAAACTTGGAAAAGAGTTAAAAATCTGATGAAGAGAAGAAATTAGAAGAAGGAGTAGGAAGAAGATGCATCCAGAGGATGGATTAGGTACGTCAGCACTAGCGCCACCACCATTAGCAGATACGCAATCCCTTGATCTATCGATGTACCTGAGAAACCAATAACCAAAACCAAATTCGATGTTCATCAATCGAGGAATTAAAGTTTACAAGTTACAATGTGAGAGACAGAAACGGAATCGAAATCGACATCGATTTCTAGATTTCACGCGGAATCTGGAGAAATGAATGGATTCAGATCTGGATGGACAGAGAGAGATAGGGAGAGAGAGAAAGGGAATACGATGTCGTTGAAGAGAGAAGATGATACTTACCATCGCTGGTGGGAGCAGGAGCAGGAGCTTGAGCGTTGGCGAGAGATGAAATGACGGCGAAAACAAAAGTGAATAAAGCGAAACCGGTAACGGAATTCCTCGACGCCATTTCTCTAGTTTTTTAAGCGAAGAAAACGAAAAATCTGAGCTCTGCAGGTAAAATATCCGGCGAGAGTATCTGCAGAGACGACGTTAAGACGGAGGAGAGAGAAACCCTATGAGGAGGAGGAAGTGTGAAGAGACGAATTGTGTAGCTGTTCTTATAGTAGAAGACCGGTTAAAGGTTACCGGTAATAACCGGTGATTTTCACCCGGTCAAATCAATTTTACTAGTCAGCTAAAAGTTCCAAGAAGCAATGATTTTCCTCGAATTCTCTCTAGTTTTATATTTTCTTTGTTTGACCCTACCTTCCTCGATTCTTCTTTTTTCTAGTTTTCTTGTCAAAATTGACATTGATATGTTTCTAGATTTTTATTTTCTTTGGTCAAATTGATATGTTTCTAGATAAATGTCCTCTTATAACAATATTTTTTTTTAAAAAAACTAAACAAATTACAAACTTAAATTTGTTGCTTTTAACGGTAATAGAAATAGACTAATTTATTCAAATTTGGCTTTCGAAAAGATATGATGGATTGCCAATGCATGAATTACTTTAAAAAAAAAATGATAAACTTATTTTAATTTAATATACCTGTCAGTAAACATATGTGATACTTTTCCAAAGAGATAAATCTTTATAACGTAAACCAACAAAAGAAAACAAAAAACAAAAATTCTTTAATTGAAATTGGCGGCTAGTTTAGCGTTACAGCGACGAAGGCCATGTGATGTAATTATCTCTTTTTATAGCATTTTATTCGTTTGCTATTAGCATTTTAACATTTTTTGTTAAATAAGAGAAAACAAACAAATTGGGGGTGTAATGGTGGGGGCTGACAGTCTGGCAGCCAAACTGGACTGATTCGTCATGACTCACTCATGAGTCTCCCCGGTTTTGTTTTCCTAATTACGATATTCATTCATCTTTTTATGGCAATGTATCTTTTTATTTTTGGCTTTCTTTCAATTAGTTTAACGGCTAGTAGGTGTATAATCAGCGTGATTATCGGTTAATCAGCCAAGATTTTGATTTTTGAAAAAATATTTTCCTATCTCATATGTGGTGGTTTTCTTCTGAAAATAATCAGAAATATATGTATGATTATTATGCTTTACTTGTTTTAATTTGGAGTGTACCTCGGTTGTTGAGTGTAGTAGTGTACGATAATAGGAATAGTTTGTTGTACAATTATAATTGTTATTTAATGATTGATGTAAATCTTTATTAGGTGGCTATATCGAAAAGAATGAGCCGTTGGATCAGTTACTACATCAATCATTTTTCTTGTATCAATAGCTTTTAGCCTTGTAGCATAACGAGCACATGCATGCTGCAGTTGGTAATAATGCAGGGTCACCTTTTCGAATTTGAAAATCGTACAAACGTTCCAAACTTGTTTTTTTTTTTTAAAGGTAAATCCAAATTAATGGTTGAGAATGAAAGTAAATCCAGAAGGAAAGAAACACATGTGCGAGGCAAATAGTTGAGTAACCCGAATGACTGAATGAGACTCATGCTGACATGACATCTTCAAGACCAAAATTATAAAAATCTTGGTATAAGATTTTGTTTATAGAAAGATATAAAAGAGATTGGTACAAAAAGCCTGAAACAGAGGGACAATGAACAGGAGGGAGTGATGTGGGCTTGTTGAAGCAACCATGTGCCCTGTGAACCCAACTTGCCTCTTTTGGTTCCAATTCGGGCTATTAGCTAACGTGCGCTGAGATTGTTGGTCAATGATGAATGAATGAATGAATGACGAATACTCAGCTGGGAAAGAATAAAGAATAATAATAATAACCAGATACCTCTTTCTCTCTACTAATCATCTGTAACAGTGAATCTTTTTGACAAGAATTACATAATTAAAGCTATAGGAGCACACTTGTACAGTTATATACCTCTTGTTGAAGACCAAATCTGTGAATCACTTCCGAAGAATCTGAGAATTTTCTCTCAAACTGTATCATATATAGAATTACAGGAAGAAGAATCAAATTATATTATCAGACAGTTTGCTTTCAACTTCTCCAGATTTGTGGTCATATAGTTTGTTTCCAGGACAAAAATGTTGCTCCAAAGTCAAACACTCTTTGTCCTCGATTTCAGTTTCGAGACTTCTTGTCCACGAAACTTTTGCACTCAAACAAGCTTTAATAGCTTCATGTTTCCAGTAGAATTTGCAGCTACAAGCATATTTGTTTTTTTCCTCCAACAAACGCTCGACACAAACTGTCCATTCTCATCAAAGTACTCGTTTCCAGAAATTGGATCCACCGATCCAAACTTGTATGAAGTCATCGGCATCGGTAATGATCTATAGTAACTATATACCTGAAATGCAAAATTAAATTAACTAGCATCCTAAAGTCTTAAACTTTGTGTTATGAATCATAACTTATGATGATATAATAGATACCTCATTGGTCTCTGAACCACAGGCTATGTATCCATCCAAGACAGATAATCCAACAAAATTCTGTATTCAGGTAGAATATTAGACATTGGAGTTAACTCATGAATGAGAAGTTAAGGGTAAAGCTTAGCTGCTTAGGCACTAACCTTCTGATTTGTATGTCCTTTATACGTCAACGAACAAGCTCCAGGAGATAAACCAGAGGAATTTGTCTTGTTAAGATTCCAAAGCTTGAGAGAGTTATCAGTGGAAGCAGAGACAATGGTCTCTGAATCCATAAACTTAACGTAGCTAACAGCTTTCTCGTGGCCGGCCAATGTGCACCAAGGAGTTTTGACATACCGAAGATCGTAGCAATAGACCTTGTAATCAGCTGAACCGAATGCCAATAAGTGATTGGAATAAGCAGAGAACTGCACGCAACACACGTTTGCTGGACTCCAGATTGTTCCTAATGACCGTTTCTGCATAGTCACCAGAGAAGAAAGTTAGAAAATTAAACTTTTCAAAGAGCTATATGCTGATTTAAAAATTCTAGAAATATTATGAGAGAAGGGGAAGAGAGGCGTGCCTCATTGACGCTCCAAAGCTTTACAGAACAGTCATCACTTCCACTGACAAATTTTGTCGGGTCAGATGGAGAAAAATCAACTGACCAAGCTCTCTTCTGGTGTTCTGTGTACTGCGAAAATCCTTGTCCAGTCCCGGCATCCCATATCTGCACTCACCAAACACCATACAGTAAGAAAATGTCAAGTTAAAGCCATGACCGATGCATTTTCAAGGTCACTTAGACACGGCTCTATATATCATCTCATAAAGAAAGAAAAGGCAGAGGAGCCTGGTGCTATAGATCCTACCGTTCAACAGAGGATGGTAAATAAGAAAGATTCTAAACTTGAGGAAAGTTAGGAGAAACTGTTAGTTTCCATACGCACCTGAACTACACCATCGTAGTCAGTTGAGGCCAAGTAGTTTTTGATGTAACTATTCCAGCAAACACAGCTTAATTTGGATTTGTTGACCATCTCTACTAGTGGATAATGAACACCCACAGATTCATCCATAAACGCATTGAAGTCAAAGATCTTGATTTTCTTTGAGATCCCAGCTGCTGCTATGTGTTCCTCATCAGGGTCGAAACTCAATGAGCAGACCACACTTGCAGAGTTTAAAAGGTCTCCACTTCTTATTGTTCCACACGTTTCAAACTTGCTATACCGAGCAAATTTGCACAACCCCTCAAAAAACACTTCCAGTTGGTCTCCAGATTTTCCTTTGGTTCTCGTATACTGATTCTCATTTTGGCTTTCAGACCACTTGTCCTTGTCCTTTAGAAGGCTTTTGTCAGAACGAGAACCAGCAGCAGAAGAATCGGATAACTTCATTTGTGATCTCATGAAGAAATATGCATCTTCGAGTTGACGGATATTACTCATCAGCCTATCTGTATTAGCGGTTGGTACAAACAAGGAGCCAGAAGTAGTTGTACAGCGCTCATCTAAGGGAGATGATTGCACTCTTCTTTCAATAGCTCCGTGAGATCTCACAAGAGATGCACTGCTTGAAGAATATCTTCGCTCAGCCTCCTTAATATCATCATCCAAGGTCTGGATGTCTTGCAATAGCTTAGATGCATTTTTCTGCTTCTGCTCTTGTAGTGAAGACAAAAAATGAAGTAACAGCTCAGATATCTCCTCATCAACAGCAGACGATATAACTGAATCATCGTCGCATATCAACTCAGACTTCAGTATTTCTCTGTCACAGAAAAAAGAGGAGACTAAGAACATAAAAAAGAAACAACAAGATAATTTACACAGTGGCATGCCATTTCATCTTTCACATTATTCATTTCAGAGTAGCACTCAGCTATATACCTAGCTGTTGGTCGGGAGGAGGGTTCAGGATGTAGAAGCCAAAGACAAAATCCAGCTTCCTTAGGATATCTTGAGAGAAATGTAGGTGGGAGAATCCGATGACGTAAATCTGCCATCATTGCAGCATGCATCTCACTGGACTCGCAATGGCATAGCAACTGAAACGAACATTGTCAAGCAAGACATGTCAGTACGCGTCTTCACATGAAAGGGCCAAACACGTAAACGAAAAACTGACAACTTATACATACTAGCTCTGGGGTTCAAAGGTCAAACTCGACTAAGCAATTTTGCTATACAACTATAAGACTAGAAAAACACATAAGCATTTTTCTGGCGATATACAAGGACTTTAAATGCAAGCATCCTTTGTAGTATTAAGTAACAAGCTAAGTAAACTAATAATCTTATCAGAACTATAAAAGCAGTATAAATCCTTACCTCAAACAGAAGAACCCCAAGGGCATATATATTTGATTTTTCTCCGATATCTTCTCCATTAATCTCCTCTGGACATGTGTACCACTGCTCTTCTAGCCATGTGGACATAGACTGTTTTTTCGTCGCTGAAGACACGCCTAGATTTTTGATATAGTTTTGCTGTTGAAGCTCACAACTGTCTGGATTACGTGCATCAACCACATTCAAATCAATCACAGGGCTCTTCCTTTTAAAATTGGCCTGATGTTGATTCCCTTGAGAATGCACATGCAAGTCCATTTTTCTTTTCTTCAAATCCCTACCCACTACAGATGATTCCTGAAGCAATGGCCTCTTCCTATTCAAATCTTCGTCAACATCTGAGCCTAAATCGTCCTTTCCAAAGGTACCAATATATCTAAGTTTCTTCGATGGGACCAAAGTGAAAAGGGACGGTCTCAAGTCCAGCAAGAACAATCCTTGTGAATGAGCTGAGTCAACCAGCTCCACAAGCTGCCTAAAGAGAAAAACGCCATGCCTTCTCTCTCGTTTAGCATAACTTGATCTAAGAAACTCCCTCAAACTGATTCCACAAGAAGCTTTAGTATGATTCCCATCACCATGCGATACAACAATCCCATTTCCTTTCGGGCTTGACTTTACAGTTGACACATTATTATCGACCTTTTTGTCCTTGCTTCCTGTATCTTGCTCATTGACAAACTCAGGAGGAGCCTCCTGGTGTTTCCCTACTACACCTTTCCCCTTCATAGCTCTTTTAAGTATCAACTGAGAGAAACTCGAAGAGCTCAACGGAGTTTTCAGCTGGACACCATCGTTGATCCATGCAGGAGCGTTCATAATACTCTTCTCCCCAGCTACTCTCAACCGTTCAGAGAACGCTTCAAGATTCTGATCGCTCCTCCTACTCGCAAACGGTTTCAGGTTTTGCCTCTCGGAAGGAGCTCCGGCGAGCTGCTGCCTGATTCTCGACAGCATTTGATCCATATCCCGAGGCTGGGAATCAACATCCCCATCTCCTGACCTAAACGTAGAAGAACCTCTAGCTAGACGATAGAGATGCTCAAACTTTCCAGCCCTAGAACTATCTATAGTATTACTCCTATAGTTTCCCAATGTCAACTCCTCAACAGACACCTTTGCAGATTCCTCAGGAGACTTGTTTATGTCTACTACATTCCTGTGAGCTGAGCTTCCAGGACAATCGCTCCTCATGGAATCGTTTCCAGCTTCCGATTCCGTCACCGTTTGATGATGACCATCGTCGAGCTTACAAGGAACATCGTCCACTCGTCTCTTCAATTGTAACTTGTTGTTACTCGCCACTGTTTCTTCACCGGCTCTTTCCATAGCAGGCAGCATCCACATTCATCGCATCAACAATCTACACCCTCCATGCCCTAATCAAAAGCAATCGAATCGCATATCAGAAATCAAACCGATGAAACGAAGAAGAAGAAGACGAAATGAAATGGAAGAAGAAGAAGAAGAAGAAAATAAACCCTACTTACTAAAATTCTCCGAAAAGTATGCATGTTCAGATTCTAAACTAGTCAAAACACACACAAAATGAAAAATCTCTAGTCCCTATGAGCAAATTTCAAACGTAATCTCAAGCAGCTAATGAGAACAGCGAAGATTAAGTGAGAATCCAGCAAACGAATGACCAATCATGAAAATTACGCGAAACGAAAAGTATTTAATAAATAAACAAAATCAAATCGCTTACACGCAGAAAATCCCAGATACCGAGAGATCGCACAATCAGATCATACAGCGAGGCGGTGAGTCCACACGGTGTGGAGCATGTGGAGAAGCGAAGAGAGCAATTCAAACACACACACAGACGAAGAAGAAGAAGAAGGAGAAGAAGAAAGGAGAGGCTATAAACTTCCCATATTGATGATTACGAAAACAAATATCTGCTCGAAACACAATGAATCTCTCTATACTGGAATCATTCGTTCTTCATTCCTTATTTGTTTTTTACTTTAAAATTGTTTATTTTAATAATTCAAGGCTTGAAGCCACATATCAAAACCATATGCTTTTCTTATTTTTTCTGGCGGACAATTTTTCGAACATTATTTTATTTAATTTTTCGTATTACTTTATGGAAAAAGAGAAAGATTTTTTTCCTCTGGCTGCCCAATTAGTTTAAAGTAAGTAGAGAGATTAAAAGATTACGACACGGGATTACGTTGATAATCTATTGATTAGTGACATCAGCTTAACAAGACGGTGCTGGTTTTCGGTGTTATTTACCGAAAATGCCACTCTTCGGTAAGGCGTTGTGTGTGGCTAATAGGGGGCAGGATTGGTAAATAATTAGGAAAGGCGTGGGGATTAAGAATGTTGCATGGAGGAAGTGATTGTTAAGGATATTTGTTAAGAGGAGGAGATTAAAACACGTCGACGTCGCTTAATCTATTCGCGATTCGAGGGAGGGGTCACGTGAATGCTGTGGAGATTAATAAGCCACGACATGCACGAATCAATTAGTTTTATATTTACACTCCAAAGCTATAACAGTTAATGGGCCGGGCCTTTTTGAGACTTTATGGGCTAATTCGCTATAGCTAAGACCCGAGAAGTTTCACCTATACATTTGAACAAAGTTTAGAATCTTACTTCGCTACCGTTAAATCTCCAAGGGGGCAACTAAATTACCGTTACCACTAAAAAAATTGCAAATCTATGAAGTTTACTAAGAATGGTCTGAAAAGGAGTTTACTAAACGTAGTTTACTAAGAATGGTCTGAAAAGGAGTTTTGTCTTTTTTTTTTTATGTCGGAAAGACAGGCTAATTATGGGACTAAGAGCTCCTAATAATTGTTTCTCCTTTGTATCTTATTTTTCGGTTTATGGATTCGTCTCGTGAAGCTAACCGCGAACGCCATAAGGAGGAGAGAAGAGAAGACGAGACATCTTCTCTGGTGGATGTAAATCTCATGGTGGTGCTTCTCTCTCAGCTTTCTTCAACGACGAACGAAGATGAGAAGAGTTTTGAGAACGAAAGAAGTGTTGCACACGAGGTTCGTGAATCAAGAGCACGTGCAAACAAGAGGTTTATGAAGGAAACCAAGCTGATGGGGAAAAGGACGCACGTGCTTCAACCTATGGCTAAGGAATTCAGGTGAAAAACAAAAATTAATTTGTTTAGATTCTTTGAAGATGTTCATGCTTAGGTTCATATATACCTTTATTATGTCTATAAATGTGCAGGCATTCCAGGAAAATGTGAAAAGCACGTGACTGATCTGTGATTTCCCTAGAAGCAGAAAATACTTATGTTATATTTCAGTCCAAATTTTGTTATTGAGCAATATACAAATGAACCATTTTTTTGCGTGAATGTAAAGACATTAAATAGTTCTCACTTTGCAATGATGATATATTAAAATCTTGGATCACTACAATAAAATCCCACATTCGTTCTTGAAAATATCATCGATGAGCTTGATAAGGCCCAATCAAAACAAAACGAAACATTCGACACAAATTTAAGCCTTTGCAAATTTAGTAACGACAACATATTTTTGATTCTCCATGGTCGGTAGGTGACCTAATAATACTATGTAACCATGATTAACAGCAAGTAACCTCTACCTAATCTCTCGGTTAAGCAATCATTATTAAATCATCAGTTGACGTCCACAACCTAATTCACAATCTCTTTTTCTTTCTCACAACATGAGACGATTGATTAAACTATGTTTTATACTAATAAATAAATAGCACCCACATGAAAATGTCGGATCGGCAGTTTAGCACTGGCCTTGCTCGACACAAGTCCTGAGGCTGACTCAGGAACAAAACTGAAACTCACCATCCTAGTCTTTAAATTGTTAAAATTCAAAATAAATTTAATTTTATTCCCTCCGTCCAACATTCCTCAGTATCCTGAATATTGAAATACATGATACAGCATGTATCATATATACATATATTTATACAAGACGTGTAAATGTAACTAGAGTTTTCGAAAATGTGCTATTTAAATGTTTTTAATTAGTTTGTTGAGCACAAAGTGTTAAAAACTTTGAAAATTTCGGCTAGCCGTCGAAGGGAAAGATGTTCACACGACTGGTCTTCATTGGCATAGAGAAGTTGACCTGAAAGCAAACAAAAAATGATGGTAAGCTATGATTTTTTTTTTTTTTTTTTTTTCCTAATGTAAAGTGGCCGGAAGCGGAATTGCGTGATACATGAAGGGTCGTTTTCGCAAGATCTGTTTTTGGTCACTAATGTATAATCAGTTCCGTTTTCCAAACAAAAATCATGTATGGATGAGTTATATAACTTGTAACTTTGTAAGCTTTACAAACAAAAAATGAAACGCATCGTGTTAGACAGAATTTTAAATCAACGTATGTTTTCATCTTTTTAAAACTAGATTTTATAACTTGAAGCTGATGAATATTTTGGTCATTGGTTTAAATATTCAAAGGAGTAATGTAAACCATTAACCATACCACTAGATTATCGATCGGGTTATATAGATAGAGTAAGGGGAAAGCTGATTAAAAAAATGTCAAATATAGTTAGGGATCAATCATTTGATACGTTCGTGAACTTCACGAGCTTTATTTTCTTATTATGCACTTTATCGCTTATAACTTTTGCTAATAACCGCTTTTTGATTCAATTATTTGATCGCGTTACTGTATACAAATATTGACCATTATTCCATTAAATATATTTAACATGTTAGGAAGTGTATTGCAGGAAGCGTCTAATATCTAATGTGTGATTCCATTGGCTATTGCAAAGCTAAACAACATATAAAAGAGACGTTTGTAAAACGAGATAACATAGTATAACATCCATATATAGGGCCACATTATGGTAAAAAAATATTCCATGAACTAATGACAAATGCATGGAGACAACAATATGTCTGATTATTAAATAAACAACTATGCTAATCGAAGAAAATGTGTGTCGTTTACTTGTTCGTCTTATTGTAATCACTTGTATCCCGTATGTAACGCGAGGACGCTAAAATACTGTATTGTTTGTAAAGAATTCAACACATATCTGAATACAGCAATACATAGGAAAGTGCAAGTTGGCAAGAACAGGACAGGATAATTAAAGTTAAAACAGGCGTTACCCGTAATTGCATGAAACATTTGGGGCGAAAGTAAGGAAAACGAAAAGATTGTGACCGAAAAAATAATAAGAGACGAGCCGAAATAACTGGACGGCACCTGCCACGTGTAACAGGGGAACGCACTTTGGTTTTACTAATTGTAATCCTCCACGTGTAAAAATGATCAGATTATAGTATAAGCTAATAACCACCTGATTCTGTCACTATTTTACTATGGACCTATGGTAATCACTATCGCTGGAATTTATATTTTGGGACTTACGTCTGATAATCTGTCTACCTCGTTACTTCACTGACAGATATTGTCAAATTTATTTCCAGCTAATAAGTTTTCCTTAATCGGTGATTTACTTGGTCGTGGAATTAACCAAAATGGTGGAGGAAAATGTGATTTGTAAAAGTGCAATCAATATATAACGTTAAAACATTTAATAATTCAGGTATCTACACATGCATAAAAAGTAAATGAACGGTGGAACAAAATAATCCCTTTCAAATTACATGTACATATCTAAAATATTTTAAAACAATGGTGAGTGCATTTTAATTGTTTTGTAATCAGATGACATTAACTAGAGATCATAAATAACACATTAACTAGAGTATTACTTTTGTTAGCGATCGATGTTGATTCTTAGTTTTCTTAGTATTTCATAATGTACACACCGGTGCCTAAATAGTAATCCGATTTTAGTTATCATTAAGCCAAAACTCAAGCATTTAAGAAGATATAATTATCCTCTTAACAAAAGTTGACTTCTCCTAAACTGCCACTACAGGAAAAAGGGGTTTTCTTAGCGAGTGTAAAACGCTATCTAAAGATATCATAGCGTTATTAGAAGCATTGTGTCTGGTCCCGCGATAATAGGTCAAACACTTTAGATAGCGCTTTTTATCGATGCTATTGTAATTTCATATACGATAGCGTTTTAGTAAGTGCAATTAAATAAACTATGATAACACTTTATTAATGTTATTATTTGTTAATATTATTATTTCTGGTTTTAAATATTATTATTTTAAAAAATCTGGGTTTCAATATTAAATTTTGGATTATATAATTTAGATTTTGAATTCCAGAAAATCATATATTTATTTACCACAGACATAGTAATAATAGTTTACAAGGAAATTTTGTTTTTCACATCTACTCTAGTTTCTAGTCTAAGCTCTCAACACCTCAAGCTAGCTGAGCCACCTCAATCACCAAGGCTCCTCCGTCTTCACAACAACTGTTTTGGCATCTTCACGGTGCAATCTAGCATCTTCAACTTATCGTAAGACCTGAGAAGCAATGTGTGTGCTCAAGACCCGTCTCCCAAACCTCTTCTCAGCTAAAAGAACTTAAAGTCTGTCAAAGAACTCGACAACCCAATTTTCTTCAAGTAATATGAACGTGATCAGCTAAAACCGTGAACAAGAGCTGCTTGAGCAGAGAGGAGGTTTCTCATGGAAAGAAGCTGTCCTTCAAGAGATGATATCTCCTTAGATATCCTGAAAATCAAGAACTTGGAAGTCAAATGTCTCGTTTTTTATCATTCTACCCTTTCTACAAACACTTGGAGCGCTACACGATCAAGTGAATCTGAAGATTCTCAGAGACAATACCAAACCACAATACTCCTAGAATCCCAAATAATAATGAAATTCGTGGATCAAAGCCAAAACTTAAAACAGTTGGAAGTTGGGATCTATGTTAACCTTCTTGGAGTTGGAAGCAATACCAGAGTTAGAACCAGTAGAAGCGTCCTGGTTGGTGAATTCGTTGTCGGAGCAGAGGATATTATCGGACAAAAAATCGAAGCGCTTCGTTCCCGAGTTGACCCAACCTGATGGATCAAAAATTGAAGCGCTTCGTTCCCGAGTTGACCCAACCTGATGGATCAAGAGCAGCCTCATCGTTAGCCAAAAGAAAGAAGCACAACTTCAATTACCAATTGAAAGTAACCCAGATCCGTAGAGTGAGTGGGAGATTGAAAGAAGAGATAAATACAGCGACGAGAGAGTGAGAGCGACACAGATCCGGCACCGTCTCGAACCCGTCATGAACCCGCACTCCGGCCACCATATCTTCCCAGCCGCTACACAGATCTACGGAATGCCAATTTTCCCAGAAAACCTAGAAAAAAAAAGAACGAAGACGAAGGAAATAAGAAGGAGAGGAAGTTAGACCAAAGAAACACACAAAAAAGTGTTGAGTTTTCTAGGTTAAGCTTTCAACACAAATGTTTTAGCAAGTGTCACGCAACTCTTGATTTTTAATTTTTTAATTTTACTCTACATATGATAGCGTTTGTCATAAACGTGAGATTATTAATTAGTCAGATTATATATCATAGCGTTTATCAATAAACAAACGCTATAGAAATGTGAGGGATTAGTTAACCATAGCACTAGTGCAACAAACGCTATCTTTTAGTGCTATTAAAACCCAATATTCTTGTAGTGTGCTCACTGTGGTAACGTTTCATCGACAGAAAAACACTCAATGTAATTCGTCAAGTGTCAACATGCGAAGTGCATGTTTGGTTGTAACATGAAGCGTCCAAACAAAGCCTATGATTAAAAAATTGGTGTGCAGAGAAACGGTTTTGAAAAAAATATAAAAATGGGGTTCTATTATCAAGAAATAGTAACAACAATTAATGTAAACCATCTTGTGAAGAAAATAAAATAAATATCTGGTCGGAGAACAAAAAAGAAACTGAAATAGCGTCGGCGAGGATTGCGAGACACAGAAAAAGAGAAAAGAGAGAAGAAACGGCTTTCACTGATCAATCGCCTTCCTCACAAAGTACTCCCTCTTCTCCGTCCTCTTTTATTTTTTTTTTAATAATCCATTTTATAATTTCTATCTATATAAATGCACAGTTTCTCTGACTTTCCAAAAATCACTCAACTTCTTCTTCTTCTTCTTTCTCACTCCTTAAAAATCTTTCTCTCTCTCTGTCCTCCACCAAGCTACAGAGCTCTCAGCAACAGCAGCAGGTACTCTCTCTCTCTCACTCCTTCATCGGGATATTTATGTTGCAACTATTCAAATTTCTGTAATTTGTTACTTCTGATCGGGAAAAACAAACAGTTTCTGATTCCTCCGAGCTCGTTGACTTTTCCTTCTCTTTTATCCAGATAGATTCCAAAAGTCCTACTTACTTGCTTCTCCCAGTCTCATAGATTCCGATTAATGGGTCTGATTGAAAACTATTGGGTTCCTCGAAAAACTGTTGATTTCGTGATCCCTCGTCCTCAAATCAATTTCATTTCGTGTTCTTTCTGTTTTTGATATTTTTCTCCGCTTCCATACGCTTAGATTCCGGAAAACCGTTTTCCCCCTTTATGAAAAATCTGCTAAAAAGTTCGAATATTTTTTCCAAAATCTTTTGTTTTTCTATTGAAAATTTTAAAACTTTCCCTTTCTGGATGCTCAGATACATAAAGAGCTTTTAGTTCCTTCCTTACTATTATTGTCTCTATTCTGCAATTCTGTCCGAAATCTGCCGCTTTTTGCCTAAATCTGAGATTTTGTATCCAACTATCGGATGAACTGTCGTCTTTGTTAATACTCACTTTACTTTTTTTTTTGCTATTTCAGGATGTTGGAGAAGGTAGAGAGTTTCAACATGAACAGAGTAATCGACGAATTCGATGAAATGACGAGAAACGCAGCTCAAGTCCAGAGACAAACCCTCAAAGAGATTCTTGAGAAGAACAAAGCCGCCATTTACTTGCAAAACTGCGGACTCAACGGAAACGCAACCACAGACACAGAAGCTGCTTTCAAAGCAAATGTTCCGTTAGTCACTGACGCTGATTTAGAGCCTTACATCAAACGAATGGTCGATGGTGACACGTCTCCTATCCTCACTGGCCACCCCGTTCCCGCCATTTCCTTAAGGTTCTTACAAGATCTCTTCTTTCAATTTTGTTCTTTTTTCTCAGATACTAATGAATGAATCTGTTATTTATAAACCCTCCACAGCTCTGGAACCAGTCAAGGCCGTCCAAAGTTTGTTCCTTTCACTGATGAATTGATGGAGAACACTTTACAACTCTTTCGCACCGCCTTTGCCTTCAGAAACAGGTACATTTGAATTACTGACAAATGATTATCTTCCCCAAATTCCATACTCTCCTCTGTTCTATCCATTGAAATGAACAGAGAATCTCTGCCTTAAAAAGGATTGGTTTTTATCAGTTTCATTTGTACAGAGGAAGCTCTGCTTTAAAAAGGATTGGTTTTTAACAGTTTCATTTGTACAGAGGAAGCTCTGCTTTGAAAAGGATTGGTTTTTAACAGTTTCATTTGTACAGAGGAAGCTCTGTTTTAAAAAAGGAATGGTTTTTAACATTTGTTGTTGTGATCATTTGTGTACAGAGAGTTTCCAATTGATAACAATGGGAAAGCTTTGCAATTCATCTTCAGCAGCAAGCAGTACATTTCAAAAGGCGGCGTCCCAGTAGGAACCGCAACCTCAAACGTCTACCGGAACCCTAACTACAAAGCCGGAATGAAATCAATACAGTCACTCTCTTGCAGTCCCGACGAAGTGATCTTCAGTCCTGACGTCCATCAAGCCTTGTACTGCCATCTCTTATCAGGAATCCTCTTCAGAGACCAAGTCCAGTACGTCTTTGCCTCCTTCGCTCACGGCCTAGTCCACGCGTTTAGAACCTTTGAGCAGCTCTGGGAAGAGATCGTCACCGATATCAAAGACGGCGTCTTGAGCAGCCGAATCACCGTCCCATCGGTCAGAGCCGCGATGTCGAAGCTCCTGAAGCCTGATCCTGAGCTGGCTGAGACGATCCGTGAGAAATGCGTGAGCTTGAGCAACTGGTACGGACTGATTCCCGCGCTTTTCCCGAACGCGAAGTATGTTTACGGGATCATGACTGGCTCCATGGAGCCGTACGTGAAGAAGCTGAGACATTACGCTGGGGATCTACCGCTCGTGAGCCATGACTATGGAAGCTCCGAAGGATGGATCGCTGCTAATGTGACTCCGAGATTGTCTCCGGAGGAAGCTACGTTCGCGGTGATTCCGAATCTCGGTTACTTCGAGTTTCTCTCTGTTTCTGAAACAGAGGAAGGAGGAGGAGATCAAGAACCGGTCGGTTTAACCGATGTCAAGATCGGACAAGAGTACGAGGTTGTCATCACGAACTACGCGGGATTGTATCGGTACAGGCTTGGAGACGTGGTGAAGATCACTGGCTTCTACAACGAAACTCCACAGCTCAAGTTTATCTGCAGGAGAAACTTGATCCTCTCGATCAACATCGACAAGAACACGGAGCGAGATCTTCAGCTTTCGGTGGAGTCTGCAGCGAAGAGACTCTCGGAGGAGAAGATCGAAGTGATAGACTTCTCTAGCCACGTTGATGTGTCGACGGATCCGGGACATTACGTTATATTCTGGGAGATTTCAGGTGAGACAAGCGAAGATGTTCTTCAGGATTGCTGTGACTATCTAGACCGAGGATTCATCGATGCTGGTTATATGAGTTCGAGGAAATGCAAGACGATTGGAGCTTTGGAGCTGAGAGTGTTGGAGAGAGGAACGTTTAGGAAGGTTCAAGAACATTTTCTAGGGCTTGGATCATCGGCTGGACAGTTTAAGATGCCGAGGTGTGTGAAGCCAAGTAATGTTAAGGTTCTGCAGATTCTGTGTGAGAATGTTGAGAAGAGCTTCTTCAGCACAGCTTTTGACTGAAAAGTTGTGTGGTTCAAGAAAAAGTGGTTTTTGTTGTTTATTTTTGTCTTTATTGTGTCAATAGATATAGTTTTACTTTTGTTATTTAATTCGGTGTAACTTGTAAGGAGTAAAGACAAAACCTTTTTAAAAAGTATCACAGTGGTTTTACTTTGCTTTTTGTGCAATTAATGTTTGGGAGATAAATAGATGATTTGGTGATGTGACGTTTTACATATTTAAATAGTTAAATTCTCAAGATTCGAATTTGATTGAAGATACGGAAACTGAAATCCGGATAATCGCTAAGTCGTACAGATGAAACCTGAACCGAATTAAGATATTAATTGACATAGAAACCGAATTTAAATGTAGTTAGGTCTTTGTATTGTTTCATTTTTCTACTTGAATGAATCTAGACATCTAAATATCTAATACAACCTTTTGGTGTTTTTTTTTTAAGAACAATAATCAATTAAACCTTAGAGTTAGTGAAGAGAAAAATATATGGGGCCATAGTGGTGTGATTTTGTCTTAGAAGCTATACGTGACTATGACATTATTGGTGGGACCTAGTAATGTCTATGTATAGATTCTCAAGCGAATTGTTGATAATGAGTGGACTAACACTAATGTAAATCCTTTATCAAATAAAACGAAGCACTAATGTGAATCTTAAAGTAACTTTTCATAATCAGGACTCAGGACTCTCTAAGTAACGTTATCGTCTCAAGAGACGTACCGCGTACGTATGTTTTTTTATAACATGTATGCATGATCATGCTGACAAGTTGGTTGTGGCATAATAATTTTTTTTTTTTTCTGCTAAAACTGTAAATATCATATTAATGAAAGTAGGATTTACAATAGCAAACCTAAGCATATGGTTCCTTGGCAAAAAAAAGGGGTAAAAAACAAGGAAGCAAAATAGTGATTTCTGATGATAATTCTATCTCAGCCAATGGCTCATAAGGTTTCCAAAGTTACGTTGATTACGTCTTGCATTGATCGTGTTGATGATTTGTCTGTCCAGGTCCCTGAAAATGGATAAAGGAGAAATGGAAACAGAGTTGTGTAAGAGGTTATTCCTCTGTTTCCAAATACCGTTAACCACTGCTTGTGTCACCAGTTTTCGGAGTACCGATGGTGAGCTGTTGCTGTTTCCACAGGTCCATGT
The DNA here is from genome assembly GCA_902728155.2 of Microthlaspi erraticum. NCBI lineage: Eukaryota > Viridiplantae > Streptophyta > Magnoliopsida > Brassicales > Brassicaceae > Microthlaspi > Microthlaspi erraticum. Next base: position 43,542 of record CACVBM020000266.1, on the reverse strand, counting down.
GAGGAGATCTGTCCATGAGGTGAAGCTTGGACGATTAGTGCCTATCCTTGCCAAGACCTCTAGCCAAATAGTAGAGCTGAAATCGCAAGACAACATTAGATGGTCTCTGGATTCAGTTTCGGATGAGCACAAGACACACAAAGGAGATACTTGCAAGCCCCAAGAGACCAATCTTGATCTAACTGGCAGGCGATCAAGAGTGGTAATCCACATAGTAAAGTTCACAGGCGATTACGAGACAGAAATACAATTGAACTACTTGAAAACCGAATAGTATACAAATTTGCTTTCGGACCACAAGCTCTTAACAATTTGTATTACATAAAAGGTATCAAACGACATACGTCGGAAGTATATTTCAACGTCGGAAGTATGTTTTTTGAACTAAGGCTAAGTATACAGTTACATTGATGTATTTTCTTCCAATCTATTTATGTCCACCATGTCGGATGTGAATTGTTGTAGTTTAGTGGACAAAATGTCTATACTCCCGTACGTTATAAAAATATGTAGATTTCAAGTCATAATCAAGTTTTCAACGATTTTCTTAACTATAAAGTAAATAGTTGTTTTGTCATATATGTTTTTTTGGTAAAATTTTGTCATACATGTTATTTTCGGCCGTATACATAAAAATGATGTATGTGTGACTCTTTTCTTTGCTGGACAGCATACCAGTATACCACACACGCAGGTTCATTGCATGCCAACTTTTTGTCTTTTCACGAATATTATTAGGTGATGATTATATCTTTATATCAAGGAAATAAAATATTATATTTTAGAAAACCTCCCTAAATAGAGAAATAAATCTTGCAATCTGGCGTATTGATATTTCCCAGTTTCAAATTGTAAAAGGACATTGATAGCTGGAAATTGTTGGGCTAAGGAAACGGTAATAGTGTGACAAATTGCACATTCATGCATTGATGATATGTTGAGTAGGGAATTTGATATTATTTTAATGCATGAACAATAAATGTGTGTCATTTTTCTTAACTAAAAATAGATTATACATATAAAGACACTCAGACACAAAATTATATCTGGCCAGCTCACATTTTCCATACACCCCTATATAACAACAAACTTTTCATCCAGAGACAAAGCAAAAAGAAAAACATAAACTCTTCAAAGATATTAAGAAATCAACACAGAAACTCTTCAGTCTTTCAGTTATGACAAACACAAGAAGATCTCATGCAAGTTATAACTCACAAGACAGAGTAACAGATGATATCAGTGATGGTCGTGATCACAAAATCTGGGACTGCGAGAGTCCACTCTACGATGCGTGCGAACTCGTCTCTTTTGCTCACATCATCGAACGCAAATTACTGCCTTTCACTCCTCACACTCGGCCAGCAGGTTTGAGTCTGCGAGCTCTGATGGATAAGGATAAAGACGACTACTCTACTGCTAACGAGACGACGACCCGTTCTGGGAGGAGACATTGGTGGAGCAGAAAGAAGAATGAAGAAACACATGAAGAAGACAAGACAAACAAAACGTTTGGTAGTATTTTTTGGTGGAATTCGTGGTACAAGAAATTGTTTGTCTAATTTGTTAACAAGTTTTTTCCAAAGTTGTTTATGTGATGAAAAATTGTTGTGTTTAAAAGGTTTTCCTATTGTATGTTAAAATTATTTTTATTTTTGTGTGGTCTAAGAAATAAAAATTCATTCGGCTCCTATATAATTTATTTTTGTTGGGATTTTTTTTTCACATAATTGACATTTGTTTCCAAGCAAAAACAGAAATTGTAAAAGGATTACATTAGCATGAAAATATAGTTACTTGACTACTTGCAGAAAACAAATTACCGTACAAAAAGTAAATTATGTTACGAGTGGGCTTACAGTTAATCCCATATAGGCCCATATTCAGGGTGGAAATTTCCTAGTGCAACTATAAAACCCAATTGATTTGAATTGCATGCGTCGAATATCAAAAGCTATTTTGGCTTTACCTTTTGTTTTGTACTTCAAATCCTATGTATAAAGTATGCATAGCCGTCGACCACATCTTTTGTTTGTTTTCTATTGCTTTAGTTATTCTTCTGGAATAGATTGAAATAAGTTTGGTTCCTTTCCCTCGTTCGATCTTTTGAAAACTCTTCGTAATATTTTTCAATATTACTAGTTGAACGTTTTTAAATTTCATTTCTTTAACAGTACAAAATGTTATAAAAATGCACAACAAGGACCCCAAAGTTTCAAACTACATTTGAAAAAATATACCACTAAAAAGGTCAAAATCATCAGTTCAATTAAATTAGAAAAAATAAATGAGAAATCGACAACTAACTACTTTCTTCAACACGGTCATCAATTTAATGTTTCCTCTACTGTCCCAAATCCAGATTGGCTTTTGACCATTTCTCACTCTCATTGATTTTATTTTTGTGAGCTCCACTTCCATATAGTATTGTATTCTAACAATGTTTTACTGCTTTCAGAATATAATGCACTCTTTTGTTGGTATAGAGTACGGTTCGATAAATTTGAATGCAAATAATGCAATTCACCACCAGTTTCTCTTCTATGTGTAACAAGTAAAGTTTTAAATTAGTCTGGATTTCCAACCAGAATATTGAAAAAAGGTAAAAGTACTCTTTAAAATTTACTCCGATAAAAAAAATAAAAATAAATAGAATTAGAAGAAAGCAATGGCCCACTCTGTAGATTGTCCCGCCCATAATAAATCGACTATGAGCTCACTTTTGTCAGTCTTATTATTCTTTAACGTAGAGAAAAAACAAAATCAAATATTGTAATTTGGACTTGAGATAACAAATCTAAACGCTTTATGTATGTAAACGTTCCAAGACGGTTCGAACCATCTGATTATTGCGTTACGTGCGTCACAGCACACACGGAAGCATAATACAGTACTACGTTAACTCTCAAACGATACCGTTTTCGCTGTCCAAAAAGGCTGAAACTTCGTCGTTCATCATTTCCAATTCTGTTTAGTTTTCTTGCTTTCTTCTGCCGTGTGAGGAGGGAAAATGCAGAGTCTATAGCATAAACCCAGAGTCTCTCTCTCTCTCTCCCCCTCCTCGTCCTCCTCTCTCTCTCTAATTTTCTCTTCTTTTTCCGGGAAAATGAAAGTTAGGAAAAGCTAAAAGAGGATCGAATACAAACAAGAGGTTCTTGCTAGATTGCATCTTCTTCATTTCTCTAGAGACCTCAAAAATCCCATAAAGAAAAAGCAAAAAACTTCCAAGCTCTCTTCTTTTCTTCAACAAGAAGTCGTCTTCATATTTAGGTTGTTGAGTATTCTTCTTCTCAACTCAGTGACAAATTTTTTTTCTGTGTTTTTGGTACTAATGGCCGAGTCGTCGACGATCGAAGTAAGGCTAGTTCGTTGTCCAAAGTGCAAAAATCTCTTACCAGAGCCTAAGGATTGCTCCTTTTTCCAGTGCGGTGGTTGTGGAACCATTCTTTGCGGTTAGTTTCCATTTCCATCTTCTCTTCGGATGACGAAAGTTTCAACCAATTAAAAAAAAATGAATAATTTCGAGATATGTTCTTGCTTTAATGTTTCAACTTTCAACCACTCATAAATTTCTGTTTCTGGTTTTCCATTTCGATGACGTCGATTGGGTAAAAATGGTAATTTTTTTTGTTTCTGACCCAAAAGAGTTTTTGTTTGTTTTGTATGTGAAGCCAAAAACAAGGACCGTGAAGCAGATCCAGTGTCTGATAAGTCCGTGGATAATAGAGCCAAAGAAACTCAAGTTAACCTTAGTTCAAGTGAAGAAGAATTAGATTTGGATGATGCTTCATTAAGACACCAACAAATTGGTCAAACAGAGACTTTTGATGTTCACACTGATGATGATCCTTGCTCGAAAGTGAATGTTAACGATTCTCAATCGGGTTTGGATCGGTTTAGGAAACTGAAAAGAGCAATCAAGAGATACGACTCCGAGGGCTTCAGATTCTCTGCTTCAAACTACTTTCAAGATTCCGTGTATAGTGATGAAGCAATCCGGCAAGACAGAGCCGGGCTGGTGAAAAAGTTGGATAGGCTAAAAGAAAAGGCTCCTCTGCGGTTTCCAAGTTCCGGGAAACACATTGCAGGACCTTCCTATAACCATATTTATCCTCCATGTCACTATAACCAAAACCCTGATGCTTCTCTGCACGGTCAGATGCATAACTCAGCTTATGGAGACCCTCACAGGCTCATGATGCATGAAAGAGCTCTGCATCCATCTCATCCGCTCCATTCCACAAAGTATGACGATGGTTTGTTCGATACATACCAGCGAAACGGGATGCTTCACCAGTCAAGTTGCTCTTGTGTCCACTGCTATGATCCATATCATAGAGCTTCAGGCTCAGTGTTTCCTCCATCAGGCTTGCCTGATGCTCTGCGTAATCCTGGTTTTTACACTCATGAGACAAGTTTTGGTTTTGCTCCATTGCATAGTCCACGAACCTTTGTTCCTCCTCCTCCTCCTCCTTCTCAATCTCGTGGTCTAGGAAGACGTCCGAATGATCTTTCTCTGTTGCATCATCACCCTAAAGCTGGATCAGCTTCAGGTTGTTCTCGCTTAATCAACCCTGTGGCTGGTGGTGCACCGTTTATAACCTGTAGAAACTGCTTCAAGATTCTGAATTTGCCAGACAAAACAGATTCCTCTACAAGAAAGCGACAGAGACTTCGCTGCGGAGCGTGCTCTTACTTGATAGAATTTTCCTTTCTTGATAAGAAACTAGTCCTTCTCTCTACGGATCCTGCTTCAGAGAGAAGACCACAAACTCATAGAAGGCTGCATTGGTCAACTGCTGCTACTTTCTCTTCTGATGACTACGATAATGCTCCTTACGAATTCCATGCAGTGGATACGGCTTTGATCTCCGACAAACCTGAAGAAGTGCACATTGCGGATTCTACTTCTCCTGAAGTGTCTGAAGACGACCTAAGTTCAGATAGTCCTCTGCCTCTTCACAAACAGTTTGAATACTCTTCAATCAATGTAAGGGACCGGTCTGGGCCAATGAGCTCCTCAAGGCTTCTTCGCATGTCAAAGGAAGAGAGACACTTCATTCCGGGAGATTAAACACATAGAACATAAATAGATCTGAGCTGAATCTCTATATGCAAGAAAGAGGCTCTGCTCCTTTGCTCTAGTTGAGATGGCCACATTTACTCATAGGTACTTAGACTTCATCATACGTGCCAGATGATATGTTGATAACTACAAGATGTCTTTTCTGTCTAAGTGACTATAAGCCCGTAAAACCTGCATGACGTGGAAGTATAATATCAATATAACAAATTAAGTGAGATGACCAGGGAAGAAACAAGAAGGGCGGGTTTGCGAGTATCGTGAAGAACAGCTTCAAGGATCTAAAGAAATCAATCAAGAATGAAAGCAGAAGTAGTGATGTTTCGGTAAATGGGCAATCTGTAGCTGAACGTCTGGTGAAAATGGCAGAGAAGCAAGCTGGACCAATCCGGCCAGGAAGCTACTGGTACGCGAGGCTTCTTCAATCTCTTAAATCCTTCTTTTCATTAACTTAGCCCTAATGGCTCACTTCTGTTCTTTTCCTTGTTACCAGGTACGACTATAGAGCTGGATTCTGGGGAGTAATGGGAGGTCAATGTCTTGGAATCTTACCGGTAAAGATCAGTCACTGAGACATATTCTTCATTTTCTTATGAATGTGTACTAAAAGCTGGTGATTTCTCTCTTACAGCCTTTCATTGAAGAGCTGAATTACCCAATGCCAGAGGATTGCGCTGGCGGAACCACAAGAGTCTATGTGAACGGAAGAGAGCTTCACCAGAAAGACCTGAGATTGCTCAATGCAAGAGGTCTCCCGAGGGAGAGAGAACGGTCCTACACGGTTTACATCTCAGGTAGAGTCATAGACGAAGACACCGGTGAAGAGCTAGCTAGTCTTGGCAAACTCGCCCCAACGTAAGCTTTTTTCACAAAGCCTAAACATCTATCTATTTTGCCTTACCTTTCGAGTTCATTCATGTAACTGAGTTTGATGCTACTACATGGTCAGGGTCGATAAGCTGAAGCGTGGGTTTGGGATGAGAGTTCCAAGGAGAAGTGCATGAAGAAATCTCAAGAAATGTTCATGAGCCTATATTCTCTGAACATCCGTTTTAGATTATCCTAACATTCTCTAAGTTAAAGCTTTGTTCTTACTCTAGACTCTAGAGAGCCTTCTGATCAATGTAAAGAAGGAACGAAAATGTGCAAAAAAAATGAAATCTCATTTATTCGCAAACAAGAAACTAAAACACAAAAAGGATCTGTTGTATATTTGAAAGCTTACAAAAGCATTATTGAGCTTAACACATGACTCGCACAGCATTTCGTAGCATCTTCCCAATTTGCCTTTTCACTTGTTTGGTGAGTCATTCTTCTTCGTCTCCCCTTTCGTAACCTGATCATGTGAGACATAAACAAAAATGTCCACTCCAAATTAAATCTTTGGATCAGCAATACAACGTTGATGAATATCTGAAATACGGATCAAAACATTTATAGCGAATGAAGCCAATTCTAATCTGTAAAATTGAGCATACGAAGAACACAGAAATTTCAATTAAAGGACGTTCCTTTCACGCTTTAAGGTTCGAAATGGCCAATTACTGATTCGTCAATAGGATTTGCGATCCAAGTAAGATCAAATGAGAATCGAAACAAATGGAAATAGCGAAGTAGCAAATGGAAGGAGGTAAAGACGATCCAATCAAGAGATGGATCTAACGATCTAGGGTTGATTAAAATTAAAAATGATTCAAAACAGGAGATGAAGAAGGAAATTACGTTCTGTATCAAGAAGCCGACGGCAACTGCGGCAACTACGGCTCCGCCGAGGATTACCGGTGGACCGGAAAGCAGACTCCACTTTCGGTATATCATCTTCTTCCCTCTTCCTCTTCTTCTTCTTCCTCTACAGAAATTTCGCTGTGGTCTTCTTCGAGTATCTGCAGGATTCTTTCGATGCAATCGACTAAAGTTTCTGTTCGAGATTAGGCTGATAATTTGGTATTGGGCTTTAGGCCCATTAGACCCATCGATTCCTTCTTAGCAAAAATTATAAACGAGAAAGATTGATTTGAAACCTCAGCTTAAATTCTGCTAAATTAAATTTACATTACATTTTTTTACTATCTGGAGTTCCCTTTGTTTTTGTTTTTCGATTTCATTTGGAAAATGTAAGAAATGAACATTCTACTGTTTAGATGTATCCGAATAATTGCATTAGTTTATAAAGCATTTTCACACTTTAATCATTCAAGTTTTTCCAACAAATGTCATGCTATCAGTTTAACCATATCCCTACCACCATTCCTTCCAACTTCCAAGAACGTTCCATTTAATTTTAAAAATAACAAAACCTTATAAAATCTTTCCTTTATTGATTGTCATCAAGTATCATCCAACTTCATAGGGAATTGACTAACTTTACTGAACAAAAAAGGGCAAAAAATCATATCCTAAAAGCCAATCTTATTATTGATCGGCAAAAATAGTTTATCTAACCTGAAATTAAACTCACCATCTATAGACTATAATAATTACTTACTGCAACGAGAAATTACATTCACAAGTAAAAAAAAGAGCTACGACCACAACCAATCCTGTCCAAAATCGATAATATTGTCCAAACACGAGAAATACGAATCTGCAGTTTCCGAAATCTCAACGGAAGCAGGAGCAGTCGCAATCTCGGTCGTAATTCCAGACCCTGACGTTGAAGGAGACAGTTTCTCCACCAGATTTTCCGGGAAAATGTTACTTCTCCAGCCATCACCACCAACACCACCACCATTCTCAATCTCATGGTTAGCGAAAGAAAACGTCCTGAAAATGTTCTTCTTGCTCTCCAGATCCTCAAGACTTACCCTCGTTTCTTCGGTTTTCTCCGGCTTAACAACATCTGCTGGCTTCTCTGTTTCATATAATGCTCTGTTTCCTTCTTCGAACATCGTAACAGAGAAGTTCGTCTTGTTCGTGGACGATGTGTTGTTGTTGCAAGAATGGTTTCCGAGATACTTCACTTCGAAAATCGAAGGATCTGTGTCTGATTTCTGGACTTGCTTCACTGCTAAACAGTTCTTCGTGAATCGATGCGTGCATCTGTAGTATCCTCTGTAATAACAGAAAACAGAGCAATCAAAATTTAGCAAATCAAACAAAAAGCAAAAATTAAATTAAGCAGATGATTACGAGAATTGATTAATTACCTTGGATTCTTAGATCCGTGAATCTCTTTCTGTCCGTATTTTCTCCAGCAATGACCATCATCATTAGGACCCTTTTCTTGTCCTGCTCCAACAAAAACCCGAACTTTCTCGTTCTTCTTCTCAGATATTTTCCTGGAAATGACAGAAAGAAAACAGAGTCAGACACATGAGATTCTAAGTCGGAACTTAACAATACTCTTTTTAACTCCAAATTTTACCTCTTTTTAGACACGTGTTTTGAATCCTTGTCATCGATGATCTGAAGGCTTTGCTTGTTCTTGTCGTCGTCTTTGAAGCTCAAGATGAAAATGGCGTTATGGTAAATACGGAGAATTTCATCTATCAAGGCTTTGCTGGATTCGGTTGAAGAAGTGTGTTTGAGATTGCTCATCAATCGTTTCGCAAGCTCTCTCCCTTGCTCCAGCTCGTTGATCACTAGTTTATCTTCCATGGTCATCTCTGCATTCACTCACTAAAAACCCACCAACAAAATTTTAAGAATCTTTTTTAAGAATTCTCTGTCTCTTTTGAGGGTTGGGATGAGATGTGAGTTTTCGTGTGTTTGCATCTCTTTGTATTTATATTCATGAGTGATGGATGAGAATCTATGATGGTACCATGTCCTTGTGCTTATACAATAAGTTTATTTTATTAATTTTTATTTTGTTTTAAGCTTGGACCAGAAGTTGTGTGGAAAAGAGAAGGATCTTGTCGAGAAATTGACAAATTCCGACTACTACTTTTATTTCCCACCGATTTTTATTATTTGTCACTGTTTCTCTTCTTAGATTTCTTGAAAAGCTTGAGCAAAATAAAGAAATTTTAGTTTAGTCTAAATTCTAATGGTTACTTGTTTCTGCTATAAGAAAACACAATATTATATAATTTCATGTGGTTATTATTTTGATATTTTATGAATAAGATTTATATTTTCGATCTATAAATGTTCTAGATAAGATCAACTATTGATCATATTATCAAATACACACATCTATAAAGCGTCAACTATTTCTCCACAATCACAGTAGAACCCATATTTGGCAAAGTCTCTCTCACTCAGTCAGTTTAGCTGATTCTAATCTTATTGTATTTCACATGAAATTTGTTTATGGCTATAATAATTCAACCGAGTAAACCAATAAACAATCATCTTCAAAGTGACCCCATAGTCCTCCTACCGCGTTATAGATCCGGTTGAATGCTTTTTTATTTCCGCTGACGTGAGGATTGTGATGTCATGCCTATTAATTCACTTATCCTGTTACATCTTCGTTAATCGATTTACATATATTAGCCATTGTATATATATGCTGCTGATTATATAATTAAGTATGGTAGGGTGGTCAAATATCGAGATTATAGTATCCCTAAAAGTAAATCGATCGAGAATCTATGGATCAAATCAAAACATGCAGGTGTGGGTGAGAGGATATAGACTAATGCACCTTTCCCTATCTCACAATTGACAGCGACGTAATAATATCAATGTGGTCAAATTCGATACCACGATGATCTATCTTTTATATGTATTCACCAAATGTATAGGATTTGAACAAAAGGATTCAAAACAGGTGATAATTTTTATTTTATTTTAAAACAGTTAGTATATATAAGATGATGCCTTATGGGTTTATACATTTGGCATGTTCATCGTACTGAATGCGTCAGTATAATATCGTGCACACTATGAAAAGTAGATAATATTGATATATATGCATGTGTCACTTTAAATTCTATGTTTCTCGGTTATCAATCAGGTTTGTAGCTTTTTGAGTCCCAAACTAGTTTTTTTGTTTTGTTTTGGAAGTATGTGTCCTAGCTAGAGGCTGCTGCTGAACTTAAACTAGAGAATAAATTTTCAATTTTCAATGGATGTTTATTCTCTACGCGTCGACTACTTCTTCATTTAACGCGTCCAGATCAAACGAATAGTTTATGATTAACTAAATTAAGTAAAGTGACCGAGGAGTAGCATTTACGTGCACATGGCCTTTGATAAGTTGGTAACTTTAACTATAAATATCAAATTATTGATCAAACACGAATGGACGACGATATGATAAGTGGTTTAACTTAATCTGTGGGTTGTTATTGCTTTGAAATGGTAACAGCTAACGATTATAAATAGCAAGACACTTTTTTCTCAAATTACTGATTCCTTATTATATGTTTGTGTTTATTTACAGGACATAAACTTTTTAATGCAACCATCCACCGAACCATAATGGTTGTAACTTATATGATTTCTTAATTCTTATTATAGCTTAGTTAACATCGGAACTATATGATTGTAAAATTGACTAGAAGCCACACCTTTTTAAGAACATTAACCATAAATCATTTTAAAAACAAAATTAATCCATCTTCAACTTGAGATTTGATGAAGAAAACATTCGAGTAGTAATGATATGATATGGTAAAAGTCTAAAAGATTCAGAGAATAATGACCCGAAGACGAAAACCCTCCAAACCAAATCTTTAAACTAATAAGAATGTGAACCACCAGACAAGTAATACTAGTGATGGTCTCTCTAAATGAGGAAACCTTTTTGAAATAGAAAAGAAAACTCCATACATAATCTTTCATTATCAATAGCCCAATGCGGGTGGATAAGAACCATTGGAATTTGAATTTCGGGTTAGATAAATCCACCTAAATATACAAATATGAAATTTCAGTGAACTTTAAGAAAGTATCAGGTAATTTCCACGAAAGGCCCCTTGGGTGCGCGTAGAAAAAGATCGCTTCCTAAAGGGCAACATATCACGTCATGCCGATCAAATATTACTCGTACTACTGTAGTAAACATACATCTACATTTGAATCTCCTGAAATTAATAGTTCTGAATTTTATTGAACCGGTTTTTTTGTCAGACAGGTTTCACCGGATCCTAATAAAACATTGAGACCAAACGGCATAAGAGTTTGAATTTGCTTGTTAATGGATGATTTTATAGTGTTTTTTTAAGCTACGCATTGTTAATATTAATTTTCGTTTTAGTTTTGCAAATGAAAATACTTACGTTTTTTCAAGTTTGATGAATCACATGTGTAGAACTGTTACGAAACAATTTTTTTTTTCATGATCTGATGTATAATTGTCACAACACATAATTTATCAAATATACTACAAATCAAAACTGTTGGGTGTTAGAGAGTTAGACTACGGGCAAAGGTAGTAAATTGGAACAAATTGAAATTTAGCTCATATATATATATATAATTCTAGTGTACAAGTAATTACAATTATTAATAGCAAAAACGACAATCAAAATTGATGTCTGTCGTACCAAAAATTCCCGTAAGTCACGCCAAGTGTGAACGCACAAAGTCACGTTAGATGATAAGCACGTGGGAAAACATATAAAGATTTCCATTGGATTTGTCTTTTAGATTGAAGTTGTCCGAATTTTCAGCGTATGCGCCCACACAAAAAAAAATCTCCATAGCCAAATAATTATACAGATTTTTACATGGGAAAACAAAATGGGAGATCGAAGATAATTCGTTAATTACTACGTACTAATACAGTTTTGAATCTTTTGACAATTATACCCAACGAGTGAAAAAGGATGGCTTTAAAAGAGATGTATGTATATTTGAGTTGATATTAAAATCTTGTTTGATCAAAAGTAATCTTACATATTATATTCGACGTGGCTAGTGAGTACTGAAACTTACTATTTGTTTTCTTTTAAGGCCAACCTAGAACGGCATGATTGTTATGAATCAAATATCCAGACGACATGCATGTATACTGCTGTGGAACGCGTGGCACCTAACATCATGATGGGCTTCTTCTTTGATCTGGAGTAATGGGCTTTCTTATTAGCCCATCTTTTTATTACTTGAAACGCAAATTTCCGGCCATATTTTGAAAGCTGGTTCAATTAAAATATTTCTCCTATGCACAGGATTAATTTGCAAAATACCCAAAGATCTGAGGTTACTGAGAGTAGATCGGATAATAGGGATAATTTATAGAGATGCAGATGATGATTAAGGAATTAAAAGACCTAAACAATTTTTTTTTTTATATATATATAGAGATAATTTTACATTCCAAAATAGTAATCCAAGGACACATACTTTTCCGTTGTCTTGTTTTGTGATTAAGGAGAAGATTTTTTTCCAACATAAACAAACAAAAAAATCATTTCCTAAAAAATTCTCTTCGTCTGTTGGCAAAAACGACGCCGTGTTTCATAAGCCAATATCTTTCTATCTCCTCCGGCGTCCGTCCCGGGATCCTCCCGGCGATCAACTCCCACCTACGCGCCACGTACGATAGACTAACCGTTAGTATTAGCTAAAATTACACAAATGCCCCTTTCTTCAGATTAAAAACCGAGTAAACGTTACCTTATAATCCGGTCAAAATTTTATGAACCGAACCAAAAATGTAATTTCGTTTTTTTTCACGTTTTGTTTCTTATCTTACAGAACTGAACCAAAACAAAATCGTATAAAGTATAAACAGTTTCTGAAATCTCTAATGAAGATAGCTAAACAATAAATAAAACGAACATAACACAAATCCAAACCAAATATTTTAACCAAATATAATTCAACCAAATAGCAAATCGGATGGATCAAGAGAGTCTCACCTGTCCCCAACGAGTTTATACATCCGAGAAATGAGATCTTCTTCTTCTTCCGACATCTTCACAGCTTCCCATTCGATGCTACTCACTTCTGATAACAATACAAACTCAGACTCAATCCGAAGAGAGAGAGAGATCATAGATAGAGAGTTAGAGAGAAATCTGACCTTCGGAACAAGAAGCCTTTGCTTTGCTCTGTCTCCGGCGTCGTCTATCCATATTTCCGTCTTATCGGAAAAACAAAAAACAACTAATCTATCGTCGTCGTCGACACGAACAGAGAGAGAGAAGAAATCTTGAGAAAATATTTTTTGACGAGGGATTAATAGTATTTTTTTCTCGAGAGAAAGAGTGAGAGAGGGGCTCGAAAAAGAGAAGAAAATCAAACAGATTATTTTATAACTGCGCGTGTCTGATTAAATTCCTAAAATAAAAGTGTTTATTTATATTATCATACTCAGTTACCAATAATTTAATAGGTGAGTGATGAAAACGAATCTGTAGACTGTGTGAGTTTCACTGTGCATTTGCTTCAACGGCCTTGTTCTTATAAGAAGAAGAACGACAGATACAACCATAACTACTTGTAATTTATTTTAATTTAATACAATTTAAACCTTTGACTTGCGGTTGTAAATTCCCTCGTTTACAGACAGTTGGTGGGAGGAACACAGCTTCTTCTCTCGGTTTGACTCTTAAAATGACGAAAATATCCCTCTTGGGCTGCATGTTCTTATGCATAACGCATGTACATATTGTTGATTTTTGTTTGAAAATGTGAGAAAACATTATGCATTAAATAGAAAACTTTAAAAATTGAAAATAACACTCTATGAAAGCTGTATAATAATTATTTAATATATTTTAATTGTTTCTGAAAATTTAACAATACGAGAATAAATAGTTACAATCAATTGTAGTGATTTTTTTGCAAGAAGACAAGTAATTCGTATTTCACACATTCTATTTGAAAGTTTGATATAAGCGGAAAGTTTGGTAGAAGAGAAATCCAAAATAAATAATAGTATTATACTCAGACAAGAGAGGAAAAGAAAAGGAGAAATATAGTTAGTTCGAGAACATATCTCTATGCATTTTTCATATATTCTTTTGGTCTGATGATAATGTCGTGAAAAGTGGGCACAACACCTTACGCTTGTGCGTCCAGTGGTCCGATGTGGTCCGAAAATGTAGTTATTTTGGTAATTAATTAATAGTTTGATTACAAATATGCCTTAACCGCATCTCGAGTCAAGATTAGTTACATATTTCAAGGGATGTATCTCTTTATTTTTATGTTTCACATAGTATGAAATTAAACCAAATGGAGTGAGATGAAGAGCAGATAAGAATACATTTGTTTTATGTAAAGCTTTGACTCGAAAAAGGCATGAATAAGACAAGTATCTAACAACAATCATTTATGACATGTGTTGGTTAAAGGCTTAAAGATACTACTAATGAAGTATATATGAGCTTAGTTTAAGAAAAAAAAAAAATCAAAATTACTCTGTTTTGTTCAGATGCGTGTAAGATTTGCAGTGCTATATATCAGATCTACTTAAATTTTAGGGTAGATGTAATGAAACTGAAAACGTTCGTGACTACATGATCGAGCAGATAACAGAAATAATAACCAGAACAACCAAAAACACTTTAAAAATGTCAAAGTTGTGATTTCTGTATGTCGTATACATGTGCCGAATGTTGCATGTCATGTTATTTGGGTTTTCTCTTATATGTCGGCCTAATAAGCAAGCCATGGCCTTTTGTTCGATCAAAAGTTGCAAGTTATATGTAGGCCTGAGCCCAATCACACAGTACTTAAACACATACATTAAGCTATTGTCAATTAGATTTTGCTTTGAACAAAAATTAGGAGTAATTGAGGCCTGTTTGTCCATTGCGATATGCAATATTAAATTGAAGTGTCTTTATTAAGGTAAACTCTATGTAGACAGGACAAAACTTTTTGTCCTTGCTGGAAGGTCCTATTTGCGTCTTCTTTTTTCACTCCATTATTTTTGAGTTTTCATGCCAAGCCCTCCTTTTCTTTTCGTATATATCCTAAAGTTTGAAAAGACAGTCTTCATAATAACATCAACCAAGTTTAAAACACCAAAACTTATCAATCAATGTTTTAATTAATGTATTTAGGTCGGTTTCAAAGCAGTGTTTACGTGGTTAGAAAAATTAGCATAGATTTGGTTTAAGAAAAGGAAAAAAATTACAAAGTGTTGACTTGTCTTACCAGTTTTGCCCTCTAAAAGGTCTCAAACTCCAAGGCGATAAATGGTCAAGCACCCTCCACGCTATTCCTCTCTTTTATTGCCACGTGTGCTGTGACCGCTCTCTTCCGAAATTGTCAGCATCTGTATGCCACGCGGCGGCTAGCTTCCTGACGTTAACTTCTCCGGCAACGTATAAACGTGTCGTGTTACTATTGGAGCATCACCGCAAGCTAAAACCTTTTCCGTGACGACCTTATTTTATGGACTTTTTTAGTTTTGGTTTTATTAAATTCAGCGTTTTTGTTTTAATTGGTGGGTCCAACGGATTAATGGAACTAACGTATTGTTATTGGTGAATGAATGTGTCTGTTTCATTAAATTCATGCGTTTTATTAAAGAAGTCGTAGTTTTTTATTGGGTTCACGTGGTCAAGTGCGTAGCTCGTGAGCCGGCTTCAGTTGTATACTTGCATTAATCAGCTTTCTACAAAATTATTAGAAAGAAAGAGTAATAATTGCCAAAAACAATTAATACCGACTTAAAGCTACAAAATAACCAAAAGAAGTCATAACTAGGTAAAAAAAAGACCATAATTGTAATAAACAGAAGTGAAAAGGGAAATAAGTAGTGTATACAAAATAATTATAGCGTTGGGAAGAAAACATGTTTAGGTAGAGAGAGTATAATGATGTAAATCAACAAAACATGCACATGCACATGCATATTTATGTGTACAAAAAGAAAAGAGGAGATCGTAAGCTCGCAATCTGTAGATCTTGATTGTATGAAGTATTATCTATTTTTTAAAGACAGTTTAATTTCTTTTATCACAGAAAAATAATTGAAAGTGGTCCTAGAGAAATGTAACAAAAATACAGAAAAAAGAGAGATGCTATTCCCGGAACTGCAAGTACAGTGGAGGTCCATGCCATCTCTTAAAACCCAACACTGAACAACTTGGCATTAGCTTTCACTAGCTGTTTTACGTATACATGTCTTTCTATAGTTTTTCTTAATTTAAATTGGAATATCAGAAATACGCTATGTTTTTTTTTAACATCATAACCCAGATACAAATAAAATTAAATGCATTTACTCTGTTTCACTACTAATTTTATTATATTTTTTTGAAACATATAGAGTACTCCGTCACAACGGTAAATTTATGTTTACCACTTCTAGTCGTGAGTGAAGCCGAGCCAAGCTGTAATTTTCCTAGTAACAATTTCACTCTCTTTGAAGAGAGATTCTCTTTTCCGATTAACTTGTATCAACAACACAAAAGTAAGCACGTAAAAATCCAAAAATGTTTTGTAACCGAAACTGATTTGTTTAGAAAAAGAAGAAGAATCCATAAACATTTCAATGTCTTTACATAAACTTGTAATAAATGAGAATAAATAAAATCAACCTAGTTGACAAAAAATTAAACGAAGACAAAACACCAAACTAATTTATGTTTTACCTTAAAAGCTGAATTTATATATAAACTATTATTATTATTTTTTTTTGTGTGAGGAATTAATCCCTCCTAGACTGTAACTAGTAGTAGTAGTAATATAAATTTTATTCTGGAGAGATTCTCTTTCCCCCTCCTCTCCCGGTCGTCTCTTCTCTTCTTCGTCTGCTTCTCCTTTGCCATCTTTAACTTTCCTACTCTTTAATTTCCGATTCTCAGTAATGGCGTAGCGAAAACTCTCGCTTTCTCTTTCTCTTTAGTGTTTTTTTCTTCTCCCCCTCTGTAAACATCGCCAGATCTTGCTTGAACCAACTTCTTCGACTCCTCTCCTTTCATTTTGTTCTGAATCTGGTTCCAATTTTACTATATCCTCTGAATCTTCGAGAGAACTGTTCCTTTAGATTTTAGTCCTCAAAAAATTCGTCGAATAAACCTGTGTTGAAAGTGTACCATCTTCGTTTGGATTCACTGTAGAACTTTAGTGACTTGAAGCTTAAAATTAAGGTGAGACGACTTTGTTCTTCACGATATTCTTTTATTGTTTGATAATGATTGCACACAATCTCATGGAATTTTTATTTTTCCTGTTGCTTTTTCTCTGCTAGGATTCTGAAGACGTGTACCAAAACGAACAAAAAACAAAAACGCGAGAAAATCAGCTAAATCAGGAACTCTTGCTAGATCTGTATTAACGATTTTCCGATTTGAACATCATGCTTCGTCGCACATGATTTGTCTTCCAGAAATGGTAAAAAATTTCGAGATTTAGTTCATTTATTTCACATTGACTACATATTGTTTGTATTACTATCTGAATAGCTCATCTTATATATGATTGTGAAACAAGAGATACTGTTTTTGTTTTGTGTGCCCTTAGTTTGAAGCTAATTAGGTTTAGTTGTGGTAAGTGGAAACTATATGAATTATTATATTAATATTTGGATTCTGGTGTGTTAAACAATGTTAAAGAGCTTACTTTACATGCTTCTTATCATTAGCCGTATCAAAGATGCTTTCTCTCTTTTCTTTTTAAAATCATTCTTCTCGTACATGGTGAATTAACAATTGATTTATGTTGAATCCAGGTTTGTATTTGGTCAAACATCATCAACATGCATTCTCAGATGTTGTTGTTAGACATTGTTAAGGAGAATATTTGTTGCTGAAGGAGGATGCGTGGTTTTTATATTCAGCTCTAATGAAGAACGGACAGGTTAGCCCATAACCAAAGTCTACCAACTTTTTCTTCTTGTTATTAAGTTGCTTTAGTGTATTGAGTAATTTTGCAACTTTCATAGTTATTGATATACTTAGATTTACCAAGAAGTGGAATATGTAAGGAAGTTTTTTTTTTTTTTATATTGGATAATAGAGCACACAGGAGTTGCAGCCATCTACACAAGTTTCACATGAGTCCAAAGGTGAGCTGAAAATTAAGCAACAAATAGAAGCTCCTATACAAGATTCTGGTTCTGTCTCTGCCTCAAGTAATGACGGCAGGAAAGTTTCAAGGCAAGATATTGAACTTGTAAGTATACTATGCCACTTTCTTCTCTCTATATATACTGGTGTGTGTGCGTCTTTGTTTACCTCATTTGATAAAAATAATGATTGTTGCAGGTCCAGAATTTGATAGAAAGATGTCTTCAGTTGTACATGAACAGAGATGAGGTCGTGAAGACCCTCTTGACCCGTGCAAGGATAGACCCTGGATTCACAACTCTAGGTAAGGTCTTGATGTTTCTCTTTTGCTATTTTTGATCAAAGTAACACTGTGTAGTCACTTTCCATTTCTGAAAACTTTCTTGTGAATTTATTTAGTATGGCAGAAACTGGAAGAAGAAAACGCAGAGTTTTTCAGAGCATATTACATCAGACTGAAACTGAAGAAGCAGATAATTGTATTCAATCATTTGCTTGAGCACCAGTACCATCTCATGAAGTATCCTGTTCATCCTAAAGTTCCTCTTGTCCCGTTGCAGAACGGAATTCATCCCATGCCACCTGGTAAGTTTCACTCCTTATATTCACTTGCTGTGGATTTTAAAGTCTTATCTTATGAAATGTCTAGTATCTTGATATCTTTGAACTTTATAGTATATGGTTTAATGATTTGCAGAGCTTTATATATATATATATGTGTTTGACTATGATTCAGGTAACAACATGCCCATGGGATACCCAGTACTACAGCATCCACACATGCATGCTCCAGGTCATCATCCCCATCTTGATCCAATGGGTTGTGGAATGTCAAGCTGCCACGTGGTCAATGGAGTCCCTGCACCTGGGAATTACCACCAACCAATGAGGATGAGCTCAGGGAATGAGTAAGAACTATTGACTTATGTTCTTGATCTGTTTTGCCAAAATCAAGAAGTTATTTTTCTTGACTCTCAATGTTGTTTTCTGGTGCTTAATGTAGTGTGGGAATAGATCCAACCGCGGCTGATCCAGCTCCAATGGTTCCACCAACCAATGGTATGTCGGAGATGCCAGTGAGTCCAACTTCCGTGGCGTCGAGCGGACACTTCCCGTTTGCTGCTTCAGACATGTCAGGCATGGGGATGGACACGTCAGCTCTTGATTCTGCTTTCACTTCTGATGTGGCTACTTCGGTGGGGTTACAACTTGGACCAGATGGAGGAGCTGGAAGTTCAAGAGACTCTCTCAGGCCTTTTGATCAGATTCCGTGGAACTTTAGCCTCTCTGATCTCACTGCAGATTTGTCAAATCTGGGAGGTAAGTTCTCTTTATTTACAACGATCCATTCTCCATATAATGTTTGCATATCATTGAAGGTAATGATTCTGATGAATGATACTTGTTGTTTAATACTCAGATTTAGGGGCCTTAGGAAACTATCCAGGCTCTCCATTTCTTCCATCTGATTCAGACATTTTACTCGATTCACCTGAACAAGAGGACATAGGTAAACATTAAATCTCAGCCTGCATCTACAAGTATTACTCTTTCAAAGAAACATGAAGTGTTTGATACAGTTTAAAGTTCTATGATCCTTTATATACCATCACTAACCAATCTTCTTCTTTGTATTTTTCCGTGTCACGTAGAGGAATTCTTCGTGGATTCGGTCCCAGGGCCTCCATGTTCTCAGTCAGACGAAGAGAAGCCTTAATGTAAGATTACTTTCCATATAAAAATCTCAAGACTTTTAATCAAAGCTATATGATATTTGATCATCAGAAACACTTGTCTTGTTATTATCTACCTACCAAGCAAGGAAGCAAGCATTGTGTTGTTTATTATCACAGATTAAACCTCCACATGGATTGGAAGGTTTAATGATCTCTTTGTTCCTCTTCTAAGGGTAATAAAGTAGGCTTAGATTAATTGCTTAGTGGTCAATTCAAAGTTATTTATTGTACCTTTAGTTTTTAGGTATGTGTAAGCATGCAGAGACCATATCATTGTATAATATTTTCAATAATCAACTTTCTTGATGAGTATATCAATTCTTTCTCCTATCTTGTTAAATTCTATTTAAAATACTTTTGTGGAGAAAATGACGTACCACAGAAAAGTCTCCTCAAGACTAAAACCACAAAACTCCAAACTAGAAAATTTAGAATTTGTGATTGGAATGGAAGTATCATTGAAGCTTCTTCTATAGGGTAGACTAATCAACACTTTGTGGATTCAGAAATTCAGATACATAGTGTTCCTGAAATTAAACGACCAAGACCGTAAATGCATGACAAATTAGGTCCATGAAATGAAAATAAAATTACATTCAGAGAGCACATGAGTCATGAGTGTTGTACCGCCACAGACAAAAAAATAATGAGTTCGTGTGTGTACCTCCAAACATAATAATTACATATATCCAAGAAAAAGAAAGACAATGAACATCTTATATACGTACAAAACTTAGATTGCCAAAATGTAGCATGGAATTTGCTCTCAAAGTAAGAATTATATTTCGTCTCAAGAAAAACCAAAAACTTGAATTGTAGTTTTTTGGGTTGACTGACTCAGTCTTCGTCAAAAAGTCAGCTCATCATCTTTTTTTTTTCTCTAAAATTATTTATTATGATACACTTGTGTTTTCGTGAGTACCAGACTTTGTTAATTCTTCAGTACTTCACCTAACTGCATCAATTCAAAGTAGTACCACTACTACCATCACGAGCTTGATTAAATTAGAGCGACACCATCCTCGATCCTTTCTCTTTTCTTCATTCCATTTCAGGAATTTTCTCATATTATCTCCCTTTTTTAATCTTTCTGTCGGCGATACTCACAAGGGAGCTCCATTTTCTTCCCGGATTTTTGTTTTTAATCCAAGAACCACAGAGAAATTTATTCATTTGATTAATCTAGATTCTACCACTTGAATCAAGGTCTGCTTCTCTCGTAAAGCCTCTTTGTCCGAACTTCAGTATAAAATTTGCTCTGTTTCGTCAAATTACTCTGTTTTGTCAAATTACTCTGTTTTACCAAATTACTCTGTTTTGTCAAACTACTCCTTTTTTTCTCTGTAGAGAAGATGAGAGTGGTTACTGGAGTTCATACGCGTAAGAATAATAAAATTAACACCGAGTCTTGTTTTGTTTTCGCAGGTTTGAAATTCTGTGGAAGAAAACAAGCAGAGATGATGAATCCCCAAAGAAACAAGTTCGTAAGGTTTGTATAAACTGTTCTTCTTCAGAAGTTATCTGATAACAATGTTTATGTAGTGATGATCTTGATCTATATTTTTCTCTGAGCCAGGTTTAATGAAAATAGCGAATACTTGACGAAAACTACAAGACCATCAGTAACGTCAGTTATGAAAACCGTTAGACGAAGCTTCGAAATAGGCTCAGAGAAAATCAGAACCTTTAAGCAGCCATTAACCTTCCATTCTCTGAATAACAAAGAGAAGAAGCATAAGAAGAAAAAGACGACACTAGCAGTGATGAATCCAAACGACTCCTATCTCCAAAACTGGAACAAGATTTTCTTGCTGCTATCCGTTGTGGCATTAGCCTTCGACCCTCTGTTCTTCTACATCCCCGTGGTGAATCCGGACAGGTTCTGTCTTAACCTAGACAAGAAACTCGAGGCCGTCGCATGCGTTTTCCGAACTTTCATCGACGCGTTCTACGTGGTTCACATGCTCTTCCAGTTTCACACCGGTTTCATCGCTCCTTCCTCACGTGGATTCGGAAGAGGAGAGCTTGTCGAGAATCATAAAGCCATTGCTTTAAGATACCTCCGCTCGTACTTTTTAATCGATCTTCTCTCGATCCTCCCTATTCCTCAGGTGGTTGTTCTAGCTGTTGTTCCAAGGATGGGAAGACCCGCGTCGCTGGTAACGAAAGAGCTACTGAAATGGGCAATCTTTTGTCAATATGTTCCGAGGATTGCGAGGATCTATCCTCTTTTTAAAGAAGTAACAAGAACTTCTGGTTTGGTGACTGAGACTGCTTGGGCTGGTGCTGCTTTAAACCTCTTCCTCTACATGTTAGCTAGCCATGTAAGCAAGAGTTTGCTTTTTCTTTCATTTTTTTTCTACTTAGAGTTGTCTCGTTTTGGAGGGAAAATAACGGTTTTAATGGACAGGTTTTTGGGTCATTTTGGTACTTGATTTCGATAGAAAGGAAAGATAGATGTTGGCGTGAAGCGTGTGAGAAGATAAAAGAATGTGTTCATGCGAACCTTTATTGTTCACCAACACCAGGGGAAGACAATAGGCGGTTTTTAAACGGTTCTTGCCCTTTGATCGATCCAGAGGAGATCACGAACTCGACCTTTTTCAACTTTGGTATATTTACTGAGGCATTGCAATCTAGAGTTGTCGAGTCTGGAGATTTCCCCAAGAAGTTCTTCTTTTGTTTCTGGTGGGGTCTCCGCAATCTTAGGTTTGTTACATTTTAACTCTCAGCTACATTGTGTTACCTTATCTGGTAAATGTAGTTGTAGTCTAGCTAGACTAATCTTATCTTTTATGTATAGTGCTTTGGGCCAAAACTTGAAGACAAGTGCCTTTGAAGGAGAGATCATCTTTGCCATTATCATTTGTGTCTCTGGACTTGTCTTGTTTGCTCTTCTCATTGGAAATATGCAGGTAGTTTCTTCTTTGAGCTCAAATTCATATTTCTTACAAAAAAGAAAAAAAACTGATTCTGTTATTGTGTAGAAATATTTGCAATCAACTACAGTAAGAGTGGAGGAAATGAGAGTGAAAAGGAGAGACGCAGAGCAATGGATGTCTCACCGTATGTTGCCAGATGATCTGAAGAAGCGTATACGGCAATACGAACAGTATAAATGGCAAGAAACCAGAGGAGTTGAGGAAGAAGCTCTTCTCTCTAGTCTTCCTAAAGATCTCAGAAAGGACATTAAACGCCATCTTTGCTTGAATCTGCTCAAAAGGGTAACCATTTATATACTTCTTTCCCTCATCAGAGTCTTTAACTGAAGTTTTAACCAAGCCCTATTATGTTTTCAGGTGCCTTGGTTTAAAGCCATGGATGATCGGTTACTGGACGCAGTATGTGCACGTTTGAAAACGGTTCTTTACACAGAGAACAGTTACATTGTGCGTGAAGGTGAACCAGTGGAAGACATGTTGTTCATAATGAGAGGAAACCTAATTAGCGCAACGACTTATGGTGGCAAAACTGGATTCTTCAACTCTGTTATGTTAAAAGCTGGTGATTCCTGTGGAGATCTTCTCACTTGGGCACTAGATCCGAACACTCCTCACTTCCCTATCTCTAGTAGAACCGTTCAAGCTCTTACAGAAGTCGAAGGCTTTCTTCTCTCTGCTGATGATCTCAAGTTTGTCTCTACTCAGTATCGTCGCCTCCATAGCAAGCAACTCCGACACATGTACAGGTAATTAAC